>JAZHPD010000039.1:0-311236 GCA_037575805.1 Lecanicillium sp. G3
CCCCCCCCCCCCCCCCCCCCCCCCCCCCCCCCCCCCCCCCCCCCCCCCCCCCCCCCCCCCCCCCCCCCCCCCCCCCCCCCCCCCCCCCCCCCCCCCCCCACTTCGGGGTAATTTTTCCCTTCGGCGTACCTTATTTATATCCGCACCTACCAGCTATGGCTGACAATAGGAAATACTGTATTGCCTTATTCGCATTCGGCACGTATATGACGCTGAGATTTATCTTCGACAAGGCGGCTGAGTTGGAGCGACAGTGGCGGGCGTGCTAGTTGTGGCGGACTTTAGTCGGGCGCATTGCGAGCAAATAAAACATGATAAATACATTTCCCCGTTATCAGGAAAGCCCTTTCACCATATGTGCAGTATTGCGCTTACCGTATCTTAATTAATTCCGTAGGCGTGATTGCGCCACAGCTACCAAACGCAGAGGCGGAACACAGCTTTGTGCCACAGACGTCAAGAATATTAATGTAGTTGAGAATGCATACACTGCAGGTCGCAACACTACTTCGCAGACGCAGATACCAATCTCAGTGAACATCTTTCTTGCGTCTGCGGTGAGAGCCTCTGCTTTCTACGCTTGTATTCAATGGTTTCTGTTTCTCTCGCAAACCGTAGGTACGTATCCGACATCACGGGAAAGGCCTTAGACAAGCCACTGTAGAGTGGCAGAGCCGCGAAGCCACTTACACGCCTCACAAATAGACCTGCCCATGCGCCCGTCTATCACTTTATATAGGTTATATATCTCTGGGTTGTGGCAGCTGTCCTGCTAGAACAATTTTCTCCTGGCAATTCACATTTATTCCACACAGCCGGACGCAACATGCAGCTTTCACTATACTGGCTTCTAGCAGCAGCCTGGACTGCGGTACCTACCCTCGCGGTCAACAGTACAGTACGGCTAGATTACGCGTCCTACAAAGGCAGGATTTTAAAGGCAGGTATTACACAATGGCTGGGAATGCGTTACGCTGCGCCGCCTATCCACGACCTTCGATTCCAAGCGCCCGAAGATCCCGTCAATGAAGGAGGAAACGTTATCATGGCTACGGAGCACGGAGATGCCTGCATGGAAACTGGCACCGCGCCGGGCGCAGCCGGCTTCAACGAAGACTGCCTGTTCGTGTCGGTGCAGGCACCGACTAATGCAACTGAACATTCCCCCCTGCCCGTATTTCTGTATTTCCAGGATGGCGGCCTGAATCTCGAAGGAAATGCCAGCATAAATGCTACCGGCTTGATCGCAAATAACGGAATGGATTTTATTGTCGTGACGTTCAACTATCGCGTGGGTCCTTACGGCTTCCTCTACACAGACTATCGGCAGAACGCCAACAATGGTCTACGTGATCAGTACAAGGTCATGGAATGGGTAGCAAAGTACATTGCAAAGTTCGGCGGTGACCCAGATCGTGTTACTTTGGGTGGCGTTGGAGTCGGCGCTGAGGGTGTCATGCTCCAGCTCAGCGTGAACGGAGGCGTCAACAGAGGACTTTTTCATGCCGTGGCGGCTGAATCACCGTCTTTCCCCCAGATGATGACTATCGACGAAGCCCGTGAGCAGTATCGCGATTTTACAACTCAACTTAATTGCGATACTGAAAACGGCCTTGAGTGCCTTCGGCGTCTCTCTACAGACAGCATCCAGGCAAAGGACAAGCCAGTTCTTGTGCGCGAGGGCGTAATGCGTCCTCCGATCAGAAGATGGCGTCCTGTGATTGACGGCGCACTTATCAGAGGCCGACAGTACGAAATGTTACGTGCTGGTGACTTCGTCAAAGTTCCCGGAATCTTTGGCGACAATGGGCTCAGCGGTAGCAAATTCACTCCCAACGGTACTGTCACTGGCGGCGATACCAATCTGTTCCTACTAGATCTATATCCGTTCATCACAGAAGAAGACTTTCACACAATGAACAGAATGTATCCGGAGGACAAGATATTCTGTACGACGCCAGGCTGCAACTGGCACCAGGCCAGCCGCGTTTACCAGGAGATCCACTTCGCGTGCCCTGCCCTCGCCGGGTCAAAGTATATGAGGAAGCACGGAATGAAGCAAGTATACAATTACCTGTGGGGGGTCAAGGACATGGACTCGCGCAGCATGGGCGTCGAGTTTGGCGTCGAGCTCGGCGCACTGTTCGGTCCCGAGTATTGGAGGGCTCCCACGAGCTACGAGAAGGGTGGGCGCAACGAGGGCATCGTACCCATCATGCAACGGTACTGGGCCAACTTTATCAAAACACACGATCCCAATGGAGGCAAGATAGCACCGCAACCCAAGCTAAAGAACGCGACTGTCTGGTCTATCTTTGAGAAAGAATCTAACCGACTTGTTTTTGTGGCCGACGGTGACACGCGGGCGGATAGAACCACTGGCATAAAAAAACGGTGTCAATTTTGGGAGGGACTGGCAGAGCAAATGCGCATGTAAGCAGAGTTTTTATCATGCTTGCAATCATTGGAGTATTGTGTACTGTCGGTTGAAGTAATCGAGATGGGCTACTAAACACGGGTTTTTCTCTCAAGGACGTGTCCTCTGTGTCGCGAAATGAGTTGGTCTATGACTCCTCTGTTCTTGTTTTTCTCCTTCTGGTTACTAACTTAACTTAGTAGAACGCAATTTCTGTGCTATCAGCCACTGAAATGGAACGTATAGAGTGAATAACCCTTCGCTTGTTCAAGTTGGCCATTCTCAGGATATTGTGCATGAGTGTGACCTGGAATAACCAACCCTCTCTCGCCGGGGCAATAATATTCTTCATTATACACGGCCGAGTAATATTCACACCGGGCTATGCACCTTGGCAATTCTTATGGCCAATTGATTGCCACATGCGTCTAGTAGCCGTTGACACGCGGGAAAGATCTGTGTTCAAGTTCGATATTCTGAGTTTGGCGAGATGGGATGCTGACGAGCTTAGCAGTCATCCATTGGTGACTTTGAGATATTTTTGTACTCAATCTAAATTGGTTAGAGTTGTGGAATTAGGCATTCCGGTCGTCACTCGCTACCAAGGTAGCTTCCGTCCTATGCCCAGCCGTTGGTCTATGCCATCCGGCTGCCTGTCTTGTGCGGTTTACCGATATATTGATGAATACTTTTAGCTGAATTAGGGATGCAATCAGGTACCCGTAAAGTTCAGTCGCCTGCAGAGATTGGTCTCTTCGGTCAGGCTAAATTACAGCTCTCCATCAGACCCCAACCTGGTTTACCCGATTATTACTCCGAACGACCCCGCAACTGCTGGCAGTATCGCCATCACAACAAATACCCGACGGTTTAGCAGGGATGGGACGTGTTCAATAGTGGGAGGTTCACGTGGCAGTGGCCCATCCCTCTGGCCTTGCGCCGCTTGGGGCCACTACTTGTACTACGCAATTGCGCAACTAAGATATAGTTCATTAGCTGTATTCCTTCGGTTCATCTAGTTCCCGCCTTTTACCAATAGCCACAGCGGGCGCTGTGATACGTTGTGAATAATGACGCCCCACCAATTGATGCGTGCGAGGTCAAGACCCGAATCCGTCGCATGTTAGCAAGCAACTGCAATGCGACCTCGCGACGGATGATTGGTCGCTGTAGCATCTCTCCTAGGAGATAATCCGACACAACCTGCACGAATGGCATTGCCAACTGCAGACATAAAGACGACGGCGTGCCTCCGTCTACATGCCTGTTCAGTCGCTGTGCCACTTCCACGACCTTACCCGTGCAACCTACTTCTTGGGCCGAGAAACGAACAATGAAGCCATCATCGCATTCTGCGCTACTGGCGACCAGCCTTATTATCCATGGAACTGTAGCGAGAAAGATGTGGACGACCACGGCGGCCGATCCAAAGAGTATATTGATGACAGCTTATACAATCGGTAACGGCAAACAAGCTGGTGCGCGTATCCTCCACTACTTTCCCGGCCAGCCACTGACTGATAAAATTGCAGGCTTGCCGCTCGGTATTCCTGGAGACGATGTGATGCCTGTCAATCACGACAGCCTGTGGCGTGGAGGTCCCTTCGCTAGTTCGGTAAGGCTCTAGACCTCGGTTATATGGTGCTCGATCTGACAACCTGTAGACTTACAATGGAGGAAATCCCAAAGAATCCGTGGCACATTTCCTTGCGGGAATCCAAGAGAGCATTTTTCAGAATGGCACCGGAGGCAAGTATTTAGTAGATGATCCTGTGCACTCCTGGATCTAACCAGTGCATAGATGAGAGCGCCTTGTACGGTAACATGGACGACTATGGCTCCTATGAAATTATGGCAAATCTTACCGTTTCAATTGATGGCATAAATGACTATTCAAACTATAGTCGGACTTTGGATTTGGAAACCGCTGTCCACACAACGTCGTATACTGCCAACGGCGCTAGCTTTAACATGTAAGTCTGAGAATGGACCGGCCATTGAACTCATCAATTGACACTGTCATACAGAACGCAGTTTTGCTCCTATCCGGATCATGTCTGTGTTTATCACATCAAGTCGGATCAGGCCCTTCCAAAGGTCACAGCCGCATTGACTGACATCTACCGGACTCAACCAGCTTCTACCACGTCTTGCTCCGACAAGGGCACCCATCTTAGTGGACGCACTGTGGCAAACCCAGGCGAAGGCAACATTGGCATGAAATTTGATGCGCAGCTGAGTCTTCTTGAGAACAGAAAGGGGCTTTACAACTGCAGCAACGACGGCAAAATTGTCGTTCCCGGAAGCAGTAGAAAGTCATTGACTTTTGTTCTCGCGTCCGACACCGAATACGATCCCAAAAAGGGAAATGCTGCGCACAAATATTCGTTTCGCGGTGAGAATCCGTATCCCGCCGTTCAGAAGACAGTATCTACGCTTGAAAAGACGTGCTACAGCGACATCCTTAAACGCCATATCAAGGACCACAGCGATCTCTTTAACCTCTTCACGCTTAACCTCCCTGACCCCAATAACTCCGCCGACGTCGATACTGCCAAGGTATTGTCGGACTATACCAGAGCCAAGGGTGACCCGTTCGTCGAAGGTCTGGTGATTGACTATGGCAAATACATGTATATTGCATCCTCGCGACCTGGTAGTCTTCCGGGAAATTTGCAAGGGAAATGGGCACCGTCTGTAAATCCGGCGTGGAGTTCCGACTACCACATTGACGTCAATGTGCAAATGTGAGTCGAACACCTTCGGACATAAAATGAAATGCTAATACCATCTTGCTAGGAACAATTGGCATGCAGAACAAATGGGTCTGGGAAGCATCATGGGCCCTCTTTTCGATTTCATGACTGATACGTTTGTTCCTCGTGGCACCGAATCCGCGCGCCTTATTTACAATGCCACCGGGTGGGTAGCATTTACCAGTCTGAACATCTTCGGTCACACAGGGTATGTCGCTACTCAAAATTCTCATCAAGCACATCTTCTCACATATCTTAGCCAAGGTAACAATGCGGAATGGTCCAATGTCCACCACGATCCTGCCTGGATGAGTAAGTAACTACCTTATTCGGAAATAATGTAGTACGTATGTATTGACAGTAGTTTTTAGTGGCTACTGTTTGGGATCGCTTTGATTATGGTCGCGATGCACAGTGGTACAAGACGGTTGGCTATCCTCTGATGAAGGGAGTCGCTGAATTCTGGCTTGATCTCCTGGTCGAGGACCAATACTTTAAAGATGGTACACTGGTCGCCAACCCGTGCAACTCGCCTGAGCAAGGCCCTACTGTAAGACATAACATTTTATGACAGTTGGATTGGATTCTGATATTGACATTCATCATTGCAGACTTTCGGGTGTGCTCAGTTCCAGCAAGTCGTCTGGGAGCTCTTCGACCACATCATCAGAGACTGGAACTCGTCTGGTGATGCCGACGACGCCTTCCTTGACCGTGTCAAAAAATCGTTTGCTTCGCTCGATGACGGTGTTCACATAGGCAGTTGGGGACAAATTCAAGGTATTTGGTATTCCGAGCTCCGATCATGCACTTGCTAAGCGAACAGAATGGAAACTGGATATCGATGTCCAAGGGAACCCTCATCGTCACCTTTCCCACCTGAACGGCTGGTATCCCGGTTATGCCATTTCCGGCCACTATGCTGGTAACAAAACAGTTTTTGACGCTGTCGCTACTGCACTCACTTCCCGTGGAGACGGCACTAGAGATGCCAACACGGGCTGGGAAAAGACATGGCGCGCCTCCTGCTGGGCACGACTTGGCGACGTAGACAAGGCGTACGACGAGTTCAAGTACACAATTGACATGAACATTGCGCCCAACGTACTGTCCGTGTACGCCCAACGCAGCAAGCCGTTTACACAGCACCTGCCCTTCCAGATCGATGCCAACTTTGGCCAGTCTGCGGCGGGTCTCGCAATGCTAGCCACTGATATCCCCCAGCTTGCTGGTGACACGAAGGTACATACTGTCACGCTCGGTCCGGCGATTCCCAAGGAGTGGGCTGGTGGTAGCGTAAAGGGCCTCCGTCTACGGGGTGGTGGTAACGTAGACTTTTCGTGGACGGACGATGGCGTGGTTGACCGTGTGACCGTTAACGATAGATCTTTACCTCTAAAGATTGTGAACAAGAAGGGCAAGGTCATTCATGAGTAATGGTTTTAGCATATATACTTATAAATTAGATATTATGTTTTACAGTTGTCGAGTTGAGACGCTTTTTTTTTCCAGTTAGTGACCGGTTATCCTGACAATCAAACCTTGGCCACTTCGGCGTCAATTATTGGTGTAAATCCTGGGTCACCCTTTGCCATGGCACGAATATATGCTTCTCTTTTGGATACGCGTTCCAAGTATCCAGAGATTGCGTCATATCCCTCCAGACTATATGGAATAAAAAGGCGCAGCGTCGTTAAGACGAATACATTCATGATGTCTGCTGCCGTCAGCATCTCGCCCGCCAGCCACTTATTTGTCTTCAGCCTCTCATCAAGTAGGCTTAGGGCTTGTTCGAAGTTCCGCTTGGCGAAGAAGGAGGACAGGCTCCCTTCCTGGACCGTGAGTGTCCCCCGAAGATACGGGGCGTAGCCCATTACGGCAGGCATGAAGTACCCATTTCCAAAGTGCAAAAAGTACAGAAAGTCCGCGTAATTATTTGCCTCGGGGGAGACAGCCAGCTTTCCATGTCCGTATTTTGTGAGAATGTATTGCACGATGGCGCCAGACTCGGCCAGTGTGACGTCGCCGTCTTGGATAACAGGTGCGGCCTTGGTCGGATGTCTACACAATCAACCGGGTCAGAAATGAGTTGATTCGATTGCAACATTTGTTTAGCCTTAAAACTCACAATTTTTGGAGCTCTGGTGGGCACTGCATCGTTTTGGGATCCCGCGGGTAGGTCTTTAGCTCATAGTCTATGCCAAGCTCTTCAAGTAGCCACACGATGCGCTCTGACTGCGACCTCTGTAAGTGGTAGAGTGTAAGCATACTGGTGGAGTTTCGGTTGGGTTGGTGTTCCTCTACGAGTGATGCTCATGGTTGTCTTTGTGGAAAGGAATTCGGCGATATATATATGCCTAGATACGTCCGTAAACTCCGATGCTAGTGACCCATGTCGTCGTATGTAAGGCAGGGAGTATGAGGCTCGGTGGAATCAGCCAGAATATTTCACCTTGTATGAGTCTTAAAAAACGCCACTTCTTGATAAAACAAAAAGTGGTGGAGGCCGAAGCCTTGTGACGGCGGCTACCCAGCCTCAGGTTTCGATAACTCGGCCAATGTCGGCTTACATGGCAAGCCACACAATCGGGTCACCTGCACGGGATTTGTTATAATTGATTTTGCAGCTAGGAAACTTCACGCAAATAGTAGTTGAATGTAACATCATATATTATATTTGTCAATATGTACACTATGTTCGTTCAAAGACGTATGCATACGTTCTCGTAAAATAATCATCGCATATATGCAAAATCGAAAGCAACAAACCGCAGCTGATTAGCAGCTTAGATGTTGTATGTTCCTGGAGCAGGGCCAAAGTATTGACCTGGCTCAAGTTGCCGGCCTCTGCAAGAGATATTCGCACTGTTCTCGCAGCCCGTTCCAACAACGTTGTTACCCCACCAGGAGACTTCATATCCGTTATAGGCGACCGCGAAGAATTGAATAACTCCAGAAATGGCGATACCGCATGAGAGAGCGGCGGACAAAACAAAGTTGTATTTGGACCACCAGCCGAGGAAACGCTTGCGCATCCAAAGCCAAGAGGCAGCAGCGGGAGGAATAGCCGCCCACATGTAGCTAAGGTTGTAAGGCGCCCACATGATACCGCCATAGAGCAAGACAACAGGGTGCACTTTGCGGAGAGCTGCGTTGTCTGGGAACTTTTTGCCGAGAAGCCAGAAGCCGAGGACAACGGCGATGCCCAGAGGGAATCCGAGCAGCGTCACGTTGTATTGGCCACCAACACCCCAAAGTCGCTTAGGGCCCACAGTACCCCAGAGAACGGCAGCGGTGAAGAAGGTAGTTTGGCCAGGGCACAGGAATCGGAAAGGTGCGTCGTCCGTACAAACGTCCTTGATGTGGATCTGATAGGTCAAGACGCCAACAGCAACGAACGTCGTGGCTAACGTCGGGACCATTTGGGCGAAGAAGGTCACACGGGGAGGAATTTTCAGGTAGTGTGCGAGCTTTAAATCTTTTGCAAAGGCCTGAGCCTGTAGGCAGGTAATGACACCATATGTCTTGAAGAAGCACATGGCCAGCGCGTTACCTTCAACCCAGGAGCCACCGATGAACTCTGCTAGCACGTTGAGGGTGATCTGGACACCAGTCATCGCGTAGATAATGCCAGTCGGCACAATGAAGATGAGGGTCAGGGCAATGCCGAAGAAGATGGTACCGGGGCTGGTGTTGGTGGGGTAGCTTGCAATGCCAGCGCAACCGACTGCGACGGCAAAGACGAGACAGATACCGTACCACCATTCAGGGACTTCCTTATAAGCTTTCATTAAGCGGTTGTGAACGTCAATCACGCGACCCTCTTCGACATCCTTCTTGCGTCGAATAACGTTCCAGATTTCTCTGAAACCCATTGAAATCTCCATGCGATGATAGAGAATGCCCTGTGTCAGCGCGGCTGTGTATACGCTGAAGAAGAACATGTAGACGATAATGTTTCCAGCAGAGAGATACGGAGGAGAGTAGTCCTGGTATTTCTGGATATCGATAATTCCTCTATCATCGAGCACACGAGTGACGTTGTATCTCTTCGCAAAGTGGTCCCAAGGAGCGTTCGACGTAATGGGCAAATAAGCTGTGTTCCATGCATTGCTGAAATAGACGCCGATAACAATGAACATGCTGAAAAACATGCCCATAAACATACTGAAGGTACTGAAAAACGGCACGACGAGTGGATCAGTGAAAAACGACGCGATGTTCCAGTCGAAGGTCGGGATTGGGTTAATTCCAAGGCCATTTCGCATTCCAGTAATGGTTGTGAGAGTTTTGTTGTTAGGGGAGATCCATGTCATCCAGGCGAAATAGGACATCGCCCCAAAGAGCGTATTGGGGACCCAGAACCAGACGAACATCAAGGTGCACACGATGCTGAAGAACTTCAAACGGCTCATCTGCCAGATTGACTTGAAAGGGCCATTGACACGAGGATTGGAATCATCGTGGAATGAAGCATTCAGGGCGATAGTGACGAGAGCTTCGGGCCAGACACAGTAGGAAGGATAAACCAGGAAACGGCGAGTAATACCAGCCAAGCTGTAGCCGATGAAGTTTGTGGAAAGCGCGATCAAAGTCTGATATCCAAAATTGATGGCCCAGCTTTGGTTAAAAAACTTGGGCAGCGCTTGAATCCAAATAATGTTGCTCGTATAAGTGCCACCAATAGAAATACTGGCCATGATTGTAATAAGCATGTGTTCTTTCTTGTTGAACGGCCCGGGATTCAAGCTGTGGCGGACGCCAAATAGAGTAAGTCCAACGTCTGGCAGCGTCTTCTCCATGAATTTTCCAATGGGATAGGCGAGCAGCTGAGGAACGTTGGAGCTGATGGTAATGGCCGGGAATCGAATTTCGAAAAAAATGTTGACGAAAGCGCATGCCACTGAAAGAATAACGCCAATAACCCAAGCGCGGATGGTAGAAACAGGAGTGGAAGGATCGTCGTGGTTGTCGACAACGGCGCGGACTTCGGCATAGGGCGAGTTGTTCGTAATGAGAGCAGCTTCAATCTTCATTTCGTTGATGAGATCTTCGTGCTTTTCGGGGTTGGCGAAAACATCCTCATTACCTGAGACATGCCGAGTTAACTCTGTTCTCGGCTGTTCTCGACGGCGGCAGGCACTTACTGAGAAATTCCTGAATTTCTCGAATAATATCGATGGGGAAGTTCGGGTCGCGGCCATGCAACTTGAGTACCTGGCTCATCATCTGGCGGGATACAGCGTCAGTGGACGTGCCCTCCGCGATCCGTTATTCCCAGCGCTGTTGCGAAACTTACACTGCGTAGCTGGTCAAGCGAGTAAGTTGAGGCGAGCTCTTTAGCCTCGAGCAGATCGTCCTCGGTCACGTCGAGGTGGCGCTCAGTGCGCTCAATGCTATCCTCGCTACCATCTGACTCTGAGTGAACATCCTTAGTATGAGTCTGCGGTGAACATGATGGTTAGTCGAATGCGACGGGTGAGTGTTGGTAATGAGCATTGCCCTCCCTTACCTCTTTCTCTGGGCCGAGGGTCGGCTCCACGACCGTGGTGGCCTGTTCAAGCTTCTCAGCCATTGCAGTAGACGTGCGCGACTGCGATCGCGACAAATCCAGAAATGCACAATGGATTACGCCCACAGACGTTCATGAATAGACGGGAAAAGCAGATTCGGGTCTGAGGATGTGAGGGGGGAGGCGAGCAATATTTATCGGGATGGGCGACAAGGCTGTCAGGTCAAGCAGATGGAGCACCACGACAGACCGACGGTACTAGAGACGGGCGAAGCGGCAAGGTCCCTGTTGCGCAATACGCCCCGGTGTGGTAACTAGCAGTGTCTCGGTCTTGGACCGGAATGGCCTAACGCTACAGGAAGCGGCACATGGGGTGCGCTCAATTTGAACTTCCCTGTCAAGTGGTTATACTAAGAGGACGGAGTACCCAGTTTCCAGAGACTAAACTCGATAGCTCGTAGTACGATAGATAAACCTGGGGGTCGCGAGAGGAGCATGTCCCTCCCGAGTCGCCATGGGGCGGAGTCCTCCGTAGCGAAGAGGGAACCCCAGAGATCCCGTAGACTGTTCCAGGTTGCACCTCCTCCGCCCTGAAATAGAAACTCGACATTTTTGGGGCTGGGCCTTGTGAACAAGCCGTCCCTCCCACACCATGTTGTCGGTGGAGTTGGACGCGAGCAAGAAAGGCAGTTGGAGAGAAGATGCACAAGGGCCCGGCACGTAATGCACAAGAGCGTCTCTGTTACTGGCCGCTGGGACTTTCGTCTCCTGATAAGCACAGTTCAGGTCAGCTTCGCCCAGCAGGGATCCTCAGCGCCGGTCTCTTTCCACTCCGGGTAAGGGAGGGAGGGTCAATGGCACCCCAAACTGGAGCAAAGACGCTCAGAGTTGCTGCCCACCAACTGCGAAGTTTCTGCGAAAAAGAGACACATGCGGTCGCCCCGCTGCCAAATCCCAGCAACCCCGTGGGCTTCCATCAGCCTTCTATTCTTTGTCGCACAGCAGCTTGTCTTTGATCAAGGGCGGGCCCCAACATGTGTTCCTGCCGTGCTCTCCAGCACTCGGGAACCGACCCCAAGGCTCTCTGCCGCAGATCTTCGGCTTCAGGAAACCGGGCCTTCGCGCGAGTAAGCTTGTTTCCTTAGCCGTGCGAAGGCGCCACGAACCCACAAGCATCGGCATTAGCAGGGCGAGGTGTGTGGGCGTCAGCCGGCCGCCAGCCCTCTCTCTTCGCGCGCGGGTCTATTAAGTAGTCCAGCTCACTAACTAATTTTACGCCAAGGCTAACAGAGCAGCTAAGAAAAAAGTTCTTCTGGGCGGCTCCTCCAGTTATTTAGGATGCCCCAGTCCGCCACGGCGCCCTGCGCTACAGGATTGGATCTTGCCAGGCTGGACTAACTCGCTGTCGCCCGGTAGTGGCTGATATGAGCACACCATCTTAGCTGGCACTTTTTATGAGTTTGGGCGTTTTGGGGCGGCAGGGGAGCGGTTTGCCGGTTGGCGAATCGCAGTTGTCTGTTGTTCAGAGACTCAACAACTATCAAGGCCTTACGTTCCACTTGGCATTGTTATGCCAGTCGCTAGTTAGATGACGCTCCAGCGACCTTCATGGACTTGGTCAACGTATTAACCTCCATCTTTCTATCGCATGGTACTATTCGCCGCTAAGGGTTCTCGCCATTACAAAGGTGTTCTCAGTCCGGCCCATACTCCGACCGACCAAGAAATTATGGCCGGGGATGATGGGGCAGTTTGGAACCATAAGGGCGTCTTTGATAGCATCTCATCAACCGAGTATCCGACATCGCCCCCAAGTTCGAAAATGAGCTTGGCGTAAAATCTAAGGCTGACTTTTCGAGGCGGCGAAGTTCGGCGGCGGCGACGCCGACTCCCTTGTCTTGCCAGCTTAGAGCCAGCATTCCTTCAAACAAAAACGAACAAAAGCAAAAAAAGAAGAAGAAGAAGTAGCGCAAGGCGCTCCAGGGCTGCCCGCTGGCGATCCTGGAGAATTTGAACGCCGAACTGAACCAAGAGCGTCACAGCTTGCAGGCTCGCTCTACTGGCTCCTCATCTCTTCTCAACCCAGATCATCTCTCCCCACAAACCCACACACAACTATCGCGGGAAACCGCCGAGGTCAATCTTGTGTGACAAAGGTTTACACAAGTTCACGTAGACGCCTTAACGTCGTGTTTCGCAGGTAGAAAGTGCCGTCGTTGTCTAGGCAGTTGATCGCTAACTAGCTGGTGAGTGGCGTCAGCTCAGGCAACCCAACGTCACCACGGAGTTTGTCAACTCTGGCCAATGCAAATGCAAATCCGCAGCTGCACATAAACTAAAACGCCATATCACAAAAGTTCATGGGTTCGAAAACCCATAACAAGCAAGTATCGACTCTGGCGGCCCCCCCACATTCTCTGCGTGCGACGGCATCTCCATCTTCCAGAGGACTTTTGAGCGTCGCCAAGAGGCTATTCCGTTGTTCCCAGTCGCATTCCACTTATTGTAGTAATGTAGCAATGCGCCAAGTCTGGGGGGAACGTACACGGCGGTCGGCGTTTTGCCCGTCAACCCGTTTCCCCTTCATTCCCTTGTCGTGGCGCACCTCGTCCCTTGTAATAAAAATCCGTCTTCTCTATCGCCAGCCACCACTTGAGTTGCCAAGGTCGTGGCGATATCGGCAACCATGTCCGTATTCAGCCACTCGTCCACGTCTCACCTGCAGACCTGCCGGCATTGCATGGTGAGAGCCTGAGAGGTGCAGAAACCCCGGCAGCCTGGTCCTGGTCAAATGCACCCTCTCGCCAGCGAGTTGACAGTACGTCGGCGCTATTCCTTAACTTGTTTTGGTAAGCCGGACAGTACGTACATGCACCGCTGTTGCCTCAGCTGAGGGGGCGCATGACAAGGTCTCACCTGTCGCTTCGGGCCAACCACCCCCCACGAAGGCGCCAACTCAATTTCCAAATGTAACAACGCTAGGGGCTCTCCTGTCTGAGCAGCCTCTTCTGCACTGTTATGGGCCTTTGACCACACCAGCACGCCCACCCTTTTGGAGTAGTATGGCGCGCTGCGAATAAATAATGATGGGCAAATCGCTCGGTGGCAGGTGACAGTTCGGCGACGAAGGGTGGCGATTGAACAATGATTCTCAGCGTCCTTGTTGATCGTCTCTGCGGCTAGACAGCAAGTCCAGCTTGCCGGACACGAACGAAGCAGCTCCGTGCCAATTCGCTGTAACTTTCCACCCACCAGATGGCTTGATCTTCCGACGGTATTGGCCGTGAAATACGAACTTTCGAACGACAAGGTTCAGTGAAGGATGGCCGAGTTTCGCTCTTCCTGCCTCCTTTGCCGTTTGAAGTCGTTGTACGAGCGGGTTTGCTGACCGCATTCTAGTAAACAAGCTGCGCAACATAAAAATTTCTGGCTGATGAAAAGATAAATTTTAGCGTTTCTGTTAACTTCAGTTCTCGGCCGTGGTGAAGGCAGCTCGCACCATACCAGGACAATTTATTGAAAAGAATGCCTCTTCTCCCATCTAATACATCGTCAAGTCGCCACAGTACTTGGGGCTGGTAACAAAACGATGGTCCCAGTTTATATAGCTACGCTGACACTCGACACCTCTCTCAGGCATATCAAATACTGTGTATGCCAGAATTTAGGTCCTGGGAATAAAGAAGGAATGCAACGCAAATCTTCTAGAAAACCGCCCCCAAAAAAACGCAAGCTCCTCTCATCAAGATGCTCTGCATTGGACCAGCTGTCAGCTGTCAAATCTGCGTCCAAGGCTGTCGCGTGATGCCGGAGCATTTTCGCGTCAGCCATTTAGCTCAGCTTCCTCTGCCTTTCAAAATCGTATGAGGAGTATTATGCAGTATATTGCCGTCCTAGCTTCTTCTGCCTTACAGCAAACCTTCGGCGCCCTTATTTCCCGACAGAAGCCCACTTTCGTCACATCATGGAGACCAAATGGTGTCAATTACTATTTTTAGACTCTTTCCGGTGTGAGCGGTAGTCAAATCGAGGGTGATGTCTCGCCAGCTACAGAACAATGGCGTCTTATTTGTCCGGACCGACCGGACAAGGCCCAGAAGACGCAGGCCGAAATTCAAAGCCGCAGGCGAATGCGCGCGATGGCTGGGGAGCCAATACGGAGACATGAGATCGAGAGGAGGTCCTTTTGCGTGCGATACGGCTTGCATGTCACCGTCAATTGGTAAGTTGAGCATGCAACGTGGGTGGCGGACTAGGCCCTTGCGAAGCGGCATATAGGCTACCTGGTCACGCTCATCGTGGCTTCGCGTAATTGTTATATCGAGACCTGTTCCTTTTTCGAGGTAGCTCGATCTTTTTGTACTATATACCAGAAGGTTGTGGCAGGATACGATTCTCGTAGCAGGGAGTGCCAAAGAAAGCTTAAAGCTTCGAAAGAAGTGGTGCTGGTAAAACTACAAATGCAGCGGCGTTGCAGCAGTTAAAGCGCAAGTATCCCAAATTCGCTGTTTCTTGCACTAGGCATTTAGGTAGCAGTTGGTTGTTGTTTTGCCTCGCAACTTTTGCATAACGATTACTGGCGCCGTGTGCTCGGTTTCAGTCCCGTAAAACTGACACAGTGATCGACTTGAGCTTGCACAAGGTCTTTGTTTCGTAAAACATAATCTGTTTCCACGCTTGAGCGGTCTGATATCCAGTGGCAGGGCTGAAACTGGGGACAGCAATCGATTTGTACGCTCCAGTTACTTACCAGCTCGGGGGAGGGCCCCGAAGAACCCAGAGCTAAACTCAGCATGCAGGCGCATGCTTCTATCGCACCAATCAGTAGCCTGTAACTACTTGCCGAACCAAGTCCATGGCGATTTTACTATTGAATAAAACACTGTTCAATCCCATGCTTTTCAAATCTGTCGCTTCATAACAAGAGAGTCCCTTGAGAAACGCCCTCAGCTTGATTGCCGACCATGCGTCAAATTCGGTTTCCCAACTGCTTCAGAAAGAATATGCATGCCTGTTGCTTATTCCATTTTCATTTATAGCGCTTTCTTGCTCGTCAGAAATGCATATGCGATGTAGTCGTGGTCACCGCTAGAAACGGGTCCCGTCTTGACTCGGGCGCTTATCCGGCTGTCCGAGTGCAACATAGTCAAAGTTCCGTACGGACCCGGGAGCGTGTATTAGCAGTCTAATGGTGTCTACGGAGAAATACTGCTACAACAATAGTCAGCATACAGCTGATACTTCAACAGGCGTTCTCTGCGGTATAAGACCGTTGGTGTTGTAGTGCCCATTGGGTACTGTTGGTTGCTGAGCTGAGTGGTGTCGAAAGACTGAGGCTTCCGTAGGCCGGTAATGCCTTTCATGATAATTATGTTAGGTGTTTGTGATCATAAATCAATTTGCCATACCATTGCCTTTTCTTTTTCCATCACGGGCTCTAAAAACCGTAGCTGACCTATCTTATTTCTCAGAGTACTGCGGTCTGGCCTGCCGTTGGGACGTTTGGATATTTTTCTGCATCAAAAGCACAGGCAGAATTAATTTTTCTCTATTTCAAAATATGTCTTTTATTAAAGAAATGGGACTATTTCACTATCGGCATTAGGCGGCCTAGATCATCTACCAAATCTGATCGCGCTTCTTGTGGGCCGCCATTCAATGATACACTGTGAATGCCCTCACAATCCAAATCAAGCCCGATATCTTCGTACTTTCCAACTATAGACCAATATTTATGAGGCTACTGCCTCTTGTCAAAAGAAATAAACCATGGATCAGCTATACAAAGCGCCCCTGGCAATCCCTCAGCTTACTGATTCTATTTACCCACAAGTATGTGGAGAATGATGTAACGGCGTCTTGGTCCTTTGTGTAGAACAAATAAAAGTTTTTTGTCACTTTTTACAGTAAATATCACTGCTTTTCTTCTTTACGCTATCTACATTTACGCATTCTTCCCTGCTGCGGGCAGCCAACAGCATGGCCGCAGACTTTGAGCAACAGAGCTACTGGCACAAGCGCTTCTGCTCCGAGACGGCCTTCGAGTGGCTCCTCACCTCGTCCGACTTCCTCAGCCTCGTCGATCCCCTTCTCGCCAGCCTCAGCCGCTCGTCGCCTATCCTGCACATCGGCTCCGGCACCAGCGACCTGCACAACCACCTGCGCCGGCGCGGTTTCCTCAACGTCACCAACGTCGACTACGAGCCGCTGGCGGCGCGGCGCGGGCGCGACCTCGAGCAACAGGCGTTTGGCGACGTGCGGCTGCGGTACGCCGTGGCCGACGCCACGCGGCTGCCGGAGGAGCTCGCGGCCGCGGCGTCGGACGACAGTGAGGAGGAGGGGGATGACAAGACGAGCGAGGAGCGCGGGTATGAGTTTCAGCTCGCGCTTGACAAGAGCACGTGTGACGCGATATCGTGTGGCGGCGACGAGGCGCTGCGACGGCTGTGCGACAGCGTGTACCAGTGCTTAAGACCGGACGGGGCGTGGATCGCGCTGAGCTTCTCGGCGGACCGGTTCGACTTGAGTGACTTGCCATTCCACGTCGAAGTGTTGGCAAAGGTGCAGACGCCGAAATCGAAAGCCACGGATCCAGACATCTACTACTGGTGCTATTGTCTGCGACCCAGGTAATGGTGCAGGCGAATTATGGTTTTATGAGCATGGAGAAGGCGAGGGTTACCAAAGTGCAAGCGATTTTTTTCCAAGGATATGTATATACCATCCTCTATATATGCCAAGGTGGCGCAGGTCGCTTTACAAATGTACACACGAGCTACGAGCCGGAGTCCGATATCTCACAAGGTAACACCAAACAGCCGACTCGCACTTTCGCTGCCGGTACTATTCAAAGTCTGGTTACCGTGCACGAGGCCGTCACGGCCGTTTTCCATCTTCTTCCAGGCGCTCTTCAGAGCCTTGACGCTGACGCTGACATTGGCACCTTGGGGCATGCTCGAAGTGCTCAAGACCATCAAGGTAAGGGGCTGAGTCGCAAAGTAATTGACGGTCGCACTCTCAACTCCACCGTCCAGGAAGACTTCGAGGAGAGAACGATCAATGACACCGCTCATACGCCATGAATCGCCATCGATAAGGCTGTTTGTCGAGAACTTGTCGGTGAAGAATACGTTGTCAAATCCCTTGACTCCGCCGCGGTCAATAAAGAACGGCGTATCGCCGCCGAGATAGTAGCCACCGCGGACGAATTCACCAGTCAGCGGCGATGAGAAGGTAAAGTTGACGGTTGCCAGCTCGGAAATGCCGCTCTCGGGAATGCCTGTAATATTGGCCTCCCAGTAGAGCGCATTCGAGTCAACGCTGGAGAAGTCGACGGCAATTGTGCTGTTGACGAGGCTGTTGTTGGCGGCAAGCTGGGGTCCCATAACCGGCTCAAGGTCGTACGGCTCAGTGACAAACTTCCAGCCCACACGCTTTGCCTTGGTCAGGTACGAGCGGCGAGGTAGAGTCATCGCACTGCGCCAGCCCTCCTCGCCAGTTGGGACAACTTGTGTGTACTGCCAGTTGGAGGCCCATCCGAGGTAGACTGGAAGCTCATCTTCAGGCATACCGTAGAAGAACTGGCCAGCGTAATTGTCTTTTCCGAAGTCTGCGATGCGAGCGGCGGAGTCGACAGGCTGGAAGTGCGTACCATTGAAGCTTCCTGGATAGTACTGTGTAATAGAGCCACCAAGTGGCGCGCCGGGATTGACACTAATCGCGAGCAGCCACATGTCATCCTTCTTCTTTCCGTCGGAGCCAATGTATGGCATCTGCACCAGATTGGGGCACTCCCATTGCAGGGCCAAGAGGCCGGTGTCAGAAAAGTTGCTTGCGTGCTTCCACTCCTTTAGATCGCGGGACGTAAAAATGCCAATCTCAAACTCCTGTGAGTACGCAATCGCCAACACCCAATGATCTTTGTAGCGGATCACCTTGGGGTCACGAAACTGCGAAGAGTTACTGGGAATGATGGGGTTTCCCTCGTATGGTGTAAATGTGTAACCGCCATCATGTGAGTAGGCAATGGCCTGTGTCTGCGGCCCAGGGCTACCATCTTCGCCGTACTCGGCAAGGGTCTGCAGGCGTAAGTAAACTGAGATGCGATGGCGCGGGAATTTCCAGGGCTTACATATATGG
Source organism: Lecanicillium sp. G3 (assembly GCA_037575805.1). Lineage (NCBI taxonomy): Eukaryota > Fungi > Ascomycota > Sordariomycetes > Hypocreales > Cordycipitaceae > Lecanicillium > Lecanicillium sp. G3. The sequence continues at coordinate 18,824 of JAZHPD010000039.1, forward strand.
CAACAACTCCGTTCTTCTGGTTGGGAAAGAAGCCTGATGTGTTGTTGGGATCCGTCACAGCGCTTCCCGAAAAGATGTACTGATTCTTTTTGGGTGGGAATAATGCAATCGGCTGGTTTTCCCAGTGGTAGAGATCTTTTGACGTGGCGTGTCCCCAATGCTGGTTTCCGGCTGCGACTCCGGTGGGGTTATACTGGTAGTATAGATGCCATAGTCCGTCCTCGTCTCTGAACATGCCGTTGGGGTCGTTCATGAAATGTTTGGGCGGAGAGAAATGGATTTGGGGGCGATATTGGCCATGGTAGTCGCCAACGATGGGCGTACCAGTAGGCACGTCGGTTTGAGCAAAAGTCGACACCCCGGTACTGCTAGTGGTAGATGTCGAGTTCAACGCCAGGCACGTATTGGCGAAGCTCAGGGTGCCGGCAAGTGAGACGGACTGAAGCCAACGCATGGTGTCAGGCGTATAAACTGCGGAGGGGCAGGCTGAGAGGTTGACGAGCGTCTGCCCATCCTGGAAAGCACAAGCCGGGTAGGGCGCGTCTTTTAAATCTCCAAAATCTCGTCATTAGTAGGTCCGACAAAAGGCAAATTGGTGGAGGAGAGCAGGGGAAAACGCGGGGCATGGCCATTCCCGGAACAGCTCTGCCCCATGATCGCCTCCGCCAAGTGCATCGTTAGCTTGGGGATGCCGGACCGACGAGATTTTTTGGTGGGCGGCTTGGTTGGCGATGGTGGTTAGTGGCTGGAGCGGTTGCAGTGGCTGGAGAAGTGGCGCAGCAGTGAGAGGGCGTTTCGCCGGTGAAATGCAGCCAGATAAAAACGAAGAAATGACTCAATTGAATTGCTTTTCTAACGGTTTGCTGAATAATCGCAACGCATGATGTGCATATGCAATGAATTGGCATGACGAAGATTGTGCTGAAACACTCTGCATGAGCTTTCAACAGCGTGTAAGCAGAGTGACTACTATATGTACTGTAACTTTCACATCAGAGGTATCCCACAAACAACACATTTAAGAGCAAATCAAAAGGTGAGCTAACCCCCAAGCAAAACACTACGATCCGGTACTATTTTAGGCATTCTCTGCTTAAAAAATTGTGTCTGTGGCGGCATCCAACATCCCGCGTTCTTCTGTCTCTCGACTACCCTATAGTGTTTACATCTCCACCAATAGAACCGCCCAAACAATGGCCACAATCCTCTGCATGTCATTGAACCCATTATCAGGGTTCTTTTGCGGTTCCCAATGACGGCATCGGCTCACCCTGTTCGCGTTTGCCAATAAATCTCACACCATTTCCATTCGGTCCCTTGCATTGGTTTCGCCTAGCGCGCGTCGTACTCCGTACACACTGGAGAGTACGTGGTTGCCCCGTCAACCACGTACTCCCCCACTGCTCTCAGTCGCAACCAAACAAACCAAACAAAGCAAACAGGGCAGTGCACCGCCGCAGCTGGCAGCCAGCCGTACCCAGGTAAGCAAGCAGCAGTCGTCCCATCGCCAGCTCGTCACCCGGCGTTTGTCAATCTTGCTTGTTTACATGACAACTTCTTCCATCAACATCTATCATCAAGACTGGCTCTTGTTGTATAGATTTTTGACCTTTCTTCCCTTCTTATTTTTCTTCTTGTCCAATTCGACAGCTCCTCGTCATCTTGCCAGTGTTTGCACATTCCGTTCCTCCTCCACCAGCGGCTGTCTTGGCCGAACCGCCTCAGCATTCCAGACATTCTGAGCTTCTACGCAGTCAACAGCCATGGACCGCCCAAATACGCCGTCCCGGCCGCCGGACTACAGCATGCACTCTTACGAAGATGATCATGATACTCCTGGCGGAAGCAACTCAGCAGCCGTTAGACTATTGACCTCAGTAGAAGATCCCATTGACGACACAAGACCGTACGTACCCAAGAGTCGCAATCGCGACATCGCCCTCCCGACACGCCCGTCCTCGCAGTTTTGGCCCGCGACCAGACAAAAATCCATTGCCGTTTCAACTCATCTCCCTCGTCAAGCACAAGGTTCAAGCTTCCCGAGATTCGCAAACCAATCACTTCCGCACTCACTTCACAAGACCCATCTTCCGTACTCCTCCAAGATTCCTGTCAAACTGCCAAATATTGCAAAGCTGCAAAAGAAGACAGAACCAGACTCCTCCAACACATTACCGCCCGCCGCCATGACTTCGCCGAAGCTGCCTCAAGCTCTCCCGAAGCTGCGAGACGGGCCCAGTGATCGTTTCAAGCTCCAGCGAACTGACAGCGATGCTACACTGCGGCCGCCGGCTTCGCCCAGCAGCATAGGCTCCCCCGTCCTCAAATCGCCAGCCAAATCACCCGCCATGAACAAGTACTCACGTTATTCTCAATCTAGTGTTTTTAGCGACAGCCCGAGTCGAAAATCGTTCCAGCCATACCAGCCCAGCGTCACTTCGTCTCCGTCCCGGGCAAGCTCTTTCAAAGACGATTCAAGAGCCATGCCTCCTCCAGACTCGACGTATGTGCCCTTCGCCAACAGAGACGCCGGATCACCACAGAGACCGTGGACACCCTCGTCAAGAGTCTCCGAGTTCTCTCGACCGCCGCCTACCAATCTGTCCTATGAACCGTCCGACTTGAATGGTAGCCCCAGACCAGGCACTCCTTCATCGAGATACGGTGGCAGCCCCAGAAGGCCTCTGCCCCCGGCACCGCTCTTTTCCAACTCACCGCGCAACTCCCAAGCATTTGCCGACGATGCCACAGTAAATATTCCCCTGGATGGCGGTGACGATGTTTTCGGGCCCGGCTCTGATCTGAGCGAGTCGCGCCCTCTGCCGACAACGCGCGATTCTTTCCAATCGGAATCAGCAGACACGCTCAACGACGAGGAAAGTGAGGAGTTCTACGACAAGGTCGAACGCTACGGTCCTGCGCCCGACGGCGCCCAGGAGCGACGAGGTGTCCGCGCTCCTCAAATGTCACGAAAGGAAGTCCAGCTGATCAACGGCGAGCTGGTCCTGGAATGTAAAATTCCAACCATTCTCTACAGCTTCCTGCCGCGTCGCGATGAGGCCGAATTCACGCACATGAGATATACCGCAGTCACCTGCGATCCCGATGACTTTGTCGACAGGGGATACAAGCTCCGCCAGTCCATCGGCCGCACTGCTCGAGAGACAGAGCTGTTCATCTGCATTACCATGTACAATGAGGATGAGATTTGTTTTACACGTACCATGCACGCTGTCATGAAAAACATTTCTCACTTCTGCTCGCGTTCGCGTTCCAGAACTTGGGGCGAGTCTGGCTGGCACAAGATTGTTGTCTGCATTGTTTGCGACGGTCGCTCCAGGATTCACCCTCGTACGCTTGATGCGCTCGCCGCCATGGGCGTCTTTCAGGAAGGTATTGCCAAGAACTTTGTCAACAACCGTGCCGTCCAGGCCCACGTCTACGAGTACACCACTCAAGTCTCTCTTGACTCCGACCTCAAGTTCAAGGGTGCCGAGAAGGGTATTGTCCCCTGTCAGTTGATTTTCTGTCTCAAAGAAAAGAACCGTGGCAAGCTTAACTCTCATCGATGGTTCTTCAACGCCTTTGGCCGAGCCCTCAACCCCAACATTTGCATTCTTCTCGATGTTGGTACTCGTCCAGGCAGCAATTCGCTCTACCATCTCTGGAAGGCATTTGACACCGACTCTAACGTGGCCGGCGCGTGTGGTGAAATCAAGGCCATGAAGGGCAAATACGGCTCTAGTCTCCTCAACCCTCTGGTGGCGTCACAAAACTTTGAGTACAAAATGTCCAACATTTTGGATAAGCCTTTAGAGTCAGTTTTTGGCTACATTACTGTGCTTCCCGGTGCGCTGAGTGCCTACCGATACCACGCTCTGCAAAATGACGAGCATGGCCACGGCCCTCTCAGCCAGTACTTCAAGGGTGAGACCCTACACGGCCAACACGCTGATGTCTTCACCGCAAACATGTACCTCGCTGAAGATCGTATTCTATGCTGGGAGCTGGTTGCGAAGAGAGGCGAGCGCTGGGTTCTCAAATACGTCAAGGGCTGCACTGGTGAGACTGATGTACCAGGTATGTTTCACGCTGTCATTGAATTACTTCATTCATGTTAACTAACTGATTAGATGCTGTTCCCGAATTCATCTCCCAGCGTCGTCGATGGCTCAACGGTGCCTTCTTCGCTGCCGTATTCTCCCTTGTCCAATTCCGCCAGGTCATGGCCACCGACCATACCCTTGCGCGCAAGATTCTCCTCTACATCGAATTCTTCTACCAGTTCTGGCAGCTCCTGTTCACGTACTTCTCTCTCGCCAACTTTTACCTGACTTTCTACTTCGTTGCCGGTGGTTTAACAGACAAGAAGGTCGATCCATTTGGACACAACATCGGAACGGTCATTTTCATCATCTTGAGATATACGTGCGTTTTGCTAATTGCGACGCAATTTATTCTCTCGCTTGGTAATCGACCGCAGGGAGCACACAAAATGTACCTGGCTAGCATGATCATTTACTCCATCATTATGGCGTACACGACATTTGCAGTCTTTTACATTGTGGTTCGTCAATTGACCGACACGGCCAACCTGCACAAGTTCTCTCTTGGCAACAACGTCTTTACCAACTTGATTGTCTCGCTCGCGTCTACCATCGGCCTGTACTTCCTCATGTCGATCGTGTACCTTGACCCTTGGCACATGATTACGTCGTCGATACAGTACTTCTTGCTTCTTCCCAGTTACATCTGCACGCTGCAAGTCTACGCCTTCTGCAATACTCACGATATCACATGGGGCACCAAGGGCGACAACGTGACCAAGACCGACCTCGGTGGCGCTACTGGTAAGGGACAGACCGTCGAGCTCGAGATGCCCAGCGAACAGCTAGACATTGACAGCGGCTACGACGAGGCGCTCCGCAACCTCCGCGACCGTGTCGTCGTCGCCAAGCCGGGCATCAGCGAGGCGCAGATGCAGGAGGACTACTACAAGAGCGTGCGAACGTACATGGTCGTCACCTGGATGGTGGCCAACGGCATCCTCGCCATGGCCGTGTCGGAGGTGTACAGCAACAAGGGTATCGGCGACAACTTTTACCTGCGCTTCATCCTGTGGAGCGTCGCCGCTCTGGCTGCCTTCCGCGCCGTCGGCTCCACCACCTTTGCCGTGATCAACGTTGTCAACATCATCGTCGAGGGCAAGATACGCATGAGGCTCAAGGCGCCCAAGTGGATGGGCGGCTGGGGCGAAAAGATCACCGACGCGGCCAGCAGCGTGGGCAGCAGCCTGGGCAGCAGCCTGAAGAGGGGATAAAAGCCCTCGCTCGCCATCGCTCGACGCCGATACTACTAACAAAACAGCTCAACTCAACTCCCCATATTTATTTTTTTAATCTTTTGCATTGGCCGAACGATGGTCATGTATCTGATCAAGACTTGTTGATGCATTATTGGGCTGGTGTTTTTTGTTTTTGAGAGCTGTGTTCTTTTTTTCCAAGTTATTTGTTTGATGATTTTTTTTTTTTTTTTTGCTTTGTGGTTACGCTGTACATGTTGGACAAAATCTCGAGAAGAAAATCTTGTTATGGATGGAAGATTTTTCTTTTCTATAAAGATTAATGTAGGAAATGAGCTCTTTTTTCACCCTTTAAATGAAGAAGAATATACATGAAATCTCCTGGCTTGTTTGATGGTGAAGAGGAAATGAATGCACTGAATGAAGTAGCATGGTTATGAACATTTTCCTCTTGACGAAAGACTTCACATGAGCCTGCACACGTTCTCGAAGAGAGGGAATGCACCGAAATTGCAACATGCCTTTTAAAAACCTTTTTTCTTTCTTCATTGGTTCTAAACTTTTTTTTTTCTGACTCATATGCTAAAAAGAAAAAGAACAATGACCAAAATACGGGCAAGTAAATCCCATCATGTAATACATAAATACGCCCGACTGATTTTTTTCGTTCTTGCCTCTGTCATTCGAAGAGCTCAAGACCAAACAATCAAAAAATCTTTTGCATCTCTACATCCACCCAGTCTATGTATATATATCCCGAGAAAGCAATGAAAACAAGGAAAAAAAAAACAAGAAAAAAAAAGCAACCAAATGTTATTCAATAACCCATTAGCCATAGCATGTTCTTTGATTCGTATAAAAGTCTACTCCTCCTCAGACTCGTCCTCGGCAACCTGCAAATGATTGTTAGAATCGTCATGGATCAAAGTAAAGTGAGAATAGGCTGTTGACTTACGCCTTCGTGGAAGTTGGTGCCGTCGGTGGTGGCCTTGATGATGCCGGTACGCACGCAGAAATCACCAAACCTCTCGCCGTCCTCGCGCTCAAGAGCGTAGCGCTTGAGGAGGGGCTTCATAATGTCGAGAATCTCGTCCTCCTTGATGCTGGAGCGGTAGAGCTTGTTGAGACGCTGGCCGTGGTAGCCACCGCCGAGGTACATGTTGTACGCGCCGTAGGCCTTACCGACAAAGGCGACCTCGGCGAGCCAGGGACGCGCGCAACCGTTAGGGCAGCCCGTCATACGCATGACGATGGAGTCCTGGCGCAGGCCATTCTCCTCGAGGCAGTTCTCGAGCTTGCTGATGAGCACAGGCAGGTAGCGCTCCGACTCGGCCATGGCAAGACCGCAGGTGGGGAAAGCGACACAGGCCGAGGAGCTGAGGCGCAGGCCCGAGAACTGGACATTGTCGAGCTTGTACTGCTTCATCAGCTTCTTCATCTCAGGCAGGTCCTCGTCCTTGACGTTGCTGAGGATCAGGTGCTGGTTTCCGGTCAAGCGGAACTCGCCCTTGTGCACCTTGGCAATCTCACGCAGACCGGTCTTCATCTGGAACTCGGGGGTATCCTCAATGCGACCGTTCTCGATGAAGAAGCAGAAGTGGTTCAGGCCCGTCTCGTCCTTGACCCAGCCAAAGGTGTCGACGTTGCTCTTGAACTCGAAAGGCTTGGCAGACTCGAACTTCTTGCCCCAAAGCTCCTCGACCTTGCTGCGGAAGACATCGACGCCCATGTCGTCGATGGTGTACTTGAGACGAGCGTGCTTACGGTTCTTGCGGTCGCCGTGATCACGCTGCACAAGCATGACCTTCTCGCAAGCAATGTGGACGTCCTCAGACTTGCAGTAACCCAGCATTCTTCCGGTCTGGGGGTAGGTCTTCTTATTGTTGTGAGTGGCACCCATACCACCACCGGCAAGAAGGTTGAAACCCTCGAGGTTGCCGTCCTTGCCCTTGATGGCAATTAGACCAATGTCGTGAGCGTAGACATCAGTGTCGTTGTGAGGGGGGATGGCGATGGTGATCTTGAACTTTCTGGGCAGATAGGTAGGTCCGTACAGGGGCTCAAAGTCCTGGACAGCCTCACCGGCAACCTGGGTCTTCTTGTCGTTCTCGTCCGTCAGCCAGATCTCGTGGTAGGCGTTGGTCGAGGGCAGCAAGTGATCGCTGATCTTCTCCGAGCAAGCGAACACTTGTCTGTGGTACTTGGACTGTGTGGGAAGAGAACTGCACATGACGTTACGGTTGACATCACCACAAGCGGCAATAGTGGTCATGAGAGCGCGGTTGATGGCCTGCATGGCAGGCTTGAGCTTTCCCTTGACAACACCGTGGAACTGGAAAGTCTGGCGGGTGGTAAGCTTCATGGTCTCGTTACCGAGCTCGTTGGCAATGTCATCCATCTGGATCCACTGCTTGGGGGTGGAAACACCACCAGGCAGACGGCATCGAATCATGAAGGAGTAGGCAGGCTCAAGGCCCTGCGCCTTGCGCTCATCACGGACATCACGGTCGTCCTGCATGTAGGTGCCGTGGAACTTGGTGAGCTGCTGGTCAGCGGCAGAGATGGCGCCAGTGCTGGTGTCAGCAAGACCCTCGAGAATGGTACCGCGGAGGAAGTTGGAGGCCAGCTTGATGTCCTCGTTGGTGATGGGCGGTGGCTCATCGGGAAGGCCATCGACGTTGTCGACACCGAGGGCCTGCCAGATCTTGGGCTCCCACTCGGCGTAGCCGGTTTGGTAAGCATCGGGATCTTGGTCGTCACCAAGACCAATGTCGGCCAAGCGCTTTCCACCGAGGTTGGTCAGAACACGGTCCAGGTCCTTGGCGGGCTTGTTGTAGTAGATCTTGTCCTCCTTGCGGGGCCAGTAGTGGCTATCACCAAGACCGAATATGGAGTAGTTGACGGTGGCGAGGTCCAGATCGGTGTTGTCCTTGACGGCCTCCCAGAAAGCAAGACCGTTCTGTGGGAACTCTCCCTGACCGGCGGTGGAAGTAAGGAAGACAATGTTCTCCTCGGTAGGCAGGTCCTCGAGAGGATAGTCCTCCATGGCCAGGACTGTTGTCTTCAGACCACGGGCACGGCCTCTGTTGCCGAGTCTCTTGGCCAGGGAAGTGGCATTGCCGTTGTCGGAAGCGTAGAGAATGGTGAGAGGAGCGCCGAGGAGACCCTCGAGAAGCTGGTTATAGGCATCCTTGGCCTTGCGCTTCTGCTGAGCGCGCACCTCGGTACCAAAGTCCTGGGCCAGGCTGGCAGCGAACTTGGGCTCCTTGTTCATGAGCTGAGTGAGCTGGTTGTCCCGTGCCAGGAAGGTCTTGAGCTCCTTCTTGATGAGCTCGGAGTCGAGGGAGAAGTTGGGCTCGCCCTTCTTCTCGTTGTCGGGGTTCCATCGGTACAGGGGCCAGTAACCAGCATCGACAGCCTTCTTGGTCTCCTGGAGAACGGTGAGAGGAGAGTCGGACTCGCCAAAGTAGGGCAGGTAAGCCATGATAACGGAGGGACCGTCGAACTTGTCGGCCTCAAGCATGGCTTGGAGAACCTGGGTATAAGAGCTATATACAGCAGTAGACGCGACGTAAACATTGCCAAAGTTCATGGCGTAGAGACCAATGTCCTTCTTGCGGCGGTTGGCATCGGTGTTGGACTTTTCGGAATAGGGAGTGGAGTCGATAATGAGCATGTTGACGTTCTCACCAGAGGCGAGGACGTGGTGAACACCAGAGTTGCCGAGATCGTAGGACCAAGCATCCGAACCGACGAGCCAGAGCGACTCCTTGCGGAAGAGGCCCTGCTTCTTGAGGAGCTGCTGGGAAAGAGGGGAGCCGTCGGTCTTAAGACGGGAGATGACATCGTCGGCGAGCTCAGTCGACTTGGACAGGTCGGCGGCGGCGACAGCCCACTTGACAAGCCAGTTCTTGGGGCCGTCTGTAATGAAGTCCTTGCTCTTGATGGCCTCCTTGACTTCGTTGACGAAGTTGTTGCGGAGATCCTTGCGGGCAATGAGCGAGCCGAAACCGAATTCGGGGGTCGCGGCAACGGTGGAGGAGATGCCGGTGTTCTGCGAGCGGAGGGCGTTGGCGATGTAAGTGCGCTTGCCGAACAGCTGGTCGAGAATCTTGGAGTAGGCAGTCTCGAGAGCAGGCATGGTCAAGACGTAGTCGCTGCGCTCAGCGGGAGCGTCGCGGACACCAACCTCGAGGTTCTGAAGAGGACTCTCGGAGGTGAGATTCTGGAGAATACCGCGAAGGGCCTGGTTGGCAGCCTCGGCAGCAATGTAACCAAGCTGGTGGCCGACAATGGCCTCGAAACCACCGGGGCCGCTCTTGATGGAGGAGACGACATCGATGAGGAGGGGACCCCACTTGGTGGTTCTGCGGTGAATCTGCTCGAGAACGGCGATGCGCTTAATAGACTTGGGAAGAGCCTCGACAAGCTTGGAGCCGAGCCAGGGTCTGTAGAGGCGAGGGGTGACGATGCCAGTGTTGGCGAAAATGTCGTCTGACTTGGCGTTGTCAATGGCCTCGGCAAAGGTGCCGGTGTCAGAGCCGAAGATGAAGAGACAGTTCTCGGCGTTGGCGGGGCCGGTGTACTCGAAGGCGCTGTACTGGCGGCCGACGGCGTTGTTGAGGCGCGTCCAGATGCGGGTGGCGCATGTGTAGATGTCCTCTGAAGTGACGGGGGGAGGGGCCGACTCGACGGTGGTGGCAGCCGAGGTGGGCGCGCCGGGGGTGCCAGCGTTACTGTCCTGGCTGGACTTGACAGAAGTGCCGGCAGATGTGAGCTTGGAGGCGTCGGCACTGGGAGGCGGGCGCAGGTTGGCAACGCTGTCGCTGGCGCCGTGGGGGACGACCTCGGGGTGGTCCGAGGAGACGGCGACGTGGCCGTCGTCGGCGTATAAGCCAGAGGCGGTGATGGAGCCGGACTGGTAGCGGCGAACACTCTCAATGTCGATGATGTCTCTGACGACGCTGGCGTCCTCAATGCCAATGGGCTCATCCTTGGAGGAGGTGTCGGGGGCGAAGAAGTGAATGACACCCTTGCCAGTGCGGACGGCCAGGGCGTGGGCGGTGATGGCCATGTCCTGGGCATCCTGCAGGGTCTCGGACTGGACAAAGGTCCAGCCCGAGTTGCGGATGGCGGTGATGACGGAGTAGTCGGCAAAGTTGCGAGGCTGGAGAGCAACATGGAGGACTACGGGGTAGTTGGCCAGCTTGTAGAGGTGTGAGATGGCGGAGAGGAGGATGGATGAGGGCGTGGTGACGGAGACGAGCTTGCCAGAGCGGATCGGGGTGAAGACGGAGAGCAGTGGGTCGGCATTGTGACGGACGGATACAATCTGCATGTGTTAGTCGACGACGACGAATAAGTGAGGCACGACAGCAAATGACGAAGCCATTGAGGGATATCATGAGAGAGATGGCAATGTCCAATGTCGGACCGTCGGCGGGTGCGCGTCGGGTCGTCGTGCCACTGCCTGGGAAGGCGGCGGGCAAAAAAAAGTGCGGGTGGTGGGTTGTGATTCGCCTTGGTGGGCGCATGCACTGAGAGAGACTTACATCCGGGACAGCGCCGGGGCCAGCAGCGACGAGGCCTTGGTCGTTGCGGGCGGCATATCGCTTTAGGTGGGAGGAGAATTGGGAATCGGTGGCGAGGGAGGGCTGGACCGAGACGACGACGTCGCTGGCGAGGTAGGCGATTCTCGCGACTGCAAAACAGATGTTGGCATGTGGTGGTTCTTGGGTGAGCAAACGGATGGGTGAAGTGTAGGTACGTACCGGCCTCTTCAGGCGTGCGCACCTTGTGCTGAGCAGCCTCCATGATTGTGCAGTTCTCTCTCTCTCTCTCGATGCTTGAAGCAAGAGAACAACACGGTGTAGGAAGGATATAATGGAGGAGAGAAGAGATGAAGGGGGAAAGCAAAGGATAAGAAAAAGAGGAAGAGAGGAAGAAAGGTGAAAACAGGGGACCGGCCGAGGGAAATCAGACTTACTTTCTGGTACCGAACACGGCGGAGCGGCAGGTTGGCAGCCAGCCCACCGGAGGCGACTCTGCGACTCTGAGTAGTTACTGAACAGCACTAACACAACAGTAACTATTACGGGAGCTTGTCCTCTCTGCCTGGGCGGCTTGTCTTTTGGTCAATGGCTGGACCTGTCTGGCTGGTGGCCGGGGGAAAGCTGCCACGCTCAGTCTCAGTCGCACCTGCCCCGCCCACCAGTTCGATAACCCAATTGCAATGTCACTCTCCAATGTATCTTTTCGCCTGCGGCTCTGCATCCGGGTACTTGGGGAGCCCTGCAGCAGCATCCCGATGGGCCATCCACTGCTGCTAACTAGCGTCCATGTGGGGACGCGTCCGCCGCCCTCCAGCGCTGCCCAGTCACTGCCAGTCCGCCCGCCCAGTAAACCGCCAGCTAAATGCCCGTTCCCCGCAGGTCAGCGAGTTTTTCAGAGAATTGCGTGATTGCCTAGTGCTTTGTACGTGCTTTTTTGGAACTGCGAAGCTGGTTGGCAGTGGCCGGCACCGGTGTCCTCGCGTCTTTGTTGGGAATTGTTTAGCGTTGACGTTGACGTTATTCTGCAGCAATTGATTTTCTTTTTATTGTTTGATAATAATACTATTATTATTAAATTTGTGCCGCCGTTTTTCACGTTGTATCGTGCAGACTGCAGAGGCACTCGCCCGTTTATCATGGCTGGGCCCTGGTCCAGCGATCGTATATTGCCGCTTTCGGATTACAAATGGCGGCACATTATTCGTCAAACCCAAACCTGCACCAAAACTGCCCTCAACAGATCACGCGCTAGGACTTCCTACTGAAGCAAGGCAAACAAAATCCAGTGAAAAATACATTAAAATCATTCATCTCCAAGTCTTGTATACAAATACATTATTGATTAACAATACATCACATACACACACACACACATCTTCATCTTCCCTTCCCGCCCCTTCACACTGCACACTGCATGCATTTCAAATCAACAACATCCCCCCCCCTCCCCGACTTCCGACTCCCTCAATCCACCACCCCGACGAACCGAACCGAAACCTCAAAATCCTCAGCCCATCAAGCCGAATCAACTCTCCCACTGCCACAAGCAGACCCACCACAGTCCCAAGCCCAATTCCATTACCACAGCGAATTGCTCCTCATTTGTCCTCTCTGCGCCTCTTCTCCAGATGTCGAGTCTCAGGGTCGTAATGGCGTCATCCAACCCTTGTTCGTCTCTTTCTCTATGCCAGTCGACAGCCGCCTCCGTGACCGCTGCCACCACATTACTATCAATCAGACACCACTACATAAACACTTCCACCACGGATATCGCCGCTTTGTTCCATATCACATGCTCAATTAATCTATACTAGGGGGAAAAAAATAAATGCGCCTTCTGGATACCCGACGACCATGAGAAATAAATGCTCTAAAACACCCATATACCATCGTTTGACCGCAACGCGACCAGCTTCTCTCCCATTACATCAAACCACATGCTGCAGCCATGTCGTGGCTGAATTGTTATGTTGTACACATCTCTGGCTGGGCTGTCGATGCGCTGGGCTGCACATCGTAGACTCGCCGCTCTTCTCATCGACAAACCAACTCATCTTCTCATGAGTTGCACAACTTCACTCCTCAGCCAAAAAATGATTTCCACATCACTGCGGCCAATGCCACCGATAAATCAGCTGAAGCATGGAAAAGTCGACGAGTCACTCATCACTTGCCCGTTCATTACATCACAACCGCAAGCCCTAGACTTCGCCAGCCAGGGTCCCCGGCTCCGTCGTCTTGCGCTGGCGGGTGTTGCTGTTGCCGCTCCAGCCGTTGTCCTCAAGGTGGCCCAGCCAGTACGTGCGCCCAAACGACACCATCAGGCGTCCCAGGCGGCCCTTGCGCCCGTCGCCGTCCGGCAGGTCCAGCGCAAACGGCCCGTCGTAGTCGTCCACTCCGGGCCCCTCCATGATCATCAGCTGCATGTACTTCTGCAGCGACTGCCTCGCGTACGCCATGACGATGAAGCTAAAGTACACACGGATCAGCGTCACCGCGACGATGAAGATCATGCTCATAGCAGTCTCCTGCGGCACCACCTTGCCGTGGATCGCGCTCTCCTTCTTCAGGCCCTCGATGCTCTCCATCACCGTGTCCGACAGCCCCGACGGCCGCGAGTCCGACTCCGTCGCCGTGCTGTGAAAATACCAGTCCAGCCCAAACGCCGCCGTGTACGCCGCGTTGATGCCCGCGTCCAGCACGTACACCCACGCCAGCGCCAGGCACTCAAAGGGAGACTGCCGCCGGATGTGCGGAATCAGGAAGATGAGCAGGCCCAGCACCCCGATCGAGTAGACGTACGTCGACAGCTGCAGCAGCGACAGCTGGTACCCCGTCAGGATGGCGAGCAGCCCGTAGACGCCCGTCACCTTGTTGAACACGAGCGCGAGCGAGATGAGCTCCGTGCCCGTCTGCAGGCTGATGAGGCCAAACAGCGTCTGTGCCAAAATATCGTCGTTAGCAGTTGCTCTCGTGGCCATCCGTCAACGTGCTGTTGGCGGCGCCCGGCGCCTCCGTTCACCGTCGCGGTGAGGGGGGCGGCGCCAGGGTAGAATGCGTACCGTAGGCAGCGGCATGCGCAGGTATAGTCTCGTGAATTTCGACATGGCGGCGTAATCGACGCAGACGATGCGTCCTGTTCGATGTGTACTGTCTGAAAAAATCGTCGTCACCGGCCAAAGAGAAAGACGGCGCAAATTACAGCTAGGAAAAAAAGGAAAGAGCAGGCCTGGTAAGCGTTCAAGCACTGCATGGGATCTGACATCAAATTAGGCCCACTTGGTCCGTGGCTGCCGAGATCAAAATGCAGCAAAGACTGCCAAACTTTACCTGTGTCACGTGCAACATCACGAGACCACCACCAAAATAGATGACGGCTTGAACGTGTTTGCGTGAAGCCCCGAGACTCGGTGGGGGCCGGAGCTGGGCTGTCCAGCAATGGCGTCACAAGCTACCCACGCAGCCCAGCTGTGCTCAATGTGACTGGATATCCTCATGCAGCCTTTTGTCAACCGTCTCCATTCTCTGGTTAGACTGCAGACTCCAACGGCGCGACGGCTCTCCTCATCGTTCCTCTCCGCGATTTTTTCCATTTTTTTCCCTCACTCGTATCTTGGATCTAAACTCACATTGTCACCCCGCTTCTGGTTTTGCTTGCTCAATTGAGACACAACTTTCCACGCTCGGTAAAACGTTGATGAGGAAACTTGCACGTCTTCAATACCACCTAAACACGCCAATTCTGCGACCTGAACCTCGTGTCATCCCATCTACGCATCTTCTCCACACCAGATTATATCTCACTCAAGCTTCACAGCTATTATACCGCTCTCGCCGGACCAGTGTCCCCCGCATCGCATCTCTACCCTGTACGAGATCATCACCAACCGGAGCTCCTCTTACACCACAATCCCGAACCATGGCTACCGACGCAGCTGCTCTCATTGAGTCCTCCAAAAAGGCCGCGGCCTACCAAGCCGTCGACGACTACCTCCTGCCGTCCTACAAGCTCGTCGGCATCGGCTCCGGCAGCACTGTCGTTTATGTCGTGGAGGCTATTAAGGCCAAGGGCCCAGAATTCTACGGTAGCATGACCTTCGTTCCTACCGGTAGCCAGTCCAAGGGCCTCATTGTCATGGCTGGCCTCAACATGTGCAACCTCGACGAGCGCCCGTCCGTCGACGGCAGTGCTGTCCCTATCGACGTTGCCTTCGACGGCGCCGACGAGGTCGACGAGGACCTCAACCTCATCAAGGGCGGCGGTGCCTGCCTCTTCCAGGAGAAGCTTGTCGCCGCGGCGGCGAAGCAGTTTGTTGCCGTTGCTGGTAGGTTTTACTGACTACAGCTCGTGATAAATGCATTGGCGAGCTCCGTTAAGCTAACACGCAACTTTCTACTAGATGCGCGAAAGCAGTCCCCCCGTCTTTGCACCAAGTGGAAGGCCATCCCCATCGAGGTTCTGCCCCTCGCCGCTCCCGACGTGCTCGCCAGACTCAAGGTCATGGGCTCGACTGACCCTGCTGTGCGATCTGGCCTGCCCAGCAAGGCCGGCGAGTGTGTGAGCGACAACGGCATGTGGATCATCGACGCGCCCTTCCCGTCGTTGCTGCTGCCCAAGGACCTGACCGCCAGCCAGGATGGCTCCGGCAAGGATGGTGTATGGGAGGTCAGCAAGCTCGCAGATGCTCTCATCAAGCTGCCCGGTATCGTCGAGATTGGCCTTTTCTATGGCTTCAACGGCAATGACGCCGTCAAGACTGCCCAGGTCCTCCCTGCCCAAAAACCGATTGCTGCTTACTTTGGTCTCCCCACCGGCGATGTCCACGTACAAAAGGCCGCGTAGATATTCCCAATTGCGTTTCATTTTTCATAGATTACCAGGCGATATATCATTGATACAAAAGACAAAAGGGTGAAGAAACGAAACAAAATAAGCCAGTCACTCTGCACCTGCCACGTGTCATTCGTGTATGCCAAAATGTTATTAGTTTATATGTATAAAGATCATAGGCTCGTACTTTTTTTTCTTCGAGTAGTTAAAAC
Organism: Lecanicillium sp. G3; assembly: GCA_037575805.1. Taxonomy (NCBI): domain Eukaryota; kingdom Fungi; phylum Ascomycota; class Sordariomycetes; order Hypocreales; family Cordycipitaceae; genus Lecanicillium; species Lecanicillium sp. G3. The sequence continues at coordinate 34,721 of JAZHPD010000039.1, forward strand.
CAGCTCTATGCTCAGGTGCGCCAGCCATGCCCAACATCCACCCTGGCGAGCAGCTCGGTTTCGTTACTGCAACACTAAGCAAACCCGCGCAAAAAGGACATTTTGATTTTCGAACTGTCTGCCGCCGCTTAACACGAGCAGCCCTCCTGGGCCTGCTGAGCCGTGTTCGTCTTGACATCGATTACTAAGACATGGTTAGTGCCATTGCTCTGCTGGGACATGGTATTGGAATACCAACTTTGGCTCGATGCCTGAGCAGCAGCGTCAGTGCCCTCCATTCCAGGTAGGGCCTGAGCTATCCTCTTGAACAGGTGCTTGACGTTGTGACCCAGCTTGGCACTGGTCTCGACAAACATCAGGTTGTTCTTCTTGGCCTCGTCCTCGCCTTGTTGCGTCGTAACTTCCCGCTTGTCGTTCAGATCGGTCTTGTTGCCAACAAGGACAATGATGACGTCGTTTCCTCGCTCGGCGCGAACATCGTCAATCCACTTCTTGGTGTTTTGGAAAGATTTGGCATCTGTCAATTGCCTGTCAGCTTGCTGCCCGCCACGAAACTGCCCACCCAGATGCTCTTCTTACTCGACACGTCATAGACGACAACCGCGACGCTGGAGTCACGGATATAAGAGGGAATCAGACTTCGGAATCGTTCTTGGCCGGCCGTATCCCAGAGCTGCAGTCGCACAGTTCTGTCCTCAAGGTACATGGTCTATCGTCACCCCGCGTTCGTTAGCTATCACTCCGCACCGGCAGTCGGCGTGGATTTGGAATCGGTGTCCCACCTTGGAGAAGAAATCGATACCGACGGTAGCCTGGTACATGTTGTCGAAGCAGTCGTACATGAATCTCGTGATCAGGGCCGTCTTGCCAACTGTCGCATGCACATTAGCACTAAGGGGAACCCCTCTCACCGCACCGATGCAGCGCGCGCCAACATACCACTCTGTTCGCCGAGAAAGACCAGCCTGATGTGGTTAGCATACGATCCGAGCCATATTCATCGAGTACACGCACTTGAACTTCTTCAAGGGGTTGTTGTAGGAGCCGCCCGCTTGCGCCATGTTGGAATCCGGGTGCCTGGGTCGGCGTCACCAATAGTATACCAAAGGGGAGGAAGCTGTCGTCGGCCGTGAAGCTGGAGGGAGTGGTTGCTAAGCTTGTAGAGAACCGTCGAATCGAAAAGGGGCAAAAGTAAAGATGATGTTGCCGCCGGCGCAAGTAAGATTGCAAGCTGCAAGTCTAATGTGGCGGAGTTGGTTGCGGAGAGAACGGAGATCAACTCCAATTGCTGGTCCCTTTTGGCGTCGCTACCTTGGTACCGCAGTCAATCGGTAAGAGCAAGTCGGCAGCAGTGGCTGCCGCAGGCAGACGGCCGCCAGGTTTTAGGGGCCACAACCCCCTAGAAACTGCACGTGCCGCCCGCTACAGCGCTTCATTTCGAGCTGTGGCCGCCTGTGGCGATCTGTACCAGTAGCCCTTTCACTGCCGACCGCCCCCCTGTGGCGCAGCTGCTACGCTACTGAGGTTCCTCAGAGCCTTAATAAGCCAAGGCTTGACCGTGCCAATTTGTTGGCCAGTCGGCCGCGATAGCACTGTGCGCTGGAGGGGCTATCGCGGCCCCCACAAAAAATTCAAAAGTTCGACGGCGCAGGAAGACAAGACATTTTGCTAGTCCAGACCGGCGCTGCAAAACCAGCATCGCTTTTTGATACTTTCAGTGCGGCGCTCTTCGACAGCTCCGAATAACGCCAAAATGCCTGTTATAAAGGGATTGAGCTCGGAATCGACCGAGGCTCCGAACCAATATAAGCAAGCGTCCCGAAAGGGCAAGAAGGCCTGGAGAAAAAATGTCGATGTGACGGAGGTGCAGAAGGGTCTTGAAGACTTGAACGAAGAGATTATTCAAGGGTAAGGCGCCAACTGATTCATGCTGGGAATGTGCCCGGGAAGATTTCAATCGGCTAACTGTCTTCTCCTGCAGTGGTGTTATTCGTGAAAAAGACTCTGCCGACCTTTTCGCCATCGACGTCAAGGGCGACTCGAAAATCTCAAAGAAATTCCCCAAGCACGCCAAGAAGACTCTCAAGGCAGATGAAATCCTAGCACAGCGATCTGCCGTACCGGCGGTGTCGGCGCGCACCAAGCGATCAAGCGACAAGACGACAGATGGCATTGTTCCGGCGAAGCGCAAGCGTACCGACTGGGTATCCTACAAGGATCTCGCCAGACTGAGAAGAGTCGCCGACGGCGAACACGATAGCACAGTACAGGTCAAGGACGCCACATTTGACCTGTGGGATGCGCCAAAGGAGGATCCCACCGCCAACCTCGACCATACGAAACTCAAGGTCAAGACGCCCAAGACGATGAAGGAGGCGCCCATCTCCCTCGTCGCCAACGGCAAGGCCGTCCCCGCCGTCCAGAAGCCCTCGGGAGGATACAGCTACAACCCCGTTTTCACAGACTACGAAGAGCGGCTCACGCAAGAGGGCGAGAAGGCCGTCGAAGCCGAGAAGAAGCGCCTCGCCGCCGAGGAGGCCGACAGACTGAGACAGGAAGCCGCCGCCCGGTCTGCCGCCGAGGCTGAGGCCGCCGAGGAGCGCGCCAACATGTCGGAGTGGGAGGAGGACTCGGAGTGGGAGGGCTTTCAGAGCGGCGTCGAGGACGAGGGTGGCCGCCCAGAGGCCAAGCGCCCCAAGCGCAAGACGCACGCGCAGCGCAACCGCGTCAAGCACCGCCACGCCGACGAGCAGCTCGCCAAGCACAAGGCCGCCATGAAGGCGCGCAACATCCAGGAGGCGCGCATCAAGGAAATCGCCGAAGAGGTAGACGCCAAGGAGCGGGAGCGGGCGCTGGCGCTGCTCAACGCCGAGGACTCGGGCAGCGACGCCGAGATCGACGTCGACAAGCTGCGCAGGCGGCAGCTCGGCAAGTACAAGCTGCCGGAGCGCGACCTGGAGCTGGTGCTCCCCGACGAGCTGCAGGACTCGCTGCGCCTGCTCAAGCCCGAGGGCAACCTGCTCAAGGACCGTTACCGCAGCATGCTGGTGCGCGGCAAGATGGAGAGCCGCAGGCACATCCCCTTCAAGAAGCAGGCCAAGAAGAAGGTCACGGAGAAGTGGACACACAAGGACTTTATGCTGTAAAGACTTGAAACGAAAGGCAAACAAAAAAGACTTTATTCGGTGGTGCTGTTCTGTCATATTTTGTCCAGTTGATGGCGCATGAAATTTCTACTATGCATATATAAAATGTCATGATTTGTTCGTTTTTGGTTTCATTTTGTTTATTTTATGTGTCTTGGTACACCAGTACATGGAAATTCAAAAAACTCAACTACAAAGCAAAATCAAACAATATTCTAAACTGTGCAATCTCCAGCTCTTACTACCCAGCGATCAACAAATACCCTTGCTATTCTTTTTCCTCCGCGTGTTATTTCTGTTTTATGCTCATCAAAACTATCATTATGCTGATTAAAAGCTCATAAGGTCTGTAATACACGTTAGTCATTGTAATTTCAAGAGCACAACCCGGAATAAAAACTCACCTCTACCAAACAGACCTCTCTTGGCCCAGTCCATGGCCATCAAAGATCTCGTTCTGAAGCTGACGCTCTGCGCAAAGTACACTGATCGCCAGGCGTAGACAGCCCAGAGACCACCGGCAAAGTTCCAGCCCTCGCCGAGGTCAAAGACGGCAGAGTTGCCGATGTAGGCCAAGCTACCGAGGTGGCGGTACTCAAACGCTCTGAATGCCGCGGCATCGATATCACCATCGCGGATGTCGTTCACCTCAAGTCCCTTGGAGAGATGGGCCATCTTGTTGAACTTTTGTCCGAGATACACGCCCTGCTGGTTGGCGCGCTGGGCAGTGGCGGGAAGCGAAGTGAGCTTGCTGTCGATTTGGGTGAGTAGCTCGCGGAGCTCGCCGAAATCGAGGGTGCCGGAGTTGTCCTTGTCAAACTCCTGGAAGAGCTTGTCGAGGCGCCTCAAGTGAGCAATAGCCTGCGGGAAACGCTGCTTGACCTCGTGCGCGACCTTGCGCCAGTCGGTGAAGTGCAGCTGCAGGGTCTCGGGATCCTTACCCTGCTTGTAGCAGATGCCTCGCAGGAGCTTGATGACGTGGTCGGCAACGTTATTTTGTACGGTCGAGCAGTCTCCAATGGCATACACATCGCCGAGAGGAGCTCCGTTGAGGCGTAGGTGTGAATCAGTTTCGAGAGCACGCTTGTTGTTCTGGAAGCCACCCAGCGACTTGGCAACCCTCTGGGCAAATTCAGTCTGCGCCACGCCAGTTGACCACAGGCAGAATCCAATTGGCAATTCCTTGGTCACAAGACTTCCGTCCTTCTGCTTCTGGGTAAAGACAATCTTGTCGGAATGAACCTCTTGAACACGCGAGTTGGTGAGGACGTCGACCTGGTCGCGCGCAAAGCGTTCCTCAGTATATTTGGAGACGGCCTCGTCGTAAGTGTTCAGAATGTGGCTGCGGCTCTGAATCAGGTGCACAGATATTTCGTTGCGCAGAAGCCGGGGGAAGTTACGGGTTAGATCTTCATTAAGCAGGTCGAAAAGCTCGGCGGCGAACTCGACACCGGTGGGACCGCCACCGCTGACAACAAATGACAGAAGACGGCGACGTTCAGCATCGGAGGTGGTTGGAAGGCAGGCGAGTTCCAAGTTGTGAATGACCTTGTTTCTGATCTTGCGGGCGTCATTAATATCCTTGAGGAAGAAGGCGTGCTCAAGACCCTTTACACCGTGAGGGTTGGTGACGGAGCCAACAGCAATAACCAGCTTATCATAGGGCACATAGAAGCGAGCAATGTTTCCGTCATAGTCAGTTTGCGAAACCTCGACGAGCTTCTCGTTGAAGCATACGTCCTCAGCATGCGCGCGGATAAAGTGACCAGACACACGGCCTAGTATTCGGCGAATCGGCTCGACGAGGGATCGGAACTCGAGGGTTCCCACGGTGGCAGACGGCAGCATCGGAGTAAACAGGAAGTAGTTGGTAGGCGAGATGACGGTGACGTGATAGTCGTCGGCGTGAAGCTCTTTGAGCAGAGCGACGCCGCCCCATCCGCCTCCAAGAATGACGAGCTTGGGCTTGTCCTGGTTCTCGCTCTTGCCGTTCTTGTCGTTGTCGTCGATGAGAACGTCCGCAATGGGCAGGTTCTTAGGCCCTCCACGGCGAGGCTGCAGAGCAAGCTGGCCAATTGTGATGTCGCCGTTGTCGCGCCCCTCCTTGTAGGTGCTCGCGTCGTAGATGAAGAAGCCTGCAACGGCGATACCAAGAAATGCCATAGTGGAACCGATCCAGGCCATCATTCTGTAGCAGAAGTTGAGAGTCCGTGATGTTCCCTGGGGAAGAGGCTTCCCGGACAATGCACGGGCGAGGAGCAGAATCTGTTGGCGGATTCGTGGTCGTTGGCCCTGAGCAGCTTTCAAGGCAGGAGAGGCGGCGAAACGAAGCTGGGTGATGGTCCTTGAACTCGACGCAGGAAGCTGAAGGGGGCGAACAAAAGAGCCGCGAGGTACTGGTCCCAGGAGCCGGCGCATGGCAGCGCTCCCAATGGGACGAAGCGGCGCAGCCATGCTGAGCGACGTCGGGCAGGATTGCGCAGAAAAAAGCACCACGCGAGCGATGAGAGAGCTACCTGGATAGAGGCAGTAACCAATGGCTAACAAAAGAAAACGAGTGTTGGGAGCGCAATCGGTCTTGCGCAATATCGTAGCACAATACAGCAAAAAAATGAATACAGGAAAATAGTTATCGCCACTCTGCCATGACGAGATGTTGACAGAAAAAGCTGGAGTAGCAGAACGGGTTGGACGGATGAAGCTTTGGGTGAAAGTGCCTGGCTAGCTCAGCGCTCTGGTAGTGGCGTCATAGGAGGACCTCGAGTCGGACGGGGACCCATCTTGGTGCATCAGCTGGCAGGCAACGAGGTACTTGCGATTACAGGCCTGTTCCGGCGCAGCCTCAGCGCACACCAAGTGGCAGTCTAGCCCTGACAGCGCTCCTGGACCACCTAAAAGTCTCCTAGCTGATGTGGCATTGATGTGGCATTGATGTGGCATCGGTACCTTCAACCCCGCTGGTTACCTGTCTCCCAGAGAGCTCCACCTCGACGCGACGGGACGATCCCAAGTCTGGGCACTCCGGCCTTCCGGATGCTCCGTGCCTAGGTAGGGCCCGCGGAAGCACTGCGGGATAAAGTATTTCGCGTATTGATTAAGAGGTTACGGAGTAGATTACCAAGAAAAACACTATTTCTTCCATAGCCGGTTTCGCGCCTCTGCGTAGTTCAATGGACTGGCCGTGACAGCGGTTGCGTTACCGCTCGTGCCGCTCAGCTTGGTTCGTCGGCTCCGCGGACATGCATGCAATCCGCAGCCCGAGCTTGGATTCGATGAGAGGCTGCCTCAGGCCGGCCCTCATACTCCATCAGGCCTTTGCGCTGCATGCTACCTCGACACCAAGAAACAAAGTCAATTTGAGGTATGCAATGCGTTGGAAATAAATGCAGTCAACAATATGCCTAGCTCCATATGCTCATATACGTTTCCCCCAGTACTCAGACCGCCACCCATCAGAAGCCCCCGGCCCCTTCAAGACGCAAATGGACTAGCAGCGAAAGTATCGCTTCTCAACCCATCGCTGCTCCTGATCCGCAAGAATGTTCACCACGACGACCTTGATCTCGGGGAACACTGTCATGAGGCGGTGCAGTCCGATTCTGCCTGCCGAATACGTGGCAAGGACAATCTTATCCAGGGCCACGCCGTGGTCGACAAGCACCTGCACCGCCATCAGGGCGGCACCACCACTTGCCATCTGCGTGTCCAGAAGAAGGACACTTTCATGCGTCGCAATGTCATCCGGTAGCTTCAAGTAGTGAAGCTCTGGCTCGCCAGTCTTGTAGCTGGACTGGATCAAGAGACGACCAGTTCTGCAGTCAGGAATCGTACGCTTGAGCGCCGACTCGAAAGCTGAGCCTCCCCGGAGCACAATGACTGCGCTGACCTCGCCTTTCGGCGCAAGTCCACTGTAATCGTAACCTTGAGGAGTGCTGATGGAAAGGCTTTGGAATTGCACGTTGTTGAGAGCCCTATTCGTGTCAGCAAACAGTTTCGCCAGGCGGCCACATCGATACATACTGCTCAAGCACCAGTGCCGCCAGCCTGTCAAAGTAAAAGATGAATTCTTCCGCTGACGTGTCAATGTCCTGTAAAATAGTATTCATTGCCTTGATCTGAGGAGTGCCGTTCAGCACGACAACGTGATCAGAAAGCGGCTGCTCCTTGCATTCCGCTTCCAGTCTCGAAAGTTCCTCTCGGTGATGCGTCGACTTCTCGACCAGTTTCTTATCAATAAACTGAACCATCATATCTACGTACCTATCGTCAGAAAAAAAAAAGTCATGGAAGGTGTTATTGCAACATACCAAGTGCAACGCGATTCTCAATTCCTCGTGGGACAATGAGGTCGGCTACCTTTCTCTGCGGCTCAACATACTAAACTGCCGTGTTAGTCGCACCTTACAGTTAGTCTCCGCAAACTATCTAACCTTTTCGAAGTTGGGTTTCACATAAGCGAACCACTGCTTGATACACCCTTCAATATCTCGAGCGCGCTCGCGAACATCTCGTACAACTAGTTCAACGTCTTAGCTCATATTCCAGTAGTCATACATGCGATGCAAACTCACTTCTGCGTGCCAAACAAGTATCGGCATCCGCCTCGCAGTAAATCTATAGATTGTGTTAGATTGCAGGCTGCACATCAATTTGTTTTGAGCAGCACTTACACCCATGTCCAGTAGCTCTAACACGCGCGGGTCGTACAGAGCAAAGATACCCTCCAGGACGAGAACATGTGGCGAATAGATGGAAGTGGTGTGTTCCAATCGCTGATGCTTTGCAAAAGAATACACAGGAATTTCAGCTCGTTTGCTGTCAACGGTCATGAGTATGAGATGACCATCGCGTAATCTGGCTATACTTACCCAGCCTTGAGATCCCTGAGGCGTTCCACCAAAATGTCAAAGTCAATGGCCTGCCCAATATGTGTGAGACTCCTAAATATTCAACAAATCGATGGAACATACATCGGGGGAATCAAAGTCATATTCATTGGCAAAGGCCAGTTTAGACTGCTCGGGCGTGAGAGTCTTGTAGAACGAGTCCTGACTGCCGGTTAGCCATAACTATTTACCGCCAAATCAGGCACAAAAGCCCAGTATCATTACCATCGACATAATAACAACCCATGGCAAATTGAGCTTCTTCACGATCGCCTGAGAAAGGGTAGACTTTCCAGACCCGGAGCTGCCCGCCACACCAATGATGCTAACGTCTGCCCATGGTGGTGCGTAGTAGGCTCGCTTCTGAACCGTGACATGAGTCTCCAAATTTGACATGGCTCGCTATTTCAGAAGCCGATGGAAAGCTTGTCCGAAGGGAAGTCCAGGCAGAGACGATTCAAATCCTTCACCCTCGCAGTCGGCGAGAAATCCACCAGTGCAGATTTGACCCTGTGTGATCCACCGACAGGCGCAGAGCAAAAATTAGAAAGAAAGACAACGGTTAGTATATTTTCCTTTCCCTTGAGATGAAGTCGATTCCACAGGCCGATCGACCCATTCGATTGAACCAAGCAGGAGTCAAGTTTAATTTTGCGGTCACGATGAGTTCGAAGCTACCTTGACTTGCCGCCGCCTTGCTTTGCAGAGAGACCCTGATTGGCTCCCTGCAGGCTGCTCCCAGATACTGAGCCACAGCGTGCAGCGTGCGCCACAGCACCTGATAGCGCCTCGTTCAGCGCTGGTCCCCGCTGCAGCGACAACAGTCAGCACCGCACGGGTTTCGGTAAAATGTGGATCTTGCCCTCGTCGCCGGGAACGCTTTAACCTTGCTTCCGGATTTTCTACTGCTTCCATCCACTTCGCGCCGCCAGTTCTCTTCTCTGCACACCCAGCTTTTCACCATTACGAACCACTTGGTTCACACCCGCAAAGCTTGCTCATGACCTGAGAGGACAACTGCCGGCTGCAGAACCCTCTTCTTCAGCTTTGGCATATGCCGATACGATAGAATTGTGTAACCTCGCCAGCTGGCCTTGTGAGGTACCGCCACGCGTCTCCCCGTATCTTTTCCTGTCAGCGGCATCCAACACAATGGTACGCAGATTGCTCCGAACCCTGAGTTTGACTGCTCTTACTGACAATATACTTCGCAGACTTCTTCCGTTTCTACCGCCACTCCGGCAGCGCATGCCTTTGAGAGGCGTGTCAAGGAAATCAAGTCGCCGAAAAGGTAAACCAACCTCTCCCCAACTTCGCCTCACATGCCCCCTGCCTTTATGATGATCTCTATCAATGGGAATCTCTCCTAGATATTAATGCGGAGAAACCGATATGAATCTTCTTCTTTCCTGACAGGCAAAATTTTGCAACCTCTTTTTAGCCGTGGCTACTTGTGGAAATACCGCAGCTAACAATTGTTTCTATAGCGACATCAATGCATTGATTCTGGACTACCTTACGATGGAAGGATACCCCAATGCCGCTGCGAAGTTTTCCAAAGAGGCCAACCTACAGCCACAACAGGATATTTCTTCCATTCGTGCGCGCCAGGAAATACAAAACTGCATTCACAGCGGTAACATTCAAACCGCCATCGAGACGCTCAACGAGCTAGACCCCGAGGTGAGCCCAATTGCACTTTCCACGTATTCCTTCACATGATTAGAATATGAGTTTACATGCACCACGCATATGGGCCGGCATCCGGCCCGTGATGATAAACAACCACTACTTTTATGACTTACCCATTTTCATCTCATTTTTGCACACTGCTTTTTTTATACATTGATGCTAACCAATGGATAAAGATCCTGGATGCTGATAAGGCCCTTCACTTCTCTCTGTTGCGCTTGCAACTTGTAGAGCTTATTAGAGCATGCAATGCTTCCGGGGGGGATATCAGCCCTGCCCTGAAATTTGCTACAGAGCAACTAGGTCCTCGTGCGCCTACCAACCCCAACTTTCTAGAGGAGTTGGAAAAGACCATGGCTCTTTTGCTGTTCCCCCCCGAGACATTGGAGCCACAGCTTGCAGCGCTGCTAGACCCGGAACTGCGCCGAGCTGCCGCCGACAGCGTCAACCGCGCAATTCTGGAGCGCCAGTCAACAAGGCGCGAGACGGCTATTCGTCAGCTTGTTAAAATGAGAGCCTGGGCAGAATCTACTGCCCGTGAGCGTGGTATCAGCCTGCCCGACCGCCTGGACGTCGGCCTGAATGCTGATGACGCTGACCGACGCTACACCAATCCTGAGAATGGACACGAACCAATGGTAACAGCATGATATATGATTATGAACGGGACTGGAGTTTTGATTTTACGGTTGGGTTTGGTATTATACGTGTAATTTTGCAAAGCCTATGGTTAGTACCTGTTTTGGAGTTCGGATTGCGGCTTGACTACGACTCTTGCTGCCAGCGGATTGATTTTGAAATGAACTATTGATACCTCTGCCACACTGGCAACAATATATATATACATGATATACTACACACCTCAGCTTGGCCACATATGCTGCAGTTCGATGGCTTTTTAAACAATTTTCCGAACCGTAGTCATTGAATCTCATCATTACATCATCATATCACCATAACGTACGATTCAAATTGATTGATTGATTACAACATATGAAATATTTACACAGGTTCTATTGAAAACAACGAATGCAAATCCTCTATTTTGTGCGGATGTGCTTGAGCTTGCGAGCACTGTAGAGGAAATTGTTGGCGTATGCCTTGGGAGTGAACTTGCGCGCGTTGGGCTCTTGGACAAAGTACTCGTAGCCCTGCTTCTCAGCAAACCTAATGGCGTCCTCCTTGGTCTCAAAGTTGAGGTTAGTGCCCTGCATGTAGTCACCAGACGACTGCCATCCTATCAAGGGGTTCTCCCAGCGGTGGCCCTTGGGAAGGATGTCCCAGTCCATGCGCCAGTCGTGTCCCCTCCACATTCCGGATTGTGTGGCGGGCTTCGACTCCTTGAATATTCTGCGCTGCAAGTCAGCATCGCCGATCCCCAATTCAAAAAGTCATTATGCTTTATTTCGAAAGGCTTACCTGACGGTTCGGGCCTGAAGCTCCATGGGAGCGCCAGAGGTGAGGGTAGCGGAGGCGACCTCGTTGGTGCCGTCCTGGACGGTTCTGGGGACGGGTGTGAAGGTACTTGTCTTCAGTTAGCAATGTCGTATAGCGATTGATACAACTTCGGAGGCGCTCACGAGGTAGCCTTGTCGTGGGGGGCATCGTAGTCAGGCTGGTTTGCTGCAGCGGGAGTGCCAGCAGCGATATTCTGGTCGTGCTTGGCGATCGAGCTCCGGAAGCGCTGCGAGGCGACGGGCATGCCCAGACGCGGGGCGGCCGCGCTTCGCAAAATTCGAGAGACACCCTGGGATCGGAGAGCAGCCATGATTGATGGTTGTTGCTGCTCAATTGACGACGACGATGTTCTTTTTTCGAGGTGAGCAGTGCGGCGTTGGCGGAAACTGGAGCGCAGGAAGTTGGCGTGCAAGCAGCTAAGGGTGGATGCTGATTGGCTGGCAATGGAGCGACGTTTTACCGAGACGAGTGCTTTTCGGAATGGGCCTCTCAGCCCAGCAGCAACCACCACCACCACCTTTCTCCGTCTATCCGAATTAATCTGAAATTGAGCCGTCCGCACGACACTCGACGGACCGAAGCGGCATAAAAAAGTTATCGAAAGGTTTCTCCAAACTACCGACATCATGAGCTTCGTCACCCGCCGTGGTCTTTCCACGCTCATCCCCCCCAAGGTAAGCAGACGCCAATTTTCTCCGGTCCCCGTGATGGTCCGAAACCTCTCCCTGGCGTCCAATTGCTAACTGGAACTGCGGCAGGTCGCTTCTCCCAAGGTACGATGTCCACCCCGACGCCGATGATTGGCTTTTCCGCGATGGCGAGGATGCGAAGCCGCCCGACAATTGCAAATTGACCTATCGCCGAGACGCGCCGAGCACCTCATCTCGCAGCAGCCAACACAAACGCCGACATCGAGACTCAACGAAGCTAACACTGGGAAATTGTTTAGGCCATTGGTGGTGCTCCCGACGCTCTGCGCATGCAGCGTGTCGTCAGCTTCTACGAGAAGCTTCCTCGTGGCGCCGCCCCTGAGGCCAAGGCCAAGGGTCTTCTCGGCCGCTACCAGGCTCGCTACTTCGGAAAGAATGCTTCTGCCACCCGTACGTGCAATTGTGTTTGAAGGCGGAAGCTCTGAATCAGGGTGATGCTTTGTGGTGCTGGAACTTTGACGCTAACTGTCGCATAGCCATCATCCACGCCATTGTCTTCCTCATCGGCATTGGTTACGCCCAGAACTACTACTTCCACCTGCGTAAGTCTTCTCCCGATTCTATCGTCTGCAGCTAGATGTAAAAGGAGCGACGGCTAACTGATTGATGTGCAGGCCACCACAAGAACAACGCTCACTAAAGAGCTCTCTTGGTAAAGCGAAGAACAACTCGGTGACAACGGAAGGGCTGTGTAAATAGACTCTTAGAAGGTGTTATCGTGCCACACCTGTACTTCCTTTTGTAACAACTCAGACATTGAAAACAAGCAGCATTGCTATGTGGTATCCGTGACCCCGCCCGCGTTTGATATAGAGGGGTATGCTGGTAACGTGAAGAGGGCGATGCCTTAAAGAGGATAGGCCGTCAAGGACTTTCAAGTCGTACAAGTATAGACAGAAAGAGACGCAAAATTTCAAGAAATAGCTGAGATGTAGACGAGAAAACCCGGGTAATGCATGGTATAAAATCGCGGCATCTAAATTGTTCGTGGAGCTGTCATGTCGGTTACTGGAGCGGCGCCACCAGCATCAATAGCTTCGCAATAAATGGGCCAAGTGTGTATTGACAATCCGTACACCGCCATGGTCGTTAATGCCTGAACCAATTTTCATACTTTAGTAGCAGATACCTGTAGCCTGTCAACTGGGGTACGGCGACGAAGGATGCACGCGAAAAAAAAAAAAAGTCGGTGGCTGAGGATGGACAGTGTGTGCTGCGGTGCAACATCGCGGTGGGAAGGATATAGTGATTCAGGAGCCTGTGCAAGAGACGAACAAATGATAAGAAGAAAGACGAGGGAACACTGTGCAATATTTATTTGACCCTGCATCATCCGATGGCCGAACAAGAAGAAATACGCTTTTGATGCAAAAAGCTACACTGACTGCCGTGCAGCACGCAACGACAGGTGAGTTTGGCTGGGAGCCTTTGATTCGCCCCGGCATCCCGCCCACTCAGCTGTACTCAGTATTATCCAAGCGCTGCAGGCAGCACGATCCAGCGTTCCTGGTGGCCTGTTTGCGGGCAGTGGTGTGCTGAGTGGTGGTGGTGTCCGCTGAGGCTTGTACCTGTCCAGGGGGTTCATTAGGGGGCACTCCAGGCAAGACGAGGTGTTACAGTGGTGTCACCTGACTGCCGTCGAAGGAGCTTCGGGCGGGCGGTGCTTGACGCAGACCAGCATCTGCGCTAGGCCTGATTCGTCCAGCATCCCCCAGCGGCCAGCCGCCCAGTAAAAGAGCAAGAGCCAGAGCAAAAGCAGGAACCTCGTCCAGTGAGTGCAGCCCGTATCTCACCCTGCCTTAGTCACACCTGGCCGACTCCATATACTAATTCGACTTTCTCAAAGAGGCTCTGCAATCCTGCCACCCGCGACCGTCTTCCATCGTATCGACAGTTTGAATTCGCTTCGCCAGACCAGAGACCGTCTTTTGCCGACCGACAAACCCCCCATCGCCGGCCGTTTCTCGTCTCTATCCCCCGCCTCGACGCCCTCCCGTACCCACCGTTTACGCTGCCTGTCTAGCTGAGAAGCTTCTTCCCAACGACGGCTTGGCCCAGACAGTCGTCGTCCCCTTCCGAGCGGCGCACGCCTGTATCGACGACGGATGATGGCCACAGAGCCTGCACTGGACAAGTTAGCTGAAGTTTCTGTCCCGCACGAGCTGAGTAACGTGAGTCCAGCCCGCCGCGACGGCGGATCCCTTTTCGCGGTTTGCGCCAGCTTGCGTTTTCGCCAAACGCCTCGAGGCGACCCCCTAACACACATCGCCAAATGGCTCAACTAACCGCGCCTGTCTCTTTTCTGCAGCATCCCAACGGAGCCCAACATGGCGTCGACTACTCGAGTTTAAACGGTAGCCTCCACAGCTTCGAGGACATTGCCAACAAGCGCATCACCAGCGTCGAAGAGCAACAGCATTCCACCGACGTTAGTGTCAGCGGCGGATCGGACACGGAAGCATCACGGACAAAAGATGGCGACAAGAGCCACAGCCGAACAGGCTCAGCCGCCAGAAAGCCTGCCACCTTCAAGGCCGTGTCTGTCAATAAGACCTTCCTGGCCGCCAAGGCGAACAGCTCGGGCGTGCCGCCCAAGACGACAGAACGACCAGCTGGGGGTTCAAGCACCCCTCCTCCGGGCTCATCTGGGCTGTCAGCATCACGACCACGTCTCGTTGCGAAAACGGGAAGCGGCGCACGAGATTCGATGCCTCGCCTCTCAGCAATGAATGGCGGCAAGGCTGGGTCCGCACCCGATGGAAATGCAGTCTGGAACAAGAACCGACGTACGTGACACCAACCAATTTTTTTTCTCTTTTCGCGAACCACGGCGTGTAACCCAATAAAACTAACTGCTCCTTCAAACAGCCCCCGAGCCCAAAAAGTTCACTGACGAAGAGCTCAAGAAATATGGCATTCACATGGCTAGTCGCCTGAATGAAGAGGATGCTCAAGGCCAGAACAAGTGGGCTGACATAGATGACGACGACGACGATTGGGCCCCAGACGCCATTACTTGGGGAGACGGCACGGAAACTAAACTGCCTCACCCTGACGAGCAGTCCAATCTTCCCGATGGTGGACCGCCAGTCTCTCAAGACCAATATCACGCGAGGCCGCCTGAACGCTCTGGCCCTGTTTCTCAGCCCGAATATTCTGTTCCGAAGCCCGTTGGCCTGCCTTCTGGGAAGGGACTTGTATTGAAAGGCCCTAGCCAAGACCGTCCTGCGCTTGTTGCAAAGCCACCACCACCACCTGCAGCAGCCAAATCTCCCTGGGCACAGCTACCTCCCGTTGACCGTCCACAGCAGCCGTGGAGCGAGTCGACAGGGTCACCACGCGGCTCGTACAAGGAACCATCACCAATGAAGATGATGGGACACCCGCCCAAAGAGATCGCTGCTGATGATTTCAGTCGAGCACCGTGGAGGGAGAACAACCACGGGCCTGGCAGGGAACTATATAATTCCCAGTCTGGAAGGTATGAGCCGGTAGTAGACCGTCGTGGATCCATGATTTCCGATCACCCTGGACGACAACCCGCGGTAATGAACCGACAATCAATGGAACATCCTGAGCCAAGCAGCGCGTTTCAAACGAGTCGCACCAGCCAAGAGGGCACATTTAACCGACGTCGAGCATCATCTAATGTTAGTGGCGGAAGTGGACAGGTTTTCCCACGTGGCGCTCGAGGCAATGAAGTACCGCCGCCATATCAAATGGAGGACCACGGGCCTCGCCGTCCTTCCTTCTCCGGCTCCCAGGAAGCCCCTCATTCCCACCAGCACCCCAACGCCCATAGCCAACATCGACAGCCACCTACTGGACTTGGTATAGCTGGACGACCGTCGCCCGGCTTGAGCTTCGCGACACCCAACGGTATTGATCTGCAAGGCATTTCACAGGTTCCAGATGCCGAGGACGTCGAATATCAGAAGAGACTCATGAAAGAACGCATCGAGCTTGCCAGGAAGCGACGACAAGACGAAGTTGCCCGTGAAGAGGCTGCGCGCAAAGAGCGGATTCAAAAGAAGCTAGAGGCTCTCGGCCCAGCTCCGGAAAAGAAAGCCGAAAAGAAGGATGGTAGCCGCGATGAACAGAGACCGACTCAAATCCATCGTCGCGATGAGCCCCATTCAATTGATGGCCACCTACCTCAGCAACCTGGCACCAGCCCCAAGGATGCGACTCAGCGTAGGTTCTCCCACAACCAGGAAGGAAACCCCGCTGAGTCGTGGAATGGCACGAGTCCCCGGCCCGAGAGGCTCTCTGCTTGGGGTGCAGGCCCCAATGCCCCAGGACGCAACGTTTGGGGCTCGCCTGACAACGACCGCGGTCTTGGAAATGGAACTTTCAACCCAGACCTGGGACGCATCCCCGGCGCCGCGGGCCCGGCCATTCCACCCGTTAACGGACCCCAGCCACTCTCGCTACCTGCAGCATTGCAGTCAACACCCATCGGCTCTCGACAGCAACGATTTGACGCTTCCGGATCTGAGCTCGCGAATAAATGGGTCGCAGCGGTGGCCGATAACGACAAGAAAATAAACGATGCTAGAGCTGCTGAACGCGCTCAGAAGGAACGTCAGCTAGCTGAGCGAGGTTTATCTGTAGAGGACAGACAGCCTGTTATTAAAGAGACATGGCGGCAAGTCCATACGCCTGGTGACGGTACACGCCAAGCTCTCAATGCTGCTGACGTGCAACTGCATGGTCCTGGGGCTTGGAAATCTTCTCGAGACGATCCCAGGCACCCGTCACAACAAACCCCAACCGCGCCTGCTGGCGTTATTGGCTCTGGGCCAACGACTAACATTCACCAGCCTGTTAATGCGGCGTCGCAGCCACGTACGTCTCGATTCTTCCCCGCAAGGGACATGCGCATGGACTCGCCCCCGGGTACGAACCGACCGCCGTCGCCATCAGCCCCTCCCCCAACTATGGAAGGACACCCAGCATATGAAGGCGATGCTAAGCGTCCTCATGTATCGCTGCCGAAGCCTCAACCTATTGTGAAGCTCCCGCCAGTTATGAACCACGGACATAATCAAGGTGGCCGACAACAGCAGGCCTGGAGTAACCGAGGACAAGCCAACGGCCGAGGCCCGCAACCATATGGACACAAGTCGCAGCGAAGTGCGGAAAGCTCACAAGAGCAATGGCAAGTTCGTATTAACAGCCTGCTCAACAAAGAGTCGCCGCCAAAAACCACCATTGCGATGGATGTTTCTAGCCGATCAGGGTATGAACATAATCTGTCCGGGAGTATGGCTACTGTGGTTTTGCCGTCGAGCCCGCGGCCATACCATAACGTTGTTGCTGTCTATAAGCCAGCAGAGTCCAAGCCCATGGCCGAAGAATGTTTTGAAGAGCAGGAAATGGGATCACTTCCTTTGATTCGACTTCCGACAAAGGTCCCCGATGCTGCTTGGCAGCCTGTTGTGGTGCAGTTCAAGCCTCTGCCCAAGCGATTCCAATTGCATGCGTCTACAAGGGAGCCTTTCCGCATTGCCGATGAACACTCTGGGAACGCCAGCATTGTTCGCGTTCACCTCCCAGGTATGCATGGACGCAAGACGGTTACTGTTCCCAAAGAAGGGACTTCGTCACGCGGCGGTCGCGGAAGACCATCCCCTCGCCATCGTGGCGGCGGGCGAGGCGGCAAGAAGGAGACTTCCAACTCCCATGGAGATTCGCCAACGACACATAGCCGTGGAAACCGGGGAAGCCACC
Source organism: Lecanicillium sp. G3 (assembly GCA_037575805.1). Lineage (NCBI taxonomy): Eukaryota > Fungi > Ascomycota > Sordariomycetes > Hypocreales > Cordycipitaceae > Lecanicillium > Lecanicillium sp. G3. Next base: position 52,346 of record JAZHPD010000039.1, read on the forward strand.
GCGGACGAGGCTCGGACAACTGGCACCGCAGCTCTGCGCCACCAGCGCAGGCCCAGGCCTCTCTATCAGCATAGTGAGCTGTCTGGAACGAACGACCTGCACACCACCAACGGTGTTTGACTCATATACTATTGAACTACAGCCCGCACTCGGCTGCGAGTTGATGCTGCTACTACGACGAAGAATAGCTAGCAGACTGTACAACCTTGGGAGTACGTTGAACGTGTGCTTTATCGAAATGATCGACCAATTGCGTCAGTTTTTAGCCTTACATTATGCGCTGGACGCCCCTCCCTTTCCCTGTTGAAAATTACCAATCCGGACCGCAGCGCATTTTGTTTGAGCGAAACTCTTAATTGCGACGAGGGCATGTTTTATTTCTTTTATCTCGTTTTTCCTTTTTATTATCTGAGAGTTTTGATGTTTATTGTTGGACGTTTTGATCTGAACTGGAGTGAGACAAAAACACTATTTATCTATTTTGCTTGGCTTTCTTCTTCTTGTTCCTGGCAACAAGGCTTCTTTTCTCCCACCTGTATCCTCAAAGGAAACCTTGATTATTTTGCTCGGGAGGTTTCTTTTTGGTTTTTCTTAGAAAGGGGAAACGGGAGAATACACATGGGATCGGAACAAGCAAGGGGGCAAAGAACCGGTTGCCTATGGGCGGTGAGAAACAAGGCAAAAGAAGAAACAGGATGAATTACGTACGAGACGTCTATTTTCTTTTCTTTCTGGAACGAACGGGAATTAACTTTGGTGCTTTTGAGGAAAGAGAAGAAAGAAGCAAGGCAAAAAAGAATGGGAAATGAAGTTCACGTCATGATATTGTTATGATGATGTGAGGACGGACCCGTCCTCTTTCGTTTTCCCCTTCTTGTCCTAACATGTTGTGTGCGTTTTTGTGTGTAGTCAACATAGCCCATCACAAGAAGAGAGAAGAGAGAACAAGAAGAATATGAAAATAGTTTTTTTGTCTTGATACTACAATTGTAAAAAAAGTATTTGGTAAAGAGCGCCTCGGGCAGAATCGTGAACAAACAACTCCTCGAATGTACTATGAAAGAGAACAGGCATGATGTTCATAAACAAATTTGCACATAAAAAAAATTCAAATCCCCGTTTGTTTTGTCCATTTCATAACAACACCAAGCCAATCCCCGTCCGCCGTAAAAGCCGTAAAATAACTCCCAAGAAACGCCAGCCAGAATCATGTTAACCCATTCGTGTGCCCCGTTTGCGCTTACAAGTCTTCGACAGCGCAGTTGGGGTGCAGGACGTAGACGATGTTGTCGTCGACGGCCGAGACCGTGGCCGCCGAGTCGGCCTCGGCGAGGCCCTCGCCGCGCAGGGCCATGAGGACGTTCTCGCGCACCATCTTCTTCAGCACCATGGTGGCGAGCGACTTCTCGGCGTGGTAGTCCTCCTCGTCCTCGAGCTCCGACTCCATCTGCTCCAGGTACCAGGAGATGAGGGCCTGGCCGGGGACGCCGTCGCCGCTGCCGCTCTCGTCCGAGTTGACGCGGTGCACGAACAGGTTGACCATCTTGATGTACTTTTCGTATGTGATTGTGCGCTTTTTGCGGCCCGAGGACTCGGCGGCCGGGGCGGCAGCAGCGCCGTCCTGCATGGCATCGTCGTCGTCGTTTTCGACGTCCATGCCCGAGGCGGCGGCGGCGGCGCGGCGAAGGGTCTCGCTGCTCTCGGGGTCCTCGTCGTCGTCGCCGTACATCTCGACGTCGTCATGCTCGACGGATATGATACTCTGACGGAGCAGGTTGTAGGCTTCGATGACCATGGTGGGATCGATAGTCTCAACACAGTTGACCTTGGCAATGGCCTCGGACAGACGAATCATACTTTCGAGTTGACGGACTGTGATACGGTACGAGTTCTTGCCGATACCACCCTGAGCATCGTCCTGGCGAAGCTCACGGTACTTCTCGACGAGGATAGCTTTGGACTCCTCGGTGAACTCGGGACGGAACGTCCTGGCGAAGCGGATGTAGCGCTGGAGCTGCTCCGTGCTAAACTCGGGCTCGACAGCTTCGTCGCGGTGCTGGTGAATGCCGACAATGTGGCTGGCCAGATGGCGGTCGACCTGCTCGTTGCACTCGTCGAGAACGACAAAGAAGAGATCAAAACGCGACATGATGGGCGCCGACATGTTGATGTTGGAGCGCAGCGTGGCCTTGCGGTCGTAGCGGCCGCCGACGGGGTTGGCAGCAGCAAGGATACTGGTACGGGCGTTGAGAGTGGCCTGGATACCAGCCTTGGCGATGGAAATTGTCTGCTGTTCCATGGCTTCGTGGATGGCGACTTGGTCGGCAATATCCATCTTGTCAAACTCGTCAATGGCGCAGATACCGTTGTCCGCAAGCATGAGAGCTCCTGCCTCGATCGTGAACTCGCCAGTTTCCTCATCCTTGACGACGGCGGCCGTCAAACCAGCGGCGGAAGAGGCCTTGCCGGATGTGTAGACAGCACGAGGCGCAAAGGAGCAGACGTACTTGAGGAACTGAGACTTGGAGGTAGATGGGTCACCCACGACGCAAATGTTAATGTCACCACGCAGTTGCATGCCTTCGGGTGTGGTCTTGCTGACACCAGACATGAGCTGAAGCAGGAGACCCTTCTTTACGACTTCGTGGCCATACACCATGGGTGCAATAGACTGAACTAGGCGAGAGTAGATGTGGTCGCCGTGCACCATGGCTCGGAGATCTTCAATCTCGGAGGGGTTCATGGATGCCAGAACGGCGGCCTGGGCCTGCTCGACGCTCTGCTTGTCATCGGGGTCGGTGTTTTGGGTCATGGAAGCGATGGCATCCGCAGCGCCAGCAGCAGCAGATCGTCCAGCGGAAGTGGTATCTGGGCTCACCATACAGGCGAGAAAGGCAAGTCTGTAGGTAAGATCACGAACACCGAGGGCCTTGAGACCGCTGATGCCTGCACCACCAGCCTCGCTACCTCGCGGTGCGCCACGGTCGTCACGGATTGCGCTGGGTTTCAAGCCAGGAAGACCCAGCTGGCTGACATCGGGCACGACAATCAGAGCACCGGTGAAAATGCACTTCTCACCAGCCTTGGCGCGATCGACAATCTCACCACGGAGAATCACATCCATGGTACGCGGCATAGAGCCGGTCGGAATTTCAGAGCTGTTTTCCTGGATGCGAACCTTTTGCCAATCGACAAAGGTACTGCGGCGGATGTCCAACTGCCAAGCGACGCGGTTTTGGCAGGTTTGGTTGGGGCACTGGGTAGGCTCGGTGTAGCGGAACGTTTGCTCGACATTCGATACGATGGCACGGCAAGATTCGCAGACAAAGGTGGCAAGCGACAACTCGGGTCGGACTTCGGAGGTTCTGGTGACAGTACCAGAGATGGAAAGCAGCTGGCCAATATTGGCGGCGCGCAGGCTGCGGACGCGCGAGACGAGAGGCAGGTTGTAAAAGGCGACAGAGAAGAGCTTGTCGGTCTGCTGGTGCTCGTTCCTGCGGTGTGTGGAATCGGACTGGCTGCCAGAGCCCATCTGACTGGCGGCGGATGTTGAAAGGGCACTTGATGTAGAAGTGGGCTGTCTGTGGTCGCGGTAGTACTGAGGCTCGTACTTGGCGATGAGTTCGTTGAGGGCAGCAGTGATGAACGGGAGGAAACGGTAGTATTGGCGCATGACACCATCGGCCAGAGACCCGTTCTCCCATGAAGCAAGATGCTTGAAATCAACATAAAAGGTCGAAAGCTGGTATGAACGCATGGCTCTTATTTGGGCAATGTAAAATTTGTCTGTTGTGACGGCGCTCGAGGCGGGGGCGCCAGAGAGGACCGGCTCTTCAGCGAAGCTGCAAGGCAAAAGTCAGTATTCGATCTTGCTGAACTTTAGCACTGCTGAGTCGTCGTACCTCTCGACAAAAGCGGCAAAGTGTTCCTGGACGAGGACACCGATGCGATCGTTGACGCGGGGAACCTGAGCCTGACCCTTGCCGCGGACGTTGCGCGGCATCTGGTCGTCGGCAAAGCCCTCGGTGCCATCCTCACTGGGGGCGCCGAGGTTCTCGGACGGCGGGCCGCGAGGGCGCGCAGAGGAAGACGACGGAAACCCCAGATGACGCCTTTGGGGCGCAACGGACGGGGCGTCCGACATCATGAACCCGGCTTCGCTCGAGGGAGCCATGGTGTGCGAGTATGGCGGTGTGCGCTGGGGGTATATCGACCCGAGTAAGAGTTTTGCTGCAGATGGCGCACAAGAAGTTCTGCAGAAAATACAGTCGGCGTGTTTGTCGGGGTCGGAAACGCTTTTTACTCGAGGGAGGGAAAAAGAGAAGGTGAAGCCAATGCAAATGTGTGAAATGCGATGGAGTAGTGGCGGGTGAGTGGGACACAGGGAGCAAGGCACTTTACGCGTGGGCGCGTCAGGAACGCGTCCGAGGGGCAGCGAGACGCGACTTTAATTGATTTGCTAGGGAGAGTTTGGAGAGTTTGAAGGAGCAACGAGCGTGGGGCGGCAGCCTAGGGCGCTGGAAAGAAGTTTCGGGAGAGGTTTGAATATTTTGATGGTGTGCGTTTTTATTTATTTATTGTTGTCTGGACATGTATTATATTTTGGTGTTGTGCTGTTGCTGTCTTGCGCTTCCGAAGCTGTACAGCGGCTGCCCATGGCCAAGCAGGCATTGTGTTTCGCAACGCGTTTACTCTCAGCTAAAACTGTCAAAAATTACTATAGAATTCTTGAAGCCTCAGTCGAATGTGCTGCTTCGAGCCGTCATTGTCTGCTATACATGACGAGGATCGTGTAGGCCGAAGCGGTGCTGTGTCAGGCTCGCTCTAGATTCGGCAGATTCGTGCTCGAGTCGCTCGGTGTCTGACCGTATTTCGCGATGAAATAGCAATGTAGACGGCAGATTCGGGTACCCTGATACTAGGAAAGATGTTATGGGCGCTCATTTATCTCCGCTGGGTACACTCCAGCTGTTGATCTACTGCCAGTCAGACACAACCACCTTCGCAGTAAGAAGAATGATGAATGCTTACCTTTTCAGACACTTGCAGCCACTCCTCCATACTGCGCACATAGGGGTCTGCAGACGCCGTAGCCATTGACTCGTGTGACCAGACCACCAATTCGTCAAACTCGGCCGTCGCCTGCATGGTGCCGACTGTCTCGAGCGCAACAACCTCGTCATCGTCTGCGCCTCCGTCTGATGGCTGCGCTTCCTTCTTCAGTTCGTCGGATGTTCGTTCCACGACGAGTCCGCGATAACCGTCCGGAAGGGGCAGTGCCTTGCCCTTTAGGCGTCGGCCTCGAAAGTATGCTTCTTTGCGGTTTTCTGCTCACGAATACGAGTAAGAAATAAAGTCTGCAGGCAAACAAATCCAGACTGAGCTATCACGTACCGGCATCCTCGGTAGGCTTCCAGTATGCGCCGACGGGATCAACAGCACCGTCGTGGTGGATGCGGCAAGGCAGCAAGTTGGCCGTCATCTTTTTCGTTTCGCTGCCTTCTTTGACAGCAAGCATTGGGGAATCGGTCATGTTGTCGGTTGGCAAGTGTGTCAGTTTGGTGGTTCGTAAATTAACCCAATGGTGTCGCAGGACAAATATCCATGGCCGTCGAGGTACGAACTGCTGCCTTTGTCAGAAGAACGCGCTGCGCAGCCAGTGACCGCGTCTCGACCCACCGCTGCCTTGAGCTAAGCTGCGACCCTCAACCTGACGCACGACCCAAACCCGACCACTACTCCACGCCCGACAACCGAGCACGCTGAATTGTGATACATGCTTGCGGACCTGCTTCTCCATTCGCCTGCAGATGCATTTCTTTGTTTCGGTGGGCTCCATTTCAGTTGCTGGCAGTGTGGCCGTCCACACCATGTCGCTCAAGACGAACGTGGCTGCGTGGGTTGCAGCATGCCGCACAGAAGCATGAATCCAGTTATTAATATGCCATCCTAATTTAATACTGCATCGTCGTCTCCGTGCTAACTCAGTCTGTTACAGAGCGCCAGGCTTCTGCTGCAGCTAAAATCGTTGAAGAAACGGCACCGTTCTGCTCTGGCAACGCCACAAGTACTCGTCCATCACGGTGGCCTCTCGAGACAAACAACCTTATCAGCATCACCATTCATCTACGTGATTTTGCTATTCATCCGAGCAACCCGAAACGTGTTTCAGAAATCAATCGTCTTCGTCTTTCTTTCTCTCACCGACTTTACCGGCAATGCGCCCGCCCGCTCACGTACGCACGCACGGTACTGTTTGCTGCTGGCACATGGCCCGCCGATGTCCACGTCCCAGCTAGCCTGTCTGCCATCAAGAATATCCGTGCTATGTGCGGGGCGGTACTGCGGTGGGTGCATATCTCTCACAGCCTCGCTCGACAAATCACAAATTCGCCGGCCGCACTATTTCCCTCGTCGATGACGCCTTGGAAGTATTCGAAGCAAGTTACAGAAATGCCCCAGGCCTAGCTTCTCCTCGCTCTCGCTTTTTTCACGTAACTGTTGGTTGTCCCTCACCATTCGACTCCCGGCATATGGAGCTCCCGAGTCAGATTGGGGCGACTCGAGTCCGATCGCAGTCTGGCCTACTATAAACCCACATCGCTAGAGGAGACACTTCCCCATATTCCCATGGTAGGCGATGCATTGTCCCGTTTCTAAGATGGGCAATGGGTTGTAGGGACGGCACGAGGGTGGCCCTTTTAATAACTAATGCCGTATCCCGCCGTCCCCTACCGGTGAACTTTTGTCACAAGGCTGTTACTCGTATATATCCGACCAAGCCGTGTTTTGCTTTATATATTATTTTTCTAGCGAGACGCGAGGCTGCTCAACGGTAAATCTACTTGCTTTCTCATATTCGGCATTTCATCATGGCGTCGCGCTGGCCTCTTTCGTCGCTGCCCAGGACCGTCACGGCTCCAGTCATTCGTGCGGTTGAAGCCGCCCGAGGTACAATCGGTGGTGTTACGTGGAAGCCGGCCCTGGCCGTCGCCCGTCCGGCGCTACTCTCTATCCTCGCCAAGATTGAAGTCGGAACACTCTTGCTTGTCGATGAGCCTGCCGGAACCCGTCATGTTTTTGGCCAGAAGCTCGGCGCCAGCGGAAATCTCTCCGATGCCCAGGACAATGCGACACGACGCGCAACCACTCTGCCCAGGGTTGAGCTCGTTGTCAAGAATGACGCTTTCTGGATGCGCCTCTTTCTGTTTAGCGACATGGGTTTCGCAGAGGCCTACATGCTGGGTGATTTTGAATGCCAGGACTTGACGTCATTCTTTCACGTAAGAGTTGGCTATAGGAGGAGCCGTTTTCTACTCATGTGAGAATATGCTAATATGGTGTTAAACAGCTTTTTATCATCAACAGGGAGCAATTAGGAAACGGCTCAACTTGGATTTCCAGCTTTTCGGCGGCTCTCTCGACGGTCGCGCGCACCAATAATGCCCTGGGAAATGCGCTCCTCAACATCTCTGCGCACTACGACATCAGCAACGAAATGTTTGCGGCTTTCCTCTCGCCCGACATGACATACTCATGCGCCGTGTGGGATTGCCAAGATGACATCACCAAAACAGACAGCAAGGAGCCTCTTGAAAGCGCCCAGACCCGGAAGCTGCATCGCTTCATCGACGGCTGCAAAATCAAGGCCGATGATCACGTCCTCGAAATTGGCACTGGATGGGGCTCCTTTGCGATCGAGGCTGTCAGTAAGACGGGTTGCCGCGTTACTAGTTTGACGCTGTCCAAGGAGCAAAAAGTGCTGGCGGAAGAAAGAATTGAAGCGGCTGGCCTGCAGGACCGCATCAAGGTCTTGCTCTGTGACTACAGAGAGCTGGAGCTCTCGGAGGGAAAGCGATTCGACAAGGTTGTTTCCATTGAGATGCTGGAGGCTGTAGGCAGACAGTATCTTGCTACCTACTTTAGCTGCATTGACAGGCTTCTTAAAGAAGATGGAGGTGTTGCTATGTTTCAATGCATCACGATGCCGGAATGCCGACACGACGCATACAGCAAATCCGAAGAGTAAGCAGCTGCCACCCGTCTGTAACAGCCAAAATTTCTAACGTATGATCTAGTTTCATTTCGCATTACATTTTCCCCGGCGGCTACCTCCCGTCCACTAGCGAGCTCCTCGGCCACATCAACGCTCAATCGAAGGGTACCCTGATTGTCGAGAACATCGAAAACATTGGGGGCCACTACGCCAGGACCCTTCGTCTCTGGCGCGAGCAGTTCATGGGCACATTCGAGAGCAAGATTCGACCAGCCCTGCTTAAGCAGCACCCGGACATGACCAAAGAAGGCGCCAACGTTTTTAAGAGGAAGTGGGAATATTATTTTACCTACTGCGAGGCCGGCTTTGTCACCAAAACTCTCGGCGACGTGATTATCACTGTGGGACGCGAGCGGACATTGGAATTTATGGAAGGCATTCCACTGTAATTGGCAGCGGAATGCCTATTTCTTTTCTGTATATACTGTATGATGTTGATGATTCTGTATGTTCATGTATGTTGGGTATCACGATGCAAATAATATACACGGCCTTTTGGTATTTCTTATTATAGATCAAAAATTCACCGCTTCTTCTTTTTTGCCTTTCTCGCATGTGAGCCCGGTGTCACCGCGGCCGGACGCGGGGTGTAGCGATTCGCATGGTCCACGTCAAAGTCGGACTTATTTTTGCGGAACAGCAGCATCGTCACCCGCGCATCCTCGAGACTCGAGTGCGCGCCGTCCTGGATCTCGACGTTGAGCAGCGTCTGCGCCAGCACGCGCAGCGCGGGCTTCCTGCCGTGGGCGTGGCGCTTGAACCCGCCGTGCTTGGAGGTGTCGCGGATGTCGCGCGGCGGATGGCTCAGCTTGAGGGCGTCGAGGTCGTGGCGGAGGTCGTGCCCGATGAGCACGCGGCCGTCGAGCAGCGCGGCCACGTCGCGCTGCACCTCGGGGAACTCGCGCGCGAAGCGCATGTCGCGCGGCGTGATGCCGCTGACGGCGGTGCGCCAGTCCGTGACCTTCTCGCGGGGCCGCACGTAAGAGTCGTAGACCTGCCGGCCGTGGAAGTCGACGATGCTGACGCGCGCGAGGGCCGACTCGTGGCCGCCGGGGCCGACGCCGACCATCTCGCAGTCCATGGCGACGTACTTGCCCAGGTCCAGGCCGGGCGTCAGGCCGCGGTTGACCTTGTCGTCCTTGGAGGAGAGCACCATGGAGCTGTCGCGCGAGCCGAGCTGGTAGGCCTCGGCCAGGGCCTCGGCGGATATGCCGTTGTCGGCGGCCCAGACGGCCATGGAGGGGCGCACACCGTGCTGCTGCTCGCCGTTGGCGAGGGAGCTCTGCGCGGCACCCATCTTGACTGAGCTGCTGCTGCTGCTGTTTCCGACGCCGTTGAGCTTCTTCAGGATAGACTCCCGCGGCGCCTTTTTGGCGCCTGTGCTGCTGGCGGTCTTGGTCTTCTTTGATTTGGCGGGAGCGGGCGAGTTGCTGTCGTCTGCCTTGCGCTTGAGGCTGGGCTTAGAGTCCGATTCGGCTTTGAGCTTTGCCTGGAGCTTTTTCCAGTTGGATGATAGGCCTGCCATGGTAAAGCGACCTCTTCTCAGTTCATATTGGTGTCGCAGAAAGGAGAGGGCGTGAGTGACGGTGGTTTTCCAACTCCCCATAGCACATGGCAGAGTCTAAAAATCTCAGTTTTGAGGCGCGACTCAGCCAGCGCTTGTGGGTGTGGGCCTGTGGTGTAATTCAGGCGCGCCGCAACAACTATATATACTCTCATATTATGTCTGCTAAGGAGACGGGTGTTATTATGTTTTTTCATGCAATGAAGAACAGATCAATATATAAAATGCAAGATGAACACTAAAAAGAGAGCCATAGCACAACGCCCTTGACGCGCTGTAGATGGGCATCTTTTACTTCATTCTTCCAGCCGTTGTTTGATCAGTGCAACCAGGTCATTCGCATCTTGTGCCATTTTGATACCAAATCTTTTGCATACAATTTGTACGTTTCCTCGCTTCCAAAAACCTTCGGGGCATACAGCAATGACTTTCCCGGGTGAGTGACTCGCTATGCCCAGCTCCAGTAAAGTGATTGGCGCTTGGCTCGCTGGATGAAAGTAAACGACAATGATGCTCGCGGTTTCCTGTTTATCCAACTCCCATTCTACCTGCCTACGAAAAGGCTCAAAATCGCTATCTTCTCGCCATGAGTTGTCCCAGTTGCGATTCAGCGGATTATACACAGTGACAGGTACCTCCTTCAGAGAAGCGCAGAGTGTCTGGCGCCAATCTACCGTGTCAACGCTGCTCGTAGTTCCGGCCAGGAATATCGATTTCGAATGTATGGGAGAAACATCCGATGGTGCCTGGATAACTTGCAATTTCTCGTCCATCACGTTTAATAAGTGTCGTGGATGTTGTATCTTACGAGCCGGCGTTAGTGCACAGGTACAAAGGTACATGCAACAAAGCCGCATTGCTTGTATCCATAGTTAGCGTGGGGTGTTTGCCACCGCCTGCCTAAACTATTCGTCTGCACGCCACCATGTCTTTTCTGCCGTCGCGCGACCAAAAGATTGTCACCCTCTGCATCTTATTCCAATCGCATCCGCCAGCGACCATTTCCATCAACTTTAGCCCGCGCGCCGACATCTTTTCATCAGTATGACTGCGGGGCCATCAAACGGCGAGCCGACCGTCGGCGCCGACGTGCCACGCCTCAAGTCTTTCGCGACGGCGGACACACTCGCCACCGGTTGCATCGCGTGGGTGAACAAGGATGGCCAGCCGCGCCGCGCCGAGATCCTCAGTGTGAAGCAGACCAAGAGCGGCAAGCAGTTCTACTGCAACTTCGACAACTTCAACAAGCGTCTCGACGAGTGGGTGCCGGTTGCGCGTATCGACTTTACGCAGGAGGTCGAGTGGCCCAACCCGGAGAAGGACAAGCCCAAGGAGACGAACAAGAAAAAGGTGCCCTCGGGCGCGAATAAAAAGACCGCCGTCGCCAAGAAGAACCAGAAGCGCCCCGGAAAGCGCGAGGACTCCATCAAGTCGGAAGCCACTACGCCTCATCCATGGAGTGGTAAGCTATGGGCGATCAATTTGGACGGACAAGACACTAATGCAGCATCTTCAGACTTTGTCGAATCGCAGCGCAAGTCTGCCTCGATCGGCCCCGATGGCGACTCGCAGGCTCCCGATAGTGCTGGGCCCGGCACGACTCCAGTGACCCCGGCTCCCGGCGAAGAAATGGACGTGGACGAAAAGGAGGAAGACAAGGGTGATTTTAGCCGCGAAGAGGAAATCGAAAAGCTGCGTACATCCGGCTCCATGACGCAGAACCCGACCGAAGTTTCCCGTATTCGAAACATATCCAAGGTTCAATTCGGCAAATTCGACCTCTTCCCTTGGTATTTCTCGCCGTATCCGGAAGCATTCAGCGGAGAAGATATTATCTTCATCTGCGAATTCTGCCTGAGCTATTACGGAGACGAATTCTCATTTAACCGCCACCGTCACAAGTGCACACTACAGCACCCCCCGGGCAATGAGATTTACAGAGACGACTACGTTTCATTCTTCGAAATTGATGGTCGTCGCCAACGGACGTGGTGCCGAAACTTGTGCCTGGTATCAAAAATGTTTTTGGATCACAAGACGCTGTATTACGATGTTGACCCGTTCCTGTTCTATGTCATGGCTGCTCGCACCGAAAAGGGCTATCCGTTCGTGGGCTATTTTTCAAAAGAAAAAGAGAGTGCCGACGGATACAACGTTGCTTGTATTCTTACACTGCCTCAGTATCAAAGAAAGGGATATGGCCGCTTGCTTATTCAGTTTTCATACGAGCTGTCGAAGATTGAGGGAAAGCTCGGATCACCGGAGAAGCCGCTGTCGGATTTGGGACTGCTGAGTTACCGTCAGTACTGGGCAGAGAATATTCTCGACCTGCTGGTCGGTGCCAGTGAGCGTGGCGAAAAGGTGACGATTGAGGCCATTTCTTCTGCGCTGGCCATGACGACGCAGGACGTGGAGCACACATTGCAGGCGATGAAGATGCAGGTGTACCACAAGAGTGACCACAAGATTGTTATTCCGGAGAAGCTTATCCAGCAGCGCGAGAAGAGGCTTCTCAAGCCAAGACGCTCCCTGGATGCCGCCAAAGTGCAATGGAAGCCTCCAGTGTTTACGGCGTCTAGCCGTACATGGGGATGGTAGCTGCGGGAGAATTGTGCATTCGCGTTGGGTAGTGGCGTTACTAGGAGTCGATTAAATATATATCATGATACCCTTTTGAATGATGAAAAATAATGCAGCATGATTTTTATTGCTTACTACTATGCTTTATTATTCGAGAAAGACGTTAGGATCTCCAGGCGGCTTGCGGCAGTACAGTGAAGCCAAGCGGAGGCTCTGAAGGTCGTGCCCTCCGGGTCCCATTCTCATGTCCAGGTATCAGTCCATATATTGGAGGCTTCTAAATGGTTATTAGTACGTTATAAAAACAGTTGTCGGGCGACTCACTCGTAGATGCGGCACTGAGTCCAGGGGGCAATGTAGATGCTCTTCCAGATCATTCCGTTACATGTCAGCAAAAGGGACACCGAAGGGCGTACTTCAAACCCTCGAGCTCAAGACACTTGGAGTATCCCAAATCATGCTGCTCATGATGGGGTAGGCGCGAGCCTATTTTCAGCCAGTTAGCTGAGTTTTTCCAGTCAGACGATAAGTACAGCACGTACGGCAACGCCATCTATCAGCTGAATATTTCCATAGGCCGCTCCAAGAGTGGCAAGCGAGGCGACGCCCGCGATAAGGGTAGACAGACGCATTGTACTGGGCGTGTAAGTCTGAGCTGAAAGAAAGATATGGCTGTTTTACACTTCCTTGGGGAAATTTGAGGAGTAACCAGACGGGAAGAGTGATTTGAGTAGGAGTGATTTGAGTAGTTTGATTATCCGACATGAATGATTCGAGGCCGTTTGCTTGATGTTGAGCTTGGTTTGTTGTCAATATCGATTGAGTGTTTAAGGTATCCCATTTGGTGAGCTTACACTCAGTTGCAGCGTGTTTTGTAAAACTCTAGGGCCCACCATACTGGACTGCATGGGAGTGGAATAGTTCAAAAATACCAAACTAAACATCATTAACCCAGTATTCGAAATAAAGTCTCAAGGCAAGCGTAAGTTTTACAATGCCATCAGTCTGTTACGTCGTTGAAGTGCCAGCTGTGCTGTGGCTTTGCGGCGCCACCACAGCCACAAGTAACCTGTTAGTGCCACACGTACCCCGGCCGTGTACCTGGCGGCCGGGGTGGCCGCTGTGTCATTACTACCTAAGTTATTTGTAACCTCCAGGCACAGGTAGTAGGCAGCTCGGCGCCAATGCAGCATCCACCAAACCCGTTGGTGCCGCGTTCGTCATACCTTTCGATCCCAAAGCAACTCTCTTCCCTCGCATTACCCTTTTATTGCAACCGCCCTGACGAGATCTCGAGAGCCCTTTTACCATCTTGCATCAACTGAGAGATTGGCTACACTGGCGGTCAATCATCCTCTGGAACAGCAGCAGTAACGTCATAACCACATTCGCCGGCGTCTTGCCCATGGCTGCGCGATGGGTTATCGGGGGCCTGCTGGCCGCGGCCGTTGCCAGCGCCGACGGCAAGGCAAAGCAGGTCCCCCTTAGCAAGGCATGCCCCAACTATGCCACTTATGCTCAATTCACACAGTAAGCATTCCCTCGTCTCTCTGGGCAGGCCGATCCAGCACCGCGCGCAGAAGCTAATCTGGATATTGCGCAGCCGGCCGCTCAGCACCGGCAAGCTCTCCCTCCCGTTCCAGCGACCCTCTCCCGAGTGCCGAACGTTTCACTCCGACGCCATCGAGGATGTCATCCAAAAAGTCACGACGCGGATGAAGGACCCGGACCTGGCGCGCCTCTTCGAGAACGCCTTCCCCTCGACGACCGACACCACCGTCAAGTTCCACGTCAAAGACAAGGACCGCGGCTTCGTCCGCACCAGCGGCTCGCGCTGGGCCGAGGACGAGAAGGCCTGGAACGGGCCGCAGTCCTTTGTCATTACCGGCGACATCATCGCCGAGTGGCTGCGCGACTCAACGAACCAGTTGCGCCCGTACCAGGAGCTCGCCGCCAAGGACCCGGCCATCTTCGACCTGATCCTCGGCGCCATCAACACGCAGTCCGAGTATGTTATAGAGGCTCCCTACTGCAACGCCTTCCAGCCGCCGCCGATCAGCGACCTGCCCGTCTCGGCCAACGGCCAGGACGACAGCGTCCACCCGGCCTACGAGCCTAGCGCCGTCTTTGAGTGCAAGTACGAGCTCGATTCGCTCGCGCATTTTCTCAAGATCGGCAACGACTTCTACGAGAGCACAAAGTCCGGAGACTTTGTCACCCCGAGATGGTTCGAGGCGGTCGAGGCGCTTGTGGAAGTCCTGCAGGAGCAGTCCAAGCCGACATTTAACGCTGCCGGCGACTACGAGCGCAACGTCTACACATTTCAGCGGACGACGAACGCAGGCACCGAGACGCTCAACTTGGCAGGAGTGGGCAACCCACTGAACGGCGGTACCGGCCTTGTGCGATCCGCCTTCCGCCCCAGCGACGACGCCACGATCCTCGGCTTCTTCATCCCCGCCAACGCCATGATGTCGGTTGAGCTGGGCCGCACCGCCGCCATGCTCAAGGCGCTCGGGAAATCGTCCGTGGCTGGCGAGCTGGAGAAGTGGAGCAAGAAGATGCGCGACGGCGTCATGGAGCACGGCATCGTCGAGCACAAGATCTTTGGCAAGGTCTTTGCGTACGAGGTGGACGGCTTCGGCTCGTCTATCATCATGGACGACGCCAACTACCCTTCGCTTCTTGCGCTGCCGCTCATGGGCTTCGTCGACGTCAAGGACCCCGTCTACCAAAACACCCGCAAGATGCTTCTGAGCAAACAGGGAAACCCATACTACCTGACTGGTAAAAAGTTTGAGGGAATTGGAGGTAAGCTGGCTCCCAGTTCACACGCTGTGATGCATCGCTAACATTAGAAATAGGTCCGCATATTGGCTTGAAGAACGCCTGGCCCATGAGCTTGCTGGTCCAAGCCCAGACCTCCGATGACGACGAGGAAATTATGCAATGCGTCAACATGGTTCTCGGCGCCTCTTTGAAGGGTCTTGTTCATGAGAGTGTAGATGTCAACTACATTGCCCACTACACGCGCAGCTGGTTCGCGTGGGCGAACGGTGTCTTTGCCGTGACAATTCTCGACTTGGCCAAGCGAAAGCCCCATTTGATCTTTGGAGCCGGCGCGGAGCCCTACCATATTGGTTCGGCTTAAGCAAAGTCAAAAAAGAAGATATAATACAATACGACACTGATGAACCTATAACTCTGGACAATGACTTTGTACGCTGCGTGCTCTAACACAACAGTAGAATAGACAGAATGAATATCTGATAACGTGTAATTCCACCATCATCGAAACTAGCTTGTAAGAGTTCAAGACAGACGCGGACGTGTATTGCCTGTATTGCCTGTATTGCTTTCTTACTTCAGTAAACGAGCATTTCCCGGCATGCATGCCTTCTTGACATAATCGCACTGCCAGCCGGGTCCGCAGTCACACTCGTAACTGCAATAATTGTGGCAGTAGGGTTTGTGAAGAGCGACCCTACAGCACTGGCCTTCGTCGCACTGGATTTGATACTACGAGAAATGGTCCTGGTTAGAATTCTGCACCGCGCAATATACCGAAGGCTGCAGCTTACTATACCGCTACCGCATCTATAGGCCTCAGCTGTAAAGGCAAGACAGAGCGTGAAAACAGCAAAGTAGAGCATCTTGGGCGGATGGACAACCCTTATACTTTAATATGGAAAGAGTTGACGATTCTTTGTCATGACTAAAGTGAAAGTACAGCTGCAGGATAAATGATATCGACTTTGAAGTATCGAGGGAGGACTAGACGCCCTGCAGCAGTTCAAGTGTGACGAGGACCATGTTCATTCAAGCCTTGAATATAAAATCAGATATTTTCAACCCCAGAAAGTAATGCAAACAGAGTGAATGGAACCCGCTTCGGCCGGCCGAGCTTAAACTCCAGAGGAGAACTCCATACAACGGCCAGAAGCACCTATCAGTCCGACACGCTGAATGTTCCCATGACAACCGCGTTGTTCGCCTGACACACTGCCTGTTAGCTGAGAATTCATTGAATTATATCATAGTTGTAAGCTTAGAAACTCACTTCATTCGTCGTCTTCATCATCATCAGACGGCGGGGGTCTCTTCACTGGCTTGGGCTTGGGCTTCGGTCTCCTCGACGGCTTGGGCTTTGGCCGGCGCGGGGGCTCTTCATCTTCGTCATCAGGTTCGGGTTCATCTTCGGGCTGTGGCTTCGGCCTTTTTGGCTTGGGCTTAGGCCGCTTAGGCCTTTTCGTGGGCTTAGGCTTAGGGTTGGGTTCTGGTTCATCTTCATCTTCGTCTCCGTCTTCATCGTGGGGCGTGGGCTTGGGTTTGGGTTTGCGGCAGTCCCGGCATTGGTAGAGTGGCAGGCACTTGGCGCCGCCGCGGCGGTACTTGCAAGGAGGACAGCAGCGTATGTTTGCTGCTTGGTCTTCCTCGGCCGTGCGCTGTTCAAGAGAGACGTTCTCTGGTTGAGCAATGGCGCCGGCGAGGGCAAGGCCGGAGAAGAGCGCCGCGAGGGCAACACTGGGCTTCATCGTGTTGGTGTAGTGAGGCTTCCTTGCTTTTGCACCAGCTCATCTCCAGTCATGGGGGGATGAGGGCCTAGTTATATAAGTCCACGGAATCACATCGATCCATGTGTAAACCAGCAGGTCATCGATTCAGCTCTAGAGTCGACACTCCTAGTATCATGAGGGTGCCGCAGCCGAGACCAATTTCATGACAGCGCCATGGTTGTCTAACCCAGATGCCGGTATCTGACTCTGTGAAGATGTGTTAATACATGAGAAAGTGTTGTTTCTTGTGACGGATCCGCTGCGGCTGTGAGACCTACGAACATGAAAATGTCTCCTACATCCCGACAAAGCAAAGACTGCCGCAATGGGACACGTCACAGTGATTCATGTTACAGAGCTCATATGGCTGGTCATAACAATAGGAATACAGCTCAATACATCGACCGGACCTCGCGGCTCCGAATCTCTCGAGTGTCCCAAGGCGCTCTATGACAATGTTTCTCACGCGGCCAACTGGTTAGTTTTCCAACTGCCTCTTATCCTTGGAGAATCAGCTTTTTCAAGCCAGAAGTATAAGGTAAATAAAGAGGTATCAGATCAGCTTTGGAAAGCCAGCCACACTCGCGGAAGACATGCGCGGGGATAGCTGAGCCATGTGGCTGCGACATGCGTTGCCAATCACGGCAATTCGCGCAGTGTCTCGGGCGATGTAAATGTGTAAATGCCTTGATTATCATGCATCTAGAGTGAATATCCAAAATCAGAAATGTTGGAATGATGGGTGCGAGCTTCGCTCCCATTGGCCCAAACCGGCCTGAGTCCCACTTTTTAGACCACGGATTTGGATAGGAGGTTTCGGGCCTCACACACACAGATAGATGGAATAACAACAATAAGCATAATATCATCGGAATACCCTAATTTAAGTGATATCACGAGATCTGACCAACATTGATCAGTGGTTGGATTATTTCAACCACAGATAGTTAGGAACAGAAGAGGCGACATACACGTTGAAAATATGGTTGGTTCGCGCTACTTGCGAAGATCGCGGTGACCGGGAGGTAGGCGTCAAGGCTGTTTCGCTCCCATCATCACGGCTTTGTCCCCGTCTATCACGGGCCTCATTTATGGTTCGCCCTATTGAGGAGCTTCCCCCACCATTTCTCGCCCATTTTCCCATTTATAATAAAACGAGACACCATGGCTCAAGAAAACAACAACGCCCAGATACCACCCGCGTCTAGAGTCGTCTTTATGGCGTATCCCACATTAATTCCCTTTGCCATGGCGTATAGTTCCGAGGATAAGCAACTCTTGACAACCCTCTTTGACTTCGTGGAACTGAATGCAACCATATTCCCAAAGAGCCTCGCTTTTCTTGGTTTTATATTGGCCTCGTTCGCGAGGATGATAATATATCCCAGCTGGGAATTAAGATCTTTGTTATTCGCGAACGATCTATCCGTGAAGATGAATAATTTGGCTGTTGTTAGGTCGATGGGCTTATAGTTGAGGCCTCTTTTTATGTTATTTATTTGCCACTGAATTCGTTTATTTAGTCGTTCGAAATCGTCTCGTTCTGGGTTCCGTTGTTGGGCAGCGACCGACAGGTCATATGAAGCTTCTGGTTGGCAAATGCTCGCGAGATAAGTGCCTCGGGCACGTTCGACGATATATTCCTCGGCGGTCTGAGGTATCTGAAGCTTCGTGGCTTGTCCTTTTTGGGTGACGGAAATGTCGCCATTCGACATCTTGAGGATCTTACACCCGTTGAAATGGATGGGAATCCCTTCAACAAGTCGCTCCTTCGGTTTCGCCGCGAAGCCTGCCTGTTGGTCAGGTCTCGTGATATCACTTGAATTAGGGTATTCCGATGATATTATGCTTGTTGTTGTTATTCCATCTCTATCTGTGTGTGTGAGGCCCGAAGCCTCCTATCCAAATCCGTGGTCTAAAAAGTGGGACTCAGGCCGGTTTGGGCCAATGGGAGCGAAGCTCGCACCCATCATTCCAACAACAAAATATCGAGAAGACAAGCTAACATACTCCGCGTCGCAGTAGTAGAATTCTGTTCCCCGAAAAAGAAAACCCGGAAAGAACTCATCGCACCAAGTCACCGAAACGCCGTCGTTTGGGAACCAACAATAAACGGGAAAAAAACGCACTGAATGAGATATAGACGGCAAGATAGAGAAAATGGGTTGGAAGCTATGTACTGAAAGCGGCGCTCGGATTGTGTCCAGTCCGCGAGTTGCGTCTTTCGTTCCTGTCATTGATAATTTACTCCATGCCAACCTTGGCACCAAGAGCGGCGTATATACCCTGGATATACGCGATCGTGTTCTCGTTGCCCATGGTGCCGGCGCTGACGTACATTCTGTTCATGGTGTAGGAAATGGTCATGCGTCTCTCGAGGTCGGCAATGACCATGGAGCCGCCCCAGCCGCTCCAGAAGCAAATCCTGCCCTTGGGCACTATGCGGTTGATGTGCGCGTTACCAGCCGCTGCTAGACCGTAGCCTATACCAAACTGCACAGGCCTTCCGAGAATTTGATCGATGCCATTCGCCTGCTCCTGGAAGATGAGCTCGATGGTCTCGGGCTTTAGCAGACGCAAGCCGTCCACCTCGCCGCCGAGCGATAGGACCGACAGGATCCTGGAAAGGGAGCGCGAGTTGCCGTGGCCGTTGGCAGCGCATACGTCGTTGTTCCTCCACCCAGAAGTCATGGCCAGCGCCGGTGACTGCGGCGGGTTCGTGAGCGTCTTGGTGATGAGCTCGGGGAGGCCTTCCAGGTTTACCCTGGTGTCGCCGGTATCCACCGTCGCGATACGGGGCCAGTCCTTCTCCGCGGCGCCGATCTGGAAGTCGGCATTGAGCGGTGCGGCAATCTCCTCGGCGATGAACTGTTTCATGGTCTTGCCGGTGACGCGGCGGAGAATCTCGCCGAGAAGGACGCCCATTGTCACGGCGTGGTATCCTGACTTGCTGCCGGGCTCCCACCACGGGGCCTGATCAGCCAGAAGCTTTGCCACGTATTCTGTGTCGTAGAGCTCATCGATGGTGATGGTCTTCTCCCAGCCACTGAGGCCGGAGGTGTGAGAAAGAATGTTCTTGACCTTGATGTTCTCCTTGCCGTTGGCAGCAAATTCAGGCCAGTACTTGGCGACATTTTCGTTAACGTCAATAAGGCCACGGTCAGCCAGCATGAGCATAGCCAGTGAAATAATCGTCTTGCTAGAAGACCAGACATTTACAATGGTGTCTTCCTCCCAAGCTTTGTTCTGCGCAGCAGTGGTGTAGCCGCCCCAGATGTCGACGACATTCTTGCCCTCGATGTTGACGGTAATGGAAGCACCGAGGTCAGAACCAGAGTCGAGACGCTTTTGGAATTCCTCGCGAACACCAGCGAAGCGATCGTCGCAAGTTCCCTGAACTTTTGCCATTTTGTAGTTGTTGTGTTATGACGTAGTATATACAGGAGTTCCCTGAAATGAGAACGCGCGATTGAGGAAGAAGAGATCTGCAAAAGACGAAGAAGACGAATAAAGTAGTATTCCAGTGACACAACTATTGGCCGGCGTGGCATGGGTCCTGACTATATATGATTTGAAAGGAGAATGAGATGCAATCCGAACAAGAACGCCGACGGAAAGATTATTAACAACCCGCCCCCGCACACACACTATGCATGCCGGTCGAACCGAACGAGCTAAGAGGAAGACGGCGGAGTTTAGGGGCTCAAGGTAAACGACGGGAAGGATTCCAAGCCTCGTCATAAATCATGACTGAGCACCCAAGAAGCCAATACGGTCTGTCACGGCCGGCTCTAAGAACAAAGTCGGGCTTGGCAGCCAAACTTAGTCAGGGTATGTGAATGGAGTCTCTTGCTTGTTCCCGTCGAAAGCAAACGTCACTGGAAACTCGGCAGTCTTGCGACTCCGCTCGCAAGCCGGTCTCTAGGTCGTCTAGCCGGAGCGTAATTAGCTGACCGAGCTTGGGCGGCCGAGTGGATTTAGGTTGGGCCACTATTTGCCGGGCGGAAGGCGTAGCATTCTTATTAACACTTTACACTGTTCAGCTTGTATATCTTTGCAAGGACCAGGCCCTGTGGCCTGCCTAGTAAGTGAGAGGGATATACGCACACAACCTGCACACCACATGCCTGTGCACCACGTCATGCAGAAGCGACAAATTAACTTCCTTCGTGGCTGGCCAGCCCCAGAGCTGCTGCCCGCCCGGCAGTTGTCCGCCGCCTGCCAGCGCGTGCTCGCGGAGGAGGCCGTGTACACCCCGATCCTCGAGTACGGCGCCGACGAGGGGTACGCGCCGCTGCGGCACGGCCTGGCTGCCTGGCTCGGGCGGCACTACGGCGTCGCGCCGGACCCGGAGCGCATCTGCGTCACCGGCGGCGCCAGCCAGAACCTCGCCTGCATCCTGCAGAGCTTCAGCGACGCCAACTACACGCGCGGCGTCTGGGTCGTCGCCCCCGTGTACCACCTCGCCGTCCCCATATTTGACGATGCCGGCTTTGGCGGTCGCGTGCGTGCCGCGCCGGAGGACGAGGACGGCGTTGACCTCGCAGAGCTGGAGAAGAAAATCATTGCACTGGAAGACGAGGAGAGGGATAAGAGCATCCCAGAGGTCAGTTTTAAATTTTCATATTTCTTCTTCTTTCTTGTCGGCCATGTGTCCGTTGAAAGCCCGCCAGCACTACCTAGCTGACAGGCTGCACAGCCATTTAAGCGGCCTCACCCGAAGCGCAAGCTTTACCGGCATTTGATATACGTTGTGCCGACATGCGGCAACCCCTCTGGCGTGACTATGCCCGTCGCTCGTCGCGAGGGCCTCGTGAAGCTGGCGCGAAAGTACGATGCCCTCATCATCTGTGACGACGTGTACGACTTCCTGCAATGGCCCATTAACGGGCCTGTCACGGCCTCGCGTCCCGCAGATATGCTCCTCCCGCGTCTCTGCGACATTGACCTGGCCATGGGCCGAGCACCCAACGACCCCCACGGCTTCGGCCACACGGTCAGCAACGGGTCGTTCAGCAAGATCTCCGGCCCCGGCGTTCGCACCGGCTGGGCCGAGGCGTCGCCGGCGTTTGCCGCAGGCCTCGCCAGCACGGCGTCTACAAAGTCGGGCGGCGCTCCGAGCCAACTGTGCGCGGGGATGCTTTCGGACCTCGTGCGGAGCGGCGAGCTCGAGCGCAACATCGAAGAGACGCTGCGACCCGCGCTGCAGCGGCGCCACAGGCTGCTCGTGGAAGCGGTTCGCGAACACCTCTACCCGCACGGCGTCACGGCGCGCGAGTCCAGCCTGCGCGGTGCGGACATATTTGGCGGCTACTTCTTGTGGCTTAAACTCGGTACAGGATTCTCTGCGGAACTCGTGGCAAACGTGGCCAAGGAGGAAGAGAACATCATCATCGGGTATGGAAACATGTTTGCCGTGCGCACGGAGAAGAACCCAATTCTTTTTGCCGACTATTTCCGTCTATGCTTCTCGTGGCTACCCGAAGAGGATATGTTGAACGGCGTACGCAAGTTGGGAGAAATTCTGGGTAAGATGGAAAACAACAAGGCTCATTATCAAGAGCTCGACGGAAAGCTTCAAGGCCAAACCAACATGCTTCACCACTCATAGGAAGGCAGCTCAGAGGTGAAAGCGAAGCGAACTGCTTTTTCATTCTTAAGTAGAGGCAAAAAAAGAAACCAAATATCAAATGCGAAAAGGATTCATTATGCATGTGCTGACTACTTCTTTGCAAAAAATGACATGATATTTCCCTGGCTCCCCTTGCCTGCGGGCGCCTTCTTCGGCTTCGCTGCTGATGAGGCCGGAGTTGAACTGGGGGTTTCCTTCTTTGCAGGTGCCGGAGCATCATCTTCCGAGAATGATTCCCATGCGGCTTCTTGGATTGTCACTGAATTGCGGGTTAGCAGCTGAGAATGCGATTTAAGAGTAAAGTCTTACCCATATATCCTTGGTCGTCTAAGATACGCTTTTTCTTCATCACGCGACGCTTGCCACGACGGCGGCCGTCCGACGAAGACGAAACGACCTCTTTTGGCTCTTCCTTCTCCTCCTTGACAGGCTCAGGTTCCGGCTCGGGCTCAGGCTCGGGCTCAGGCTCTTCCATTTCGGCATCTTCTGGCTCATTTTCTTCCTCCTCCTCTTCTTCTTCCTCCATCATGCGACGGAGGTCTTCTTCGCGCTTTCGCTTCGCCTGTCTCAGACTTTCCGTCTCGGCCGCCGTTCGCTTCGGGGCTGGCATATCATCGTCGTCTGCCTCTCCATCGTCGCTCAGTGCCATCGAAGTATCCTCTTCTTTCTTTACCACAGGCTTCGGCTTCGAAGGCTTGGCAGCAGCTTTAGCGAACGACTGCATAATGCCACCACCTCCCTTTTTCGGCGCTGGGGTGCTCTTGGCTGAGCTAGAAGATGGCGTTTCTTGTTTTACCGGCGCACTGGGAGCAGGTTCCTGCTTGACGGCTTCGGGAGCGGTTGCTGGCTTTGCGGCGGGCTTCGAGGGAGCTGGGGCTTGTTTGGCCGGTAGTGAAGCTGGTGCTGTGGCAGACGGTCTGCTTTTACGGTCTCGACGCCGCGTGTGCGGGTTGTAGATGGTACCATACTTCTTGCACAGGGTGGCCGCGTCCTCATTCGTAGCGTATTCAGAGACTGATTTGGAGACATCCGCCAACAAGGTGAAATCACGTTGGGGATTAGGCGCCAAACTGTAAACATGAACTGCTGTGACTTTGCTATATTGCGAGAGGAGATCTGCGGCCGAGTTAGCCAGTAGTATGATGTCCGTTGACGATAGCACATACCGTTCAGATTCTCATCCCGAACAAGAGTCATGGTAGTGGTAGCAACTTGATCAGTGAGCCTTTCAGGCTGAGAGCTGCTCATTTCAACATCGCCATCTTGCTGTGAGTCGCTCGTGTCTTTTACTCCATACACCAGATAAGTGGCATAGACAGAATCGGCACGAAGGGCATTCTGATACTTGTAGAAGTCATAGAGCATTCTGAAACGGTTAGTTAGTGTCTTAGGTATACCGCAAGTTCGTTACTTACTCCTTCGCCGTGTTGACATTTACATCCAAAGCCCGACTAAGGATGCGATATGTGATCTAAGAAGCGTTAGAATAAAATTGGCAGGAAGAGTGGCCACGACGTACTGGCCGCTCCTCGCTGAGAATACGGTCAGCGAGAAACTTTTTATGCTCATCCATCTTGATTCGTGACGGAATCAGAACTGCCTCGTAGAAGACAAAAGTAAGCCGTTGTATGATGTGCTCCCTAAGTTGAGACTCGAGATCTTGATGGTCTATCAAAGACACGCGTGTAGTGGAACGCGTCCACACGTGACACCGTCTCTTTAAATGGTTTTAGCGGCCAAGCGCACTGTAAAGAGCACCCCCAGGCTCGTCTGAACTTTGACTTAGGGAGCGGACATCCACTAAAGCTGGCCAACTCCAGAGGGCCGATTTGCTGCGGCAGCCCACTCACGCGACGCGAATTGTCATGGAGTGAATCCGGATCTGAATCTGATTTGCGCCCGACACTTGGACAACAGTAATAACTCGAACTACTCTCGGATTTGACCTGTATTTCTCGGCTGCGCGGTAGCGATCTACAATACAACGACTGCTCGCTCGCCCCCGGAATACCGCAGCCCTTGAAGACATCTCGTGCACGCCGGCCCCGATGCCTGTCGACGATGTCGCAGATTCTACCGACTGGCTGTCGACGCCATTGTCCGGTCTCTCGGCTGTCGAATCGGCGCTGCGCTGCGAAGTCTGCAAGGACTTCTACAAGACGCCCATGATCACATCCTGCGCCCACACGTTCTGCTCGATATGCATCCGGCGGGCGCTGTCAAACGACAGCAAGTGCCCGCTGTGCCGCGCCTCGGACCAGGAGCTGAAGCTGCGGAGCAACTGGTCCATGGAGCAGACGGTCGCCGCCTTCTCAGACGCGCGGGCGACGGCGCTCAAGTTTGCGCGCGACGCTGGCCTGGAGAAGAACCAGTCGCCGAAGCGCAAAGCGGACAGCGATGCTCATAATTCACAGTCGGAGCCGCAGACAAAGCGTCTGCGCTCGTCAGCGAGACTTAGCAGTCGAGCAGAGGCAGCACCACCGGCCTCGACAATAGATATCGTTGAAGATTCCGAGGACGAGGACTTTGAGCCAGAAAATAGTATGTCTCTAGCCCCAGACATACGCGCTTGGTAGCTAACAAGATACCCTCAGACGACGGACTGGTGCCTTGTCCCATGTGCCAAAGACGAATGAAGGAGTGGCAGGTTTTCTCCCACCTCGAATCCTGTCCCGGTCCCGAAGCCGCAGCCCCGAGCCCCCAAAAGCCAACCGAACCCCAACAGACGCTGCCGACCGGCCAGATGCAGCGCCCGCAGCAGCGTACACTCGACCGACTGCCCGCGCTGAGCTACTCGATGCTCAAGGAGCACGCGCTACGGAAGAAGCTCGCCGAGATTGGCATATCGAACCAGGGCCCGCGTCCGCTGCTCGAGCGTCGCCACAAGGAGTGGACGACGATATGGAACGCCAACTGCGACGCCGTGCAGCCCCGGCGCCGCGCCGAGCTGCTCCACGACCTCGACGTCTGGGAGCGCACGCAGGGCGGCAAGGCTCCCGCTCTGAGTCGCGCCGCGCAGACGGCCCAGGCCATCCGCGACAAGGAGTTTGACGGCGCAGCCTGGGCCACGCGGCACGAAGACTCGTTCAAGGACCTCATCGCCAACGCGCGGCGCAGCAGGCTCGAGGCGCAAAAGAAGGCCGAGGATGCCGCGGCGGAGGAAAGGGAAACAGCGCAAAAAAGAGCTGCCGAGGACGTGCAAGAGATGGACATCATTCGAGCTTCGCCTGACGTCGTCGCTCAACCGACTGAAGCGCCAGATACAGCAATTACAGCAATGCCGTCGACATACGGAGAGACGCATGAGCCTGGAGTGACGGCTCAAAACGGTTCGGCGCACTCCAACGAGTGGCAGTCATAACAGCAGGCTTGCCAAGGATTCTGGCGGCACATTATCACATATATATTGCGTGCTTGCATATACTTTTGGGCTTTGGCGTACACGTGGAGCGGCGTTTTTTGTTTGGGGAGACACAAATATGGAGAGTTAAAAGGCAGCATCTGTGCCACCGTATGTATAAAACGATTTGCATGATATAGCATTAATATTACAGCAGAAGTATTCTCCTCTGGAGATTGCATCTGCCCTGTATGGATCTCGTACACTTATCTAGGCTTTGTTCAGTCCGCGAGTGATAGCTTCCCAATACCCGTTTCCGCCGTCGGCGACTTCTCTCGCGCGGGTTGCTTCTGTGGTGATGCCGGTGTTGGCACCTCTGGCAGTTTCTCGATCTTCTCCCGGGCGGCCTCGGCCTCCTTGTCCTCCTCTTTCTCCTTGGCCTGGCGCTCCATCTCCGCGAGCTCGTCATCGATCTCGCTTTCGTCGACCGGTGCGCCCGTCGACTCGGCCAGGATGGCTGTGAGCTCGTCCGTGTCGGCCACGCGTTCGCGCAGCTTGTCCATGACGGCATCGACCTTGTCGACGGAGCCAACCTGTGAGTTGAGACTCTTGAGCACTCCACTCGACGCCTCCATGGCGTTGACAATCTCGACGTTGCTTGATGCTTCCTCAATCTTGTTCGCCACCTCCTCCAGTTGGTTCAGAGTCGCGTAGCGTGTTGATAGGGTCTGCTCTGCTACCTTTTTCTGCCGTAGCGCGGCCATGGCGGACACCTTGTTATTGCGCGCAATGGCCTGCTTCGCGTTGAGTTGAAGCTCGTCGATCCTCGCACTGAGCAGGTCTGCTTGATGTTTGACCTTGACGGTCACCTCCTTTAGTGAAGCGATGGCTTTATCGTCTTCGGTGATTCCGGTTTCGTCCCCTGCGCCGTTCACACGCACAATTTTGCCGTCGTACTCTACAAGTCCTTTGTCTCGCGAGAGATAGCACAGCAGAACGTTGATATCTGCCTCGGATAATCTCTGGCCGCTTATCAGGTCGGACGCGAATGTGTTATAGAATTGTGATTTTGTGAAGACGCGGTCAAACTTGGACGTGTGCTCTGCCATGATGTCGGTAAACTGCTTGGTCGCCGTCTCAACATTCTCCAGCAGCACGTACTGGCCCTTCGGCAGTGTATCGTCGCCCTTGGATGGGTCAATGAGACCTATTTGTCGAAGAGTCCATCCCATTATGGCCCATGGGACTGCTGACCAGCTCTTCTGGAAGACGCTCTGCTGCGACTGCAGGAATGTCTGCGCGGGGAACATGGTGTTGGCGGCGACCGACTCTCGCACCACGGTACCGAGCGCCAGCGGCTGTCCAAACTGGCGACTGTCGAGCGCGCGGAGCAGGCTATCATCCAAGTCCAATATTAATATGTTCGTGTTGGATCCGTGCGATAAGAGGCCACGGCTGGCGAGCAGCGAGAGAGCGTGCCTCCACGCTGTGATGTTGGCGCTGTAGCCATCGGGGTTCAGTGTTCGTTGCGGTCGGAAATCGGCGTATAGGGCAGGTAGTCTAGCTCTGTAGACAGTCAGAGTTGTAAGAAGCAGGCAATTAACAGCGTGGGAGTTAACACCCAAGAAAAAACGTACTTGCGAAAGTCCGCGTCGTTCTGGACGAGGAAGTCTGCGAGCTCGCCCATGGTGGCGAGCTGGCTGCAGCAGATGGCTGGCAGAAATTGTCCGAGAGTAGCTTATCAGAATAATCAAACAAGACTCCCTGACATCAAAGCCGAAAATCAACGTGGTGTGCCTTTGTTCAACGGCGTCTTCGCGAAAACGCTGACATGTTTGTTCTTGGATGGCGGTGTCTCCCAGCAACAGCGTGGGAAGCGAACTAGTCCGCGTGCCGGGCAGTCCGCCACTCATGCATCCCACTTCGCGCTCAAGCCGAACTGCGTAAAGCGCACATGATAACCTCGACATGCACTCCATTCTTGAGCGGCATTTACCGGGCAAACTAAAGAATAACAAGTAGGTATAATTTACTTATGCAAATGCTGACAACCTCGAAAACCGTAGTCTATCTTATCTCTATGTAAACGAATCCGCCATGGCGTATCGCCCATTCAAGTTTTTTGCCAGGCTGTTGCATCACTTTCAGTCAAAGCCCTCCTGGCCTGAAGCAGCAGCCGTAGTGTCACCGTGTTGCTCATTGTGAAGAGGCGCTGTTTCTAGTCCGCCGCGGGCAACGATGCTCGGTCGCCTCGTGCGCATGTCTGTCAGCGCTTCGCTCTCCTCTTCTATCTCACTCTGCGCTTCGTCAAGCGCAGAATCATCTGCTTCCTCGCTTACATGCCCAAGCCGGTCCGAGAGCTCTCGCTGCAGCGCCTCCACATATGACCTTGCAGTGGCGAAGTGTGTATTGCCATCCTGTAACGTCGGCGCGCCGTACATCTTTTGCGCTTCTGTTAGACAGCGCTGAGCTGGGATGAATTTGGACTGCTCTGCCCACGCTTCCGCGGCAAGGAAGCTCCAGGCAGCAGATTTACGGCGGCGGCTACCCCAATTCCAGCTGCCGATGCCCGTTTTTGAGGCATAGCAAATCGCCAAGCGCTCTTTTGTGAGCGCGTCGCCTACTCTGCCCAGTATTCTTGACTCCAGCAGTCGAAGCCCCCATCGCCCCGCATCGTCGATATTTGAGCCACCTCTAAGGCGAAGAAGTTCCAAACCCAGTGTCAGACTGCGCATGGCGCCGTAAGGGCTGCTGCACCGGGTATGATAGGAGTAGAAAGACGCTTCCAGCATCTGGTCGATGGTCTCTGAGCGAGTCTTGGAAGTCAACTGCTGCGGCATCATGAGCAGACTGAGAGCAGCCATCTCATTGGCCCCAGCATAATACTTCCAGGCTTTTGCCTCGTTGAAATCCGGTCGTAGAATGTCATATGTAGAATATGCCAGCTTCCAGTCTCGTAGCATGAAAGCAAAGTCGGCCAGTTTGCGCATGATAGCTTCCGGTGCTGAGGCATGATAAAAGCCAGCTGGGTCATAAATCTCTTTGTTTGTAGCGCCGCCGCCGGTCGAAGTCCTGCCTCCGCCACCGAAACCCGTCCATCTACGCGACAAGTTCATGAACTTGCCAGTGATGCCTCTGCGGCGCGATGCAACCTGATCATTCCACACAGACACATGTCGTTCCATCGTAGGCACGATAGACTGCGTGGTCATCTCCTTGACGAATGTTCGGATTGCAGTGGCGTCAGACTCGAATATATATTGAGACGGGTCGTCAAAGTCCTCATCATTTTCGCTGCGTTTGATATCGTGAAGCTCTTCCGCAGCGGTCATCCAGTCGCTGCGCGGCAGGGGAATACTGTCGTCGTCCGTTTCCGCGCTTTGTGTCGATCTTAGTCGCAGAAGATGGCAGTGAAGACCGAGGTGCCGTTTCATTTGTTCAAAGAGCGCCATAGATCTCGTGATATCGCCATTTTCTTCGTCGTGTACGAGTACATAATATCGTAGGTATTCACTATCGACCCAAGGTGGTAGTCGGTCGCGACCCTCGTTCGTCTCAGAATATAAGCGTCGTAATTCTTCAATAGGTGTCTCGTTGCGCGAGCTAATAGCTACTACGCAGGCGACTGGGTGTGCAAAAGTTTCGTGCGGAGTAATTGGCAAGCCTGACAGCAGCCTGCGCAAGTAGAGGGCGTAGTAAGGTGAAGCTGTGTCTATATCCAGACCCTGCTTTCTCAATATTTCGTGGTAAGGTGATGCTTGGAAAGATTGCTCCGCATAAACCAGATGCTTATCCACCACAGCCTCAACATTAGACAGGACAGTTTTGTCCTTGGCCGAAGCTGACTGCATCCCATTCTTTTCGTCCGTTGAAGTTGGTCGTTGGCCCGAAATGGCCGGGTCTGGGTGCTCTATGTTGTCGCCGAACTTGGTAAATCGAACAGAGAAGTCTTCGACGCCACGGCTGACGCCATTGCTGTCGCGCACATTGACTTTGCCTTGAATCTTCTCGCCGAAAGGCCTTAGTAGTTCCCAAAGGCCATTCTTAAAGCCCTTCTTTCGCATCATGGCCTCGGTGTCTTCTGACGGGTATATGGCCACATGCGGGACAAACGCCTTTAGGACCAGACTGAGGGGTTCACCTGGGCTATCGGCCGCATTCTCCGGCAAGCCCCGCCCCTGGCTGACATCGAATACGGTATTCGCGAGGTATTTGGAGGGCGAGCCTCGGCCAGCTGGCGACATCGACCGAGAGCCGGGCGGTGAGAGCGTCGAGGCGTAGAGCGAGGCCGCCGAAGGGTTGCTGCGGCGGAAGGGCAGCGACACCTCGTTCTGCGACATGGAGAGAGGGTCACCGGCGGGCACGGCCTGCCCTCTCTTTGGTACTTGTATTACTGAGGCCGCTGTCGGGAGGGCCCGAATTGGTTCCGCGGGCGGCTCATCTCGAGGAGGTTGCGCCATGAAGGCGGGTTGGCGGCGCTACGTCCGGTCCGAGCTTTGTAGGGTGTCGAAACTCATGTGGTGTGGAAGGGAAAAGCGGAAAGGCGGGCAGACGAAATACGCAGCCGAATCCGCATGTTATTCCTGCTCGACCGAAGAATTATGTGCAAAACGTCATGGGGGCGTTGGGGTGCGATCAGGCTGGTCTCATTGTTGCCGGCGATCTGTTTGGGAACACGTTCCTGACGGAGCTCGCCCAACCCATCCCACATTACTCTAGCGGGGCAGACCGCTGGCTGAACTTGATAGCTGCATACATTATTGCCTGCCGATAGCGCAACAACGAACAACATTTTTTTATTTCATTCACCCACTGCGCAAATCAACAGCACGTTTAATTGTTCAAAGGGCCCTGGCAAATATCAACATGCCTTCCGACTTGTCAAATTACTTGGCCTCAAAGTATCTCGTCGCCGACACGAAGCCCAAAAAACGCAAGCGCAAGCAAGCAGCCGCATCTGCTGGCTTGCTAATAACGGACGACGATGATTCCGGCTGGGGCCAGGCCGCGCAAGGCGACGACGACGCCGAAGACGGGCCGGTGACGGTCACGGGCGCATCCGCAGAATTCCGAAAAGCGAAAAAGAGCAACTGGAAGTCGCTGGCCGGAGACAGCGCAGCGCAGGACAAGGACGACGCAGCGGCAGCGGACGCCATCCTCGCGTCAGCCGCCGCCGAGACGGCAGCCGCCCGCAACGAAGACGAAGACATGCCGCTGGTGGAAGACGACCCGAGCGTCGTCAAAATGAGCGACGGCACACACGCGGGCCTGCAGTCCGCGGCGACAGTCTCAGCGCAGCTGCGCCGGCGGCAGCGGGAAGAGCGCGAGGAGTTTGAGCGGCACAAGAAGAACAACAAGGAGGAGGAGACGGTGTACCGTGACGCGACCGGCCGACGAATAGATATATCCATGAAGCGCGCCGAGGCACGTCGCGCGGCCGCCGAGGCGGAGGAGAAAGAAAGGCTGGCCAAAGAGGCGCTCAAGGGCGACGTCCAACAGGAAGAGGCCAGGCGGCGCCGCGAGCAGCTGGAAGACGCCAAGCTAATGCCTCTGGCACGCAAGGCTGACGACGAGGAGATGAACCGGGAACTCAAGGAGCAGGAGAGGTGGAACGACCCCATGATGCAGTTCATGAGCAGCAAGGAATCAACCAGCAAGGGCAAGTCGAAGCGACGGCCAGTGTACGCAGGAGCAGCGCCACCGAACAGGTACGGTATCAAGCCTGGGTATCGTTGGGATGGCGTGGACAGAGGTACTGGCTTCGAGGCAGAACGTTTCAAGGCTCTGAATAGACGGAAGAGGAACGAGGGACTTGACTATGCCTGGCAGATGGACGAGTAGAAAATATAGATACCCCGACGCTACCACACCAGCTGCGGTCTTACTTGACAAGCTCTGCAGTGTGGCATCATGTAAAGTAAATTGATTAAGAATTGCATTATAAATCTACAAGAGCATCCGACTGAACGGAAAGCCACTAAACCAAGGCCCCGATTGAATAAGTCGATGCCGGTAAACCCCGCCACCTAAAAGGTCTTCTGTAGATGATTCACACCTAGAGACCACATTGAAATCTACTGGCGCTTGCGCAGCAACTTGTCAGGGCCATACTCGCAGAGCTGGGTCACAAGCTTAATCCAATCCTTCTTAGCCATCTGACCAGGTTTGACACCAACACGTGTTTGGAAAGGCTTGATAAGCTCTCCAATGCTGATGCCTTCCTGAGGGATCTTCTCCAGAATCTCCCAGGGCTCGATTCCTGCCGACGACGGAGGCGGCGATGCGCCAGCGGGTGTCGGGCTTCCAGCGCGCGAGGCCGAGGGCGTGCCCTTGGTGCTGCCGACCAGCTTGATCTTCTTCCTGCGGTCAGCACCGTCAGACATTTCGCCAGCGGTAGCTTCACCATCGCTAGTCGAGCCGGCACCCATTTTAGCCTTCCGCGACGCCCCGGCCTGAGGAATCGGCGTTCCGGAGCGACTTCCGGTAGCGGCAGCAGCCGACTTCTTGATCTTCTTACGCGATGACTCGTTGCCGCTAGACTCGGACAGCGCTGGAGAGCCCGCTCGCTTTAGCGATTTCTTCTTCTTCTCGCCGTGCTTTTGTTTGCCTTGCGGCGTGGTTGACCCTTGCGAGGCGGCCTTTAGCTTGCCTTTGTCGTCCTTCTCTTCTTTGTTCTCACCCTCCTTCTTCTCCTCTTCCTTCTTGTCTTCGTTCTCCTCATCAGAAGAGTCATCGTCAGACTGCGAAGTGTTAATACATGCACATAGGCTGAGGATTGTCATGTGGGCTTACCGAGCTGCTCCAAGGATTGTCTTCAGAGTTGTCGCTCTCGTAGATGTCTTCGCGGTCCCTCTTGATCAGTGCTTTTCGCGTAGACTTGCCGTACTTTTCGCGCTCGAGCTCTTCCTTCAGTTCTTGCTGGAGCTCCTGATCTACTTGTCCTTCATCACCCTCGCCGAACAGGTTTGCGCCAAGCTGCTCACGGCGAATCCTGTCTTTGGCCTCTTTGGTGTCTTCATCATCGTTCCGTTCAAACGTGGGAGCTTCGTCATCATCCTGGAACTCGTCTCCCGACATGTCGATGTCGTCGTGCTCGATTTTCTCCGCCCTGGATGCATTCTTGAACGTGTCACTCTCCGTCTTTATCATAGAGGCGGCGCCACCTAACATGCGTCGGGTAGCGTCGAGATCCTCCTTCCCTGCCTTCATTGCTTCTTCCTTCATAACCCAACGACCAGCGTCAACCTTTCTGCTCATGAGACTCTCCGCTTGCTCAATGTTCATGGGTTCGAAGTTTGGTACCGCGGCGAAGCGGTACCACTTCTCAATAGGAATCATTCGAAAAACTTCGCCATCAATCATGAAGCAGACGGTCGATTCGGACAGGGATGCAGTATATGTGCCGAGCCAGACGTTTTTGCCGTCGACATCTTCAAGATGCCATGGGAGCGACTCTTCATATCGTATGTCTGCTTCCTTTTTGGCGGCCGCGGTCCTGGGGCCTTTGTTGAAAGTTGTACGCTCTTCCTTTCGCTTCTTGGGCTTCTTAGGCGCCACCTCCTTGGCAACAGGGGCAATCTTGGCCTGGTTGACAGCCCTTTGTGCTTCTTTTTCAGCCTTGATTTGCGCAAGCTTTTCCTTCTCTTGCTCATCCACGGGCAGGGGTTCCGGGGCTGGCGCCTTGCGCTGTCTGCCTGGTGCCGGTGCGCGAGCGTCTCGTCTGAGCAGGGTCACTGGGCGCGAGAACTCTTCCTGATCGGTAGGGTCGAATACGGCATCGTCAGACTTCGTTGAGGCCAGCTTCATCATATGAAAGCGCATTCCTGCAAGCAAAGCCCTCTTGGTCGTCACGATGGGTATGTCCTTGTGTGGAAACTGTGGTGGCGGATCTTCCCATCCACCGTTCTGTCTACGGCGCTCTTCGATGCTCACTTCGGGGGCCTTGGTTGGCCGGGGTGAATCAGAGTGTTTTGGCCTTGGCGGAGGCTTCTGACCAGGTCGCTTCGCGGCGACCATGGGGTTCGCTCGAGGCTTAGGGCGCATCGGGCGCAAAGGGTTCGGCTTGCTCTTGGGAGTCCCATTGGGCTGATTAGACGGAGGAGTGCTCATGGTCGTTGATGGTAAATCGTGCGCGGACTTGAGATCGATGGGTGTGCAACGGAGAAAGATTGTTTGTTGAAGAGGTGAGGAGAGAAGCAGGAAGAGCCAAACGCTGTTGCGGGAGAACTGGGCCGTGCAAGGCAGCGTCGCACCGTCTGCGCAAACAGCGCCTCGTGTAACGGCAATTGAGTTGCACCGAAATCTCTTCACAGACGAATACTGAATGAATACGAGCCCGTTGTGGTACGGGGTGGGTGACCGTGGTTGGGTAGAGTGGTGAAGATGCGGCTGCCTGAAAGAAGCTCCCTCTGGCGCAGGCGATGACGATGGAGTTGGCAAGCGTGTTTACGAGAGCCGTCTGGGCTGGGCTGACTGGCTGCTCAGATAACTGCTAAGGCAGCTTGGGGAGCCTGCGCCGGAAAAGGCCCGGAAGCTGGTGGAGGTTCCAGTACTCCGTAGCAGGGAACGCGCTGGGGAGTTTGCTGCCAGTCACTCACTTTTGTACTACGTACTGGTAGCGCCCATTTCTCCACAGAACTGCAGACCTGCTGGCAGGGTCACTTGTGGCTGGTGCGTCAGTGACTGGTGCTGCCTTTGTTCTTAGGGGATTGGGCAGGTACCTGCCATATGCACGGTTTACACACCATGTGATAAGTACTTGCCAGGGTGGCTGTGATTCAGCGCAGAGTACGTATTACAACAAACTCCAATCGACAAACCAGAACGGTATCTGTAGATGCTATATTCGATTTGGTACTACCTGACTCATTTCGAGAATCATCTGCAGCTTCAACATCATCGAAAGCGCGCGCGTTGCGTCTCGCCGTAGAGTATCAGGGCTTCAGCCATAAACAAGCCTCAACAGAGCCCAAGCCACTCGCTGACCAAGCCACTCGCAATTCTATTCACGGCAAACGCGGATCAGACCTAGAACAAAGCCGTCTTGTCCTGTCCCGGGCTGCATTGTCTCTCGAAACCTACGCGTACGAGCTTCATCGTCTTTCAGTTTCGTGTTGAATCTCCAAGTAGCTACCTACGGTGGGGCAGAAGCTGTCTCTTAGCTTACTTTGTCTGCCATCTGGTCGACTTGGCTCTGCTTTTTTCTAGCACGACGCTTCTCGACTTCTTCAGACAGGCACCCGAGCTCTCATGGCGCCCTTGCTCTCTCTTCAAATCTGCCTGTCCTCTCTGCCGGTTTGATCACACCCTTCTGCAGGGCATTGGTCCACTCTTCATCGCCCGCCGCTGTCTTGGCCGGCTCCCTTGCTGCAACTTTTTGAGACGTCCAGATTACACGGGAAGCCCTTGATCAGCCAACGGGCCACTATAAACACGCTGCCCGCTCACTTGACCGTCTCAGTGCCGCGATTCCATCTGAACCTGCCGAAATTTCCTGTTCTCTGGTCTTCGATGTTCCCTAGCTGATAAAACAGCTCATCGCAAAAGCATGGCATCGTCCGCGGACAACCAGGATACACCGCCGCAGGGTTCGAATAACAACGTTGCTGGCCTGGAAGGACATTTGCGAAGCCTCATTCTGAACAACTCTTCCGG
The DNA here is from genome assembly GCA_037575805.1 of Lecanicillium sp. G3. Taxonomy (NCBI): domain Eukaryota; kingdom Fungi; phylum Ascomycota; class Sordariomycetes; order Hypocreales; family Cordycipitaceae; genus Lecanicillium; species Lecanicillium sp. G3. The sequence continues at coordinate 87,728 of JAZHPD010000039.1, forward strand.
TCCGCCAAATGAGGCGCCGCAGCGCTTCGCTCCCAGCCAAGTGAGCCCTGCCAATCCGGGTCGCACATTCATTGCCCCGCCACCAGGCTTTTCCTTTCCGCCTGGCCAACAACAGCCTGGTCACCGAGAACCTCTGCACGATGAAAGTGCCGGCCCATATCATCAGAAGGCGCCCGGTCGCAAACGTCCTAACCAAGCCCAAAGACGGCAAATGAGTTCGCAGCTGTCTATACCCGTCGACACTCGCTCTCCGCACCAACCTTCCAACTCCAACTGGCGTGGCTACGAACACGGGCCTAGCAATGCTCAGCAAGCCTCACATTTCCCGCGCCACCAGCACACAATGTCACACCCTCATGGTAATCCCGAGCACTTCAGACCACGCCAGCACGGACAAGGACCTTGGAACGCCGGGCCGACCTTCTCTTCCACGGGCAACACTTTCCCACATCATGGCCAGGGAGCGTTTCAGCAGCAGCACCGCAATGCCCACCATGAGCAGCGCCCAAGGCATAACCCGGGCATGTCCCAAGGATATCGTCGGCAGGGATTCACTCAAGAAGAGGTCGTTGCCCAGTCGGCTCTTTTGGAAGAACTATGCTTCGCAGCTCTGGCCAGTTCCGAGATAGATCGGTCGGAAATTGCCGAAAAGGAAGCATTTCGCCAAAGAATCGAAGCCATCTGTCGTCAGATTATTACTGAACACGAGTGGAACACAAATGAAAATGTAAGATTTCCTCCACCATCCGTTGAGCTTAAGTGCTTTGGAAGTCTGTCCTCTGGCTTCGCGACCAAAGCATCCGACATGGATCTAGGCTTGGTCTCTCCATTCTCGGTCGTTCAGCCAGATGCACCGGGGTCTTCTGTTCCTCGTCTGATTGAAAAAGCATTCCTAGATGCCGGAATTGGGGCGCGACTACTGAGTCGTACGAGAGTGCCGATCATCAAGCTGTGTGAGACACCTCCTGAAGCTCTGTTGAAGGACCTGCGTACACACCGCGAGAAATGGGAAAATGGCCTGGATCAGGATCACAATGAGTCCCAGGATGAAGATGAGCAACATGCGGAAGTAAATGCAGATACCAAGGAGGAGGATGGTGCGCAACCAACGGAGGGGGATCCAGCCTCAACTGACTCGACTTCTTTCCAAGTTCCCGATGAACAAGGAGAATGGCACGACTTTCATCTAAAACAGACCTCCAAGTACAACCTCTCTGCCTATTACGGTCTAGCCAAGCGTGTCCTACGTAAGGCTGGAGGCCGAGATGTCACAATGTCTAATGCCCGAGACTTTTCCCCCCACGACTGGAAAGTATTAAACCGGGTTTGCCAAGCATTTGTTCGCGGTCTTGCAGACGCGGATTTGCGCAAGAGTCTATCCAAATACCCCTCACTTGCGTTCGAGCTCGACTCCGGATTTCCAAGCAATCGATCTCTGCTGGGTGTGTCCATCCAGGTGGAGGGGGAGCACGTCCTTCAGCTGTGGCAAAATTGGGCTATTGCGGGCGAGCTGCTGTCACTTGAACCCGCCCTTGAGCAATATATTGGTTTCTGGTACGAGGTACAGAAGAAGGAAAATTTTGGGCAGGATCCGATATCATACACCAAGGAGCTTCAGCTCGCTCTCGAAAAGCTCAAGAAGCTGCCGCCTTTTCAACTCCTGCTGCTCGAGCAAGGTCCGCAAGAAACAGTTGCACAATACTATCAGCGAACCAGAAATATCACGAGGCATATCAAAGCGCCAATGAATGGCAGTGCAGACATAGTCTCACGGGAAATTGTTCTCAAGTACATCGCTGGTATTCACCATGATGATGTTCGCAATGCTATTAAATTCTGGCAGTCGAACGACGACAACTGGGATTTGGACGCGACTAGCTACAAACACAAAAGCTTAAACCTCGCCGCAGAACTGGAAAGGGCTTTGAACAAAAACTTGTACGAAGAGACTCACCAACAAGATGTAAAGCGCTACGTTGATATCCTGCGCAGCCCATTGCAACAGTCAACAACACCTACCGGCAAAAGAACGTTCATCATACCAGCCAATGACGACATAGCTCAGCTCATTGAGAGGATCAAGACCTTGCCCGACCCTCACAAAATGGCACCCAACCAACCACGCGACAGATATCGCGATCCTCTCGAATTTCCCAAAGATGGAGCTGGTGTCCAATGCGATATCAACTTTTCTGCGCATCTCGCGTTGCAAAACACGCTTTTGCTACGATGCTATTCTCACACAGACCCGCGGGTACGGGCAATGATTTTGTTTGTCAAGCACTGGGCAAAGGTGCGTGGCATCAATTCTGGATACAGGGGAACGCTAAGTAGCTATGGATACGTTTTGATGGTTTTGCACTACCTCGTCAACGTCGCATCGCCCTTCGTCTGTCCGAATTTGCAGCAAGTCGCATCGCTTGGACCTGGCGAAGAACCACAAACCTGCAAAGGCTATAATGTGCAATTTTGGCGTAATGAAGCTGAAATTCTGCACCTAGCTCGCAGTGGTCAGATCAACCAGAACCAGCAAACTTTAGGCTATCTTCTGCGCGGATTCTTCGAATACTACGCGCAAAATGGAGCGCTCAGCACTGTGCCCGGTCGCGGGTTCGACTGGGGCCGTGATGTTTTGAGCCTGAGATCCCAAGGAGGCTTGCTGACGAAGCAAGAGAAGGGCTGGACTGGCGCCAAGACTGTATACCAGGTTCAAGGCCTCAACGAGCCCGCGGCGAAGCCTCCTACCAATGCGGCTGATGGCGGCCAGGGAGATGGAGCTCCAGAGCAGCCGCCCGGGACGCCCAAGGCGGCGCCAGTCAAAGAAGTCAGACTTAGATATCTTTTTGCTATCGAAGACCCCTTCGAGCTTGAGCATAACGTCGCAAGAACTGTCACGCACAACGGCATTGTCTCGATCAGAGATGAGTTCCGTAGAGCGTGGAGAATCATTCAGGCCGCCGGTCATGGCTTGCCTCACGACGATATCCTGAAAGACGTCAACAGCACTGACGACGGTGTCAACCCATTTGTACGGCTTATTGATGACATCCATGGATTGCAAAATGCTACGAATGTATAATAGTGTAAAGGCATGGGTCGGCTTGTATTAACAAACTGGGGTACTGTGTAGAACTGGTTTAGGCAGATGGATGTTAAGGTGTTGGCTTGTGTATGAATATGTGGTCAATAAATTCGGGGTATCTCTATCTATTTGATCAGGGAATAAACATAATATGCATGTCTATATTGTCTACTCTATTGGTAGCAAGCCAAACATGTTGTTGGCCGCCGTAGATTTAGCCGGCGTCTTCAAAGCTGCGGCCTCTGCTTTTTGTTTTCTCGCTTTTTTCGCCTTTTTACTTTCAGTCTGTGTCTGCGGAAGTTCAATGAAATTTGAAATAATTTGCCTGATCTCGCCGACTGGCGTTGCGCTCAACAAGCTACTCACGCTTCGCACAGTGGGCGAGGCTTCCAGCGGGGGTAGCTTTTCCAGTGACTGGGCAAGCTTGCTGAAATGCATACCTGCTACTTTTCTGGTGTCGGAAGTGTTGAATTTGATAAGCTGCCGCAGCATTCGCAGCGAGTAGTATGCAGCCTGTAGATGCGCGACGAAATGAACAAACGCCCACGGCATGATCGCTGCAGCTTCGCGGGGCCACTTGTTCTGCTGGAGCGTCTCGAGAGCGAAGGAGCCTCTTCCGTCGGCAGCCGAACCACGAATGTCCAGAATCATGTATGCTAGCGGCCAGTATAGGGCCTTTTGTTTTCCCACCAAGAGCTTCTCAAGACGCACAAGAACGTCTGCGAGCTCTTCCGTCTCCGAGTGCAAAGACGACGGCGGCAGCATGATGACTTGACGGCCGCCTTGGTCCAGGGACTGCACTCGTCGGTATTCATGTATTGAGCCTCCCGCGCCGGACAGCACGCGCCGCGCGATTGAATAGGCCAGCTGCCGTATATATCTACTGTTCTCCCACGCCGTGCCCTTTTCGGGGCTGTCTAGCAGCACGGGGAGGAACATTTTGAAGACGCCGTCCGATCCCTCAACCGCTGTGCGCTGCGACAGCTGCAGGACCAGCTCTGACCAGCGAGGATCAAAGACGTCCAATGATAGGCTGTCCCCGGAACTGGACTTTGGTACATCAGCTCGCTCCTCGTCTTTGTACTGCACACAAAACTCCTGGTATCGCGTTTCGTCGGCGACGGCCTCGGCGCACGCGCGTATGAGCATGGCGGTGGTCGCATGTACCGAGCACCAGCGCTCGTACGCGAACCGGCATATGTCTGAGTTACCCGACAGGCCCAGCTTGTCGAAGATCTGCCGCGGCCTGTACAGCGCAGCACGGACAACAGCGTCGTCGTCCTTGTAGATGTCTCGCAGCAGTGCGACGCCGCCCTCGCCGAGATCATGCACGAGGAGATCAGAGTCGGAAGTTATCACCACTCCCGCAGTCTCGGCGGCGGCCTTGGCGCAGTAGCCATCGGCCTCGCCCGGCACGACGTGGACCAGGACTGTGTACGTCTGCGACCGTCGCAGGGCTTCAATGACGGCCGGCACCAAGAAGCTGGGCGCCTCCAGTGGCTTGTTCTCTGGTCTCCCGTGCCGGAAGGCATCTATGCCGGCCGCGTGGGCGGTCTCGGAGAGGTAGTTGGCAGGGCATCCTCTGCCGTTGTGGCTGTAGAAGGCAGTCAGTTGCGACATGCTCTTTACGGCCCGTTCCATCCGAACAGGGCGTTTGGCGTTGGGCAGATAACCATCAAAATATATTGCTTTACTAATATCGATCTGTCAGCGACGCGCTCCTCTTCTTAGTTCACTGTCTTCGCAGGTTGCTGCTCGTGACGCCTTACATGACTGCATTCTGAGAGGCTATTTTGTCCAGCCAGGCTACGGCAGTTTTCCCCAGAAGCTGGTACGAAGGATGGTCGACGCCATTGACGCGACACACATGTAATATGTGATGCGCCAGGCCAGGTCCGTCAACCACCACAGCCACGTCTTGCAGGACTCCGTGTTGGGCGTAGGGCTCGAGCGTTGATATGAGATGTGGAATTCCCATTGTCAATTTAACAGGGGTTTGCTGTCCCCGGGTATTCAGCTCTTCCGCCTCGCGAAGCCGGGGGGCGCACTGTGTCGGTCGCCAATTGGGCAGGGCCACGGGCAGCAGCGGTGTAAGTTGGCTGTGGTTGGCGAGCTATTGCGGCCACATGACACTCCCGTGTCTTGATCGCCTTGGGCTTAAAGAAAAAGTCGCAACAGAGGTTACACGAGAATGTGTGCATTCAGCCTCACAAGGTAGCTTCTCATCGACGGTCCTATCATGAAACGCCTGAATCGTGCTGTCATTCCGGCCCTCGGCCTAGGCAGGGTTCGTGGGCACCGTCCCACCGATAGCGGGGGCCAGTTCGCACTGTATTTACAATGCTGTAGCGGCGGTCTGGCAAGCTGGCGACGCCTATCTCTACACCGCCCAGCCGCTATACACACCGTGCCGCATTTCTTGTACACACCGTGCCCCATCAAGTTGGTGGAAAAGGTCTGGCGGCAGAAAAAAAAAAACTGCCCACCTCTTTTCTGCTTCCCCCAGAAACTCTTTTTCTCAGCTTTCTTGCATCGGTCTATGCCTATGGCGTGAGCTTCAAAATGCGCAACACGCTCATCTTTGCGGGCAACTCATGCCCTGTGCTTTCGAAGCAAATATGCGAGAACCTGGGCATGCAGCCGGCCGATGCAGAGCTGACTCAATTCTCAAATGTGAGCTTCCTGGCGCTGTCTGCCCCTGCCCACCGCACCGCCGCCGCCGACAGTTTCGTGCAGCGAGGCTAACCTTTTGATCCAAAGGGCGAGACTAGCGTACGAATCTTGACGAGTGTCCGAGAGAAGGATGTCTTCGTCGTCCAGTCGGGCAGTCCCAAGATCAATGACTCCATCATGGAGCTGCTGATCATGATCAATGCCTGCAAAGGCGGTTCGGCAAATAAGATCACAGGTATGCTTTGAGTCACAGCAAACGCGTCCTGTATTTTGGGTTCACCCTTTCTGACTTTATCCTCAGCTGTCCTTCCGTATTTCCCCTACAGTCGGCAGTCCAAGAAAAAGTCCCACAGAGGCGCCATCACTGCTCGCATGCTGGCCAATCTCCTCAACGTCGCTGGCGTCAAGCACGTCATTACGGTCGACCTCCATGCCTCGCAGATGCAGGGTTTCTTTCGATGCCCTGTCGACAACCTCCACGCCGAGCCCATCATTGCACGATGGATTCGCCGCAACGTTCCCCAGTGGAAGGAGGCCGTCGTGGTATCCAAGAATGCTGGTGGTACCAAGCGCGTGACCTCCCTGGCGGATGCTCTCAAGCTGAACTTCGGCATGGTCACTACAGATCGCAAGCGAGCCACAAACATGACTCAAAGCATGATCATGAATCACTTTGGTACCGTAGATCGCCAGCCGGCATTGGAGATCTCCACTTCGGCAAGCATTCGCCCCAACCGCGATGCTGAAGAGGTGCTAGCTTCCCAAGAGGCGCAAGCCAAACGGGCTGTTATCTCGGCTGATTCACAGGGCTCCCCTAAGCGGTCTCCTGCGGCTGTTGCCAGAATGGCGAGCGGAAACGTGACGCCTAATCGCAACGGTAGTGCTACGCCCCCGGGAAGCACCAACAGCCACGAAGCCCAAGAGGAAGAGGACTATGATGACCACAAGCCTCAGGAGGTTACGCACGGTCGACTGGTCCACGGCCACGTTGTTGAGGATGACTTCCCCTCGCCTGCCAAATCGCCAGATGAGAAGAGTGACGGCGAGGAGGACCCCATGGCAGCTTCTCGTGCGTCTTCGTTCTTTGTGCCCGAAAAGCAGGCGCTGGGTGGTAGCAGTGACCCTGCCGCCAGCTCTGACGAGGAGGATAATGTCTACCAGGACACAAAAACTGAGCACATGATCACTCTGGTCGGCGATGTTAAGAACAAGACTGTCTTCCTAATCGATGACATGATTGATAAGCCCGGCTCATGGATTGCGGCTGCAGAGACTGTTGTCAAGCGAGGCCGAGCCAAGAAGGTGTATTGCATCGCCACGCACGGCGTTTTTGGAGGCGACTGCCTGGAACGACTACAAGCATGCGAGTGCATTGACTCCGTCGTCGTAACCAACAGTTTCCCCATTAGCCAAGATCGCGTCAAGGGCGTCACCAAGCTGGTCATCCTAGACCTGTCGCTTCTGCTCTCGGAGGCAATCCGACGCAACCACTATGGAGAGTCCATTTCGCCTCTATACCAGCATACGGACTAGAGCATGTGCTGAGATGCATGTGCGATATCTGTTGTGCACTTTGATGGCTTGGTCGCTTTGACGAGCCATGACTTGATATCATGATTGCTTTTTGCTAGCGCGGCGTCTTTGGAAGGTAAATCTGAGTAGCTACTTGTTTTTTGGCTTGCTTATTTCTCGGCAAGCAGCAGGTAGATGGCAAACATGAAGTGTTTCCCAGTCCCCGCTGCCTACGTGAACAACATTCTCTTCCCCTCATGATCGTGAAGAGCGAGGTTCAGCCGGCTGTCTACCTTTCAACGTAGACCTGGAAAGTTGTGGACGCGGCGGACCAAACTCACACCCGGTGGTGCTGTCGCTTTAGACAGCAAGGGCCTGATTCATCCTAGAATGGGCTCTTAACGGAACATCGGTAGATTGAATTCTCGGCCTTAGAAGGCTCCCTACTCTGGTCATTTTTGGCTGCTGCCTTCGGGCGCGTGGGTCTGGAGCAAGAGAACTTTTCGAACATTTCAATGCGTGTGAATATGTGTTTTCGAGGTCGCTGCGCAACGGCGGTGACCTTGAGTAGGATATTGCCATACCTCATTAATACAATGCAATTGATTCACTTTTCCTGTCTACATCTCACGTCATTTTATTCATGCTGTGCATCGTCGTCATCTAAACAGTTTGTATGCACTCAATATGCTCTAAATATCTGAAGCTTCTAGATTTTGGTTACTTTGCTTCTGTTTAGGCAATCGACATTTATCTATCATTTGCGGTGAAGAGCACCAGCACCCGCCTATTACACGAGTTAGATGACCGATTCGACGGCAGTGGGTGACAACCATTGTGGCTCTTACCTGGGCAGTGTGGAAGACGAGCGTGTCGGCAACGACGACGTTTTGGCGGCGGGTAGCGTTGAAGACGACGAGCTCGGCAATGTCGAGAGGAGTCAAAGGCTCAACACCGCTTTATCGTTGCATTAGTGCTTTTTCTTCGATCTTCGATGACATATTTGCATGGAACTTACGCATATGTAGCATCAGCTTTGCTCTGGTCGCCGCGGAAGCGGACCACGGAGAATTCCTACAGTTGCTAGTCAGCGAAGTCCAGATCGGTATTGTAGTCTTCCCCTATACATACCGTCTCGACCTGGCCAGGGTCAATCTCCATGATGCGGATCTTGGTGTGGATGAGCTCGCGACGCAGGCTGTCGGTAAAGCTGCGCACGGCGGCCTTGGTCGCACAGTAGATGGAGCCGCCCGGGTAGGGCTCGCGGCCGGCGACGGAGCCAATGTTGATGATGTCGCCGGCACCGCCGTCTGGGCGGGCGAGGAACGTGGGCAAGACGGCCTGAGTGACGTTGATGAGGCCGGTGACGTTGGTGTTGAACATGACGTTGATGTCGTCCTCGGCAATGTCTGGGGCGCGCTCGAGGCCACGGACAAGGCCACTGTAGCGCAAGGAATACCACGTTAGCATTGGTCATTGGTTTAGAACACGGCTGTTCAGCTCACGCGTTGTTGACGAGAATGTCAATGTTCTTGAACTCGTCGGGCAGCTTGCCGACAAAGGAGCGCACGTCATCGGGCTTGCTGACGTCGAGCTGGAGCGGCAGAATCTTAACGCCGTCGCCGACCTGCGCGTTAATGTCGGCGGCCAGCTGCTTGAGCGCGTCAACACGGCGGGCAGCGAGGATAATGCGCAGGTCCCCCGGGGAAGCGAGGGCGAACTCGAGGGCGCACGCCTTGCCGATGCCGGAGGAGGCGCCGGTGATGAGCACGGTCTTGCCGGCGATGCGCTGGCCGGCAGCCGAGGTGACGGAAGAAGCAGCGGGGGCGGACGACATGTTCGGCGAGGTGTGAAACTGCTGCCTGATGGGTACTACTGCTGCGGTGCGGGGGGAGCAACTGGTGCGCGGTACGGGCCGGAGTCTGGGGCTGGCGATGCCGGTGCGCGGGGTATTGGGCGCTGCGGCCGGGGACGACGAGTAGAAACGACAGCGGGAGCTCAGCGAGGAGAAGATGCCGGGCGCGGCGAGGCGAGTTGTCTGGGGATTGAGAGCGAGACGGGAGATGGCGAGAGTCGAGCGGACTGGGAGGCTCATGGAGGATGACGGGTGTGGTTGGTTTGCGTGCTTTCTAGGGGACTTTTATGAGCCAGGAGCTGCGTGCTGTTCGCTGGAGCTCTATCTGGAGCTGTGGGGTCGGTGATGGAACTACGCAGCCGATTGCGCAGACTAGACAAATCTTGCGTTTGCTGGACAGTTCGTCAATCTCAATTGGCCTGTCATTGGCGATTTGTGATGGGTTTAGCCTTGGGATTTGTAAGTGTCAAGTTTAGATGAGCTTGGTGCAATCTCCGTGGCAACTGAGGCAAACGTTGCGCGGTTGCGGTATGATGTAATGCGTTGAGCGTCTGTAAGCGCGACTTGGACGAGCAACTGAGCAGGCTCAAGGTTCAGAGGGAACGAACTCAATCCTCCTACGAGATCTTTTGTTTACTTCCACCTTTTTCTTTCTTCCTTTTTCTTTTTTTTTTTTTCTTGACAAATATTGCGCATCTTTCTACCCTCAAGCAAGTGCATCACAGCTTAAAGCCACGGCGCTCAGCCACAGCTGTCACGCCGCCAAAGTGGCTCAACACCATTGTCCTTCAACATCACCACGGCCTTCTTTGCTCGCCACAAGAACGTCAGGCCCTCGGAATTTCTCTATTTCAAGCCTCGTCGACATTCTGCGATATGTTCTTCACCCATAAGCCGGCGCAGGCTGCCTCCCGTGCCACTTCTCCAAGAGAGCCTCGTTACAGCCTGACCTGTGGCTGAGCTGGCCAGGGCCGGCCTCACCTTCTCTTAGCCTGGTTTAGCCCTACCGCATCTTCAGCAAGACGCTTATTTATTACCTGCATGCTGCCCGTATTTCCTCTTTGACAATGAAATCCTGGATCTTCCTGTAGTATTCAGAGGCAGAGGGCCCAAGATGCAAGATCTAAAATTCACATCTTTTGAGTACGACCCGCTGCCGACTCCCACATCGCTCCGTCTGTTGACCGTTCGCGAGCCCTTGGCCAGAGGGTCGCCCACCATATGTGGAGTGAAGTTGCTCTCCTGCAAGCTGGTCACGGTCGACCTGGAGGACGGTCCTGAGTTCAACGCGCTGTCTTACACGTGGGGGAATCCGAATCCCCTGGATCGCCGCGAAAAGGACACCGAGGACCACTACGCTCCCAACAATCAGTGGCCTATATTGGTCAACGGGCAGCTTTTCTTCGTCACCAAGAACTTATACGACGGGCTCGCTCACCTCAAGACGGACGAGTGGTCTAAGGATACGGAAGTCGACGTGCGGATAGAGCCCTACGACAAGACAAGACTCATCAAGGCCGCCGAAGAGGGGCGATACGACGACGTTGAGGACTGCCTCCTCCATGGCGCCCAAATACACAATGTCGACTGCTTTGGAGAAACAGCGCTTCATTATGCCGCGGAAAATGGTCATGCTGAGATTGTCGAGCTTCTTCTCTCACAGGGTGCCAATCGCAACATCATCGATAGCAGTGGCCGCACACCGCTGGACTGCTGCCTACAGCGCAAGCGCAGGCGCCACATCGATATTGCCCGGATGCTGGAGAATGTTACAGAAACCGTTGCAACTGTTTCTGGCCCGACAGTTCGCCATCGCAGAGCAAAACCAATCTGGGTTGATGCAATCTGCGTCGATCAGCAAAATGTTGCAGAAAGAAACGCCCAGGTCGCCATGATGACTCGCATATATGGCCAAGCAGAGTCGGTCATTATTTGGCTTGGCGTATTCGATAATGAGCTGGCTGATGAGCTCTATCATGAGATGCCGACAATCCTTAGCTCGTCGACAGAATGCTTCAAGCAATCATGGGAAGCCTGGCACCGCAGGAGGAGGACCAACCAGAGCGATGAAGACGACGAACAGGTGCAGAATGGCACCATCTTGTCCTCGCAGAAAATTGACTATTTGCTAGAGTTTGTTCGGAGGTCTTATTTTCATCGCATCTGGGTCTTGCAAGAAGTCGCTCTGGCACGCGATGTCCGCATCATGTTCTCAGGTGATGATTTGCCTTGGTCAGCATTATTCCAGGTCTTTCAGGCCGCCATCGACTTTGAGTTCGTCGGCCTGGATTACAACACCAGACTCGTTAAATACCGCTACGGAGACCTGGGCACCCTGGCGTGGTCGCTGGCTGACGTGCGGCTGCACACAAACCGCACCAAACTCGAGAACAGCATCGTAACGGCGCAGCTTGAATCATTACGGGCTACAAATCCGGAACTTGTCGTCATGGATGAGAGTTGGTGGCACTCCAAGCTTACTCTGTCGACACTTATCGCTCTGACCTGGAACTTTGCCGCGACAGATCCGCGAGACAAGATATTTGCCCTGCTTGGTATCGCGCGGCCGGTGCCTGGTGAAGAGCCCATCGTCGCCGATTACGCCAAAACTATTACCGAGGTATATACCGAAGTTGGCAAAATCTACGTCCAGGCAAGAGGGGATAACCGGTACCAGGACTGGCGAAGCGGAGAGGTCGAAGATTTCGAGCCTCTCGAAGCGCTGTCCTTTGTCCAAAACCTGGGTGCCGTTCACGAGGGCTGGTGCTGGCTGCGCCCATTTGCCGATGTCCAAAATCTGCTTCCACGGCCGGAGGACCTTCCTTCCTGGGTCCCGTCCTTTCACTGGCCACTTTCCACGCGCCGGCTGTTCAACACCAAATTTAACGCCTCTGGGACTCGCTCGGCGCGTATATATCCATTCGAGTCAGACGCACTCCGCCTAGACGGCCTCGTGGTCGACAGTCTCTCCCATTTGGAAGAGCAGCGCCATAGCGAAACCGTCTGCTACTGCGGCTCATCAAACGTGCTGGGCTGGCTGAAGGCGATGGCGAAGATCGAACCCATCTATCCCACGGGCTGCGACCGTGTGGAAGCCCTGTGGCAGGTCCTGACTGCAAACTGCTACCTGAAGAGAGCGTTTCCCCTCACGGTCTACAGCTGGGCCGAGGACCCCGTCGGCGAGGACTTTGCAGACTATATTCTCGACACCTTGCCTGAATCGATAGCGGAACTGGAACTCTGCAGCTCGGACGGAAATGTTGAAGAGGAGACGGAGCGCTTTCTGCGGGAAGTTTTTGGTCAGGATACGTCAGGATCGTTCCCAGACATTGAGGATGTATTCACTCGCGTGAAAGAGAAGATGCAGGAAGAAAATGGGAGCCGGGGTCATCAGGAGGAAAGCAGCTCTGAGAACTCGGAGAACACAAATCATGAATCCAGCAACGATGATCAAGATGACGCGGACGGGAGCTACGAGGAAGTTCGTCGCGAGGACGCCACGGAAGAAACACATCAAGATGTCGACACTCCCGAAGAAGTCACGCCGTCAGGCAGCGAGGGAGAGTGGGAAGAGAAGGAAACAGAAGAGTCCCGCGAGGAGCAGCATGGCGGCGGCGGCAACTCGTTCGAGTACTTCATGTGGTGCGTCTGGCCGCTGCGGCGCGTCGCGTCCACGAGCAACGGTTACCTGGGCCTGGTGCCGCGCACAGCGCAGGCCGGTGACCAAGTCTGGCTGCTGGCTGGAGGACGCACTCCGTATATCCTGCGCCCGACGAGCGAGCCTGGTCAGTTCACATTCGTCGGCGAGGCCTACGTACATGGCATCATGGATGGCGAGGCCGCAGAGGGCAAGCAAAACAGCTTTAGCCCCGTCCAGCTTGTATAGATAGTCAAGACAGAATAACTTGACGGCCGATCACGGGTTCATATATGTGTAATAAAAATGTATTGATTTATACTGCATACAAATATATCGACAAACGCCAGGATCGTGTCAGTCCAGCTTCCTAGCATATCCAACCACCACACGTTCATCCCAACGCCTGCATCTGTTCTGTTCATTACTTAGACAAAGCTTTGCGAAGAAAAGTCACGGTTTTTTTTTTTTTTTTTTTTTTTTTTTTTCCCCTTTTTGTTCATTTTTGTCTGCCGCTAGGCATCGTTTGGTTGTATGGTGATCGGCTGGCTCTCGTTGGCACGTCGCAGCTCCTCATCCCGAAACAGCTTTTGTCGCTGCTCATTCATGTCCATCCGCGTTCGTCGAAGCCCAAACAGCGATACTATGATCGCCACGCCTGAGACTATTGTACAGGCAATCATACCCTTTCGGAAGGCACCCGAATATGCCTTGATAAGTGCCAGCTGCTTGTGTTGATCAAAACTTTCCAGGCCAGCGCCCAAAAGTTTCATATCCTGAGGAGCAAACCGGCCTCCCATCTGGTTGGTAATCTCGTTTCGGAGAATAATGGATGCAGTGGAAATGCCGATGCTTCCGCCAAGGATCCGCATTTGAGCAAGAATGCCATGAGCCGGTGCTATACAGTCAATTAGCGAAACAAATTAAAAGGAGTTGACAAATGAACTTACCTGCATCAGCAATGGGAGCTTCAAAACTAACAAGCATTGTGGCTGCTGCAGTGGATAGCCCGAAGCCAAGTCCAGCAAATACCAAGTAGCCCAAGGCCTTCCCGTCATCTTCGCTGCCATGAACTGTAGACAGTAGACCGCAGCCAAGAACAGTCAGGCAGCAGCCAGTCGCGATGGTTTCAGAGAGGAAGTTCTTCTTGCCATTGATCATGCCACCAAGAATACTCCCAAAAGCTGAGGTTCCAATCATGGGGAGAAGTTCAAGGCCGCTGATGAGAACGCTTTTCTCGCTGACTACTTGAGCACGAGTCGGGAAGGTAAAAACAATCTGAAGGTACGGGTAACCAATTAAAAGTGTTGCCAGAGCGGCAGAAGTATAGTGGCGGTTTTGAAACAGTCCGAAAGGAAGAGCAGGGGCAAGATGTCTTCCAAAAACAGCATTGTCGGCAAGAAAGCCCCAGGCAAAGACACCAACCCAGCAAACCAGGCCTGCAGTTAGGGGTGCGATGAAGATCGGGTCACTCCAGACATCGTAAAATGATTCGCCAGCGTTCTGGAAAGAAAACACGACGAGTACGGAAGCGGCGATGATAAGAAAGGTGCCGAAGTAGTCAAAGTTCTTCCACAGCAGACGTCTTCCACGGCTGTGGTGTTCTTCGCGCGGCCAGCTCACGAGGAAAATGAGAACTGAGACAGCACCAATTGGGCCACTATATCCGTTAGTAAAAGCATCAAATATCATGGGTGGTAATTACTTGATCCAGAAGACCCAGCGCCACTGAGCATACTGAGTGAGCAAGCCGCCCAAAACGGGTCCGAGGACTCCAGAGACGGCAACAACCATGCCGATGAGCGACCCAACGAACTTCAGTAGATGCTGAGGACAGCTTTCTGGGAGTATGATCATTGTGAGAGAGTATAGGCCTGTAAAATATTAGACGAGTGGGATAGTCTCGAGGGCAAGTGACGTACCAGAACCGCCTATGCCCTGGACTGTTCGGAAAGCAATGAGTTGGCTAAGATTCTGTGCAAAGCCGCCAGCCATAGAAAAGGCAAAAAACAACACATAAGCCAAAATAAATGCATTTCGTCTGCCGATGACATCTGAGATGTGGGCAAAGGCGACAGCACAGCTAAGGTAAGCCAAGGTATATGAGAGAGCGACCCAGTTGACGGATTGAAGTTCGTGGAAGTCGGTACCAATGGTGTACAGACTCGTCGCCACTATCGAAGAATCAATAATAGATAGAAATAGCCCAAGACAAACGCTATCAAAGTCAATTAGCAAAGATACTAGATTTGACTGGGAAGTCGAAGCTCACCCGACGCTGAGGAACCAGAATCGCGCTGGAGTTTGACCACCAGAAGCCTCGGTCGCTGTCGTAGCTCCATGCTCGACCGCAATCTCTTTAGCTCCTATTGTAGCTTTGGGTTTTTGAAAGAGCGTAAATCTCATCTTGAGTTGATGTGTTTTCAGGGTTGTTTAAAGGAAAGACGAGTCGTTTGTCGGCGTATTCGTGCTACTCCTTGACCACCGAACATGCGTTGGGAGGGAAAAGAAAACAAAGCTGCGCAGTAAGACGATTGTTAAAAGGCCAGAAGCTGCGAGAGAAAGAGCAATATATAATGGCGTGTCTAGGGATCCCGTTGGCCAGCAACCAGCAACGCGATTTTCGAGTTGGTGCGAAAAGTAAGCCTGGCTTTGCTGGAAGAAGCGAGGCGAAGCCGAAGTCGAATTCAAAAGGCAGGAAGGATGGTGCTTCCGGTCACCGTTTGCCGAAACGTGAGAGCCGCGCGTTGTCACCTGGCGCCCGTTGGGACTTGGCCGCTGGCAGCTGGCAGCTGGCAACGACACCAGTCGCTTTACTTCTCAGCCCTCTGGTCAGTAGGGAACAAACGACTTTCTTTTTGTGACTTTCTTGGGTACAAATCAGCGCTCCCAGTTCTTTGACACGTTTTTGGCGACGGTATTTGAATTTCTGGTCACAAGTAATATGCTAAGTAGCTCGGTACGCTCTCAGATTGCCGAGGCGATTCGCAGTCACGATAGCATGGTGCGGTGGTGAATGGACAACAGAGACAGAGTACGACGAAACTGACCGCACCAAAGTAGTCGGGACAGGTCAGCTTCAAAATTTGGGCGTCGGTAATGCGCCTTCGGAAATAGCCCGCTCTGTCTTGACAGAGCTGAGACCATGTCGACAACTACTAACAGGAACCTAGGAGACATGATGCCGGTCAAAGGAGTTTGTGGCGCCCAGCACACTTCATCTCGGGCGACGCCGGCAGCGATAGCGGCGAAAGCGACGGCAAAGGCTACAACAACTACTTTCACGAGACGGCGGACGTGCATGTCGTGGCGCAGAATGTACGTCACGCTTTTGTGATATCGATGCATCTGGGGTTATGTGGTCCAGTCGTGATGCTCGTGCAATGGCAACCACGGCTCTGATTTGCTTACACACAACTACCGCCATTGTCACACTTATGTACGAGCGTCGGCGTCGGTGCGGTTTCTTTTCTCTCAACAAGTCTGCGGCCTCGCTGTGCGACGCACCGAGAATGGAGAGGCGTGCTTGTCATCCTGGGGCCTACGTGGCTGACAGCTCGTGAAACAGCGTCATCTATTGGGCCCATGAAGACAAAATACAATATCAGACTGCATGTGATGACTCGCCAGGGATCGTGAAGGAGGGTCTCGACTGCGGAAACACGGCCTTCCTGTTGTAAAGGGCATGATTGCATTCGCTTAGCGGAGAGCTGTGAGTGGTCAATTTGCAAGATTCGAGGGAGGTTCGGAAAGGGCCCCCAATCCCAGCCTTTCCCGAATCTAAACAGTCTGCGAGCTGTCACATTTTTAGCCTGGGGCTGACGGCACGAGAGAAGGCGGCGGTTGCATGAGACGGGCAGCATTCATGGCTTAAGCCGCCCCAAGGGGGCGACAGACGGTGGCGGAGTCCAGTCCGCGTTCGTTCTTGAATTATTCAAATTTGCAGTGCATATTTTTCCAATCTATGACCCATATGTTTGCCCAGCATTGTGCTTGGAGCAGCAAGTGTTCTTATGGCATTAGCTCTCTGCATAATTAATAAACCGCTGGACGTGATGCCCCGCCAGCATTCCCATCTGTCACCCGTAACAATCCGGCCAAGTGAAGAAAACCAGCAAACAAGAGTGTTGATGTTGGAACAAAAATCGTCATGAGCGTTGTTTGCATTTATGTATCTGTTGTGCAAGTCTTTCCCCGCATAAAACCGGTGAGTAACGCAGCACGGTGCGAGGCTGTCGCACTGTAAGCTGCTTCCAAGCTGGCACTGTACGGCGGCATGGCATTGGTGGGGTCGGGTAGCTCGCCGCGCGCACCACAGCACAGCTTGAGCTTCCCAACTATGCGGGAGAGTATCGATCTAATAGAAACCACATCACAAGGATCAACGGCATAATGTCCGAGGCGCCACTTTCGCAGGGCGGTCCAACGGAGAAGGAGAGGAAATACGACCGCCAGCTTCGCCTCTGGGCCGCCTCGGGCCAAGCTGCCCTCGAGTCCTCCAACATACTTC
Organism: Lecanicillium sp. G3; assembly: GCA_037575805.1. NCBI lineage: Eukaryota > Fungi > Ascomycota > Sordariomycetes > Hypocreales > Cordycipitaceae > Lecanicillium > Lecanicillium sp. G3. The sequence continues at coordinate 104,997 of JAZHPD010000039.1, forward strand.
TCGTCAACTCGGGCTCCGGCACGGTAGGCGTCGAGACTCTCAAGAACCTTGTACTTCCGGGTATGCTCGGATTGAATGAAAGATCAGGTCTACCTCGGTGGCTGTACTGACACTTTCAGGGATTGGTCAATTCACCATTGCAGATGACGCCGTGGTGGAGGACGCGGATCTGGGCGTGAACTTCTTCTTAGACGAGACAAGCCGTGGCAAGCCACGCGCGCAGTGCACCACCGAGTATCTCCTCGAGCTTAATCCCGCAGTCTCTGGGCAATGGTACCCTAAGACTTCTGTCAGTGTATACGCCTGGTGTTCCCGAGCACAGCTAACTGTCAAACAGGGCGCGTTGAATCTCCAGCCGCTTCTCTCCGATGCGCCTCCGTATACAATTATATTATACACGCTCCCCCTACCGGCCGAAACGATACAGATCATCGAAGAATACGGTCGCCTTCACAGCATCCCTCTCGTAGCTATTCGATCTGTCGGCTTCTATGGCTACTTTCGCATTACACTGCCAGGCGTGTTCCCGGTCGTCGACACGCACCCGGACGAGACATCGACAGCAGACCTCAGGCTCCTCAATCCGTGGCCTGAACTTTCCCAGTTTGCGCAGGAAATGACGAAAGATATTGACGGGCTGGACAATCACCTCCACGGACATTTGCCGCTTGTGGTCATCTTACTTCATTACTTGGAAGTTTGGAAGCAGGGCCACGATGGTGCCCTCCCCACTAGCTATGCCGACAAGACAGCATTCCGAAAAGTTGTGTCGGCCGCTATGAGAACCGATAATGCAGAAGGTGGAGAGGAAAACTTTGAAGAGGCCGTCGGCGCAGTTATGAAGCATGTGACTGTCCAGACACTTCCGGGCACCCTGCGAGAAGTTTTTGAATACGACAGTAGCAAAAAGGTAAGGTTAACTCGTTTAAGCACTGTATTCTATAAAGCTAACATGAATCCAGACGAAGTCATCTTTTTGGATAATCGCGGAAGCCGTGTTGCAGTTTTACCAGAAGTACGACCAGCTGCCTGTCACTGGCGGACTACCTGACATGAAGGCGCAGTCTAACGTGTACATCCAACTGCAAAACATATACAAGAGCAAGGCCCGCCAAGATGTCGGTGAGGTATTAAACATTGCACAAGGTCTGGCAGGTGAAATTACCATTGATCCCGCCGAGGTGGAGCAATTTTGCAAGAACGCGAGATTCATCAAGCTGATCAACTCTGCGGCTACGTCTTCTAAAATAGACGAAGTTGTCGGTGCGTTGCAGCCCTTTTATTAACATTGATTTGCAGCAGCTGACTTGCAAATTCTAGCAAACGAGCTCAGTCAGGATGAGATTGCAGCCATCGCTGGCCCTGAAATGCAGTCTTCACTAATCTCAATCTACCTTGCCCTCAGCCTGACACCATATACACTCGCACCCTCGGCGGATGAACTGCAGCGCATCATCGGCGAGCAAGCTCCCGCACTTGTAGGGCATGAGAGAACCAAGCAGGTTACTGAAGAGGTTGCGCGTGCAGCAGGAGGTGAACTGCACAACATCTCAGCGGTGCTTGGTGGAATGGTCGCCCAAGAAGTCATCAAAGTGGTGACGAAACAGTATATCCCGGTGGATAATACCTGCATATTCGACGGTATTGAGAGCCGCTGTCAAGTCCTGCGTACATAGGAAAAAATAGAGGCATGGCACAAGGCCACGATATGAATTGATGAGGTACCAAAGGCTCAGCCCTTGCCAGAGTGACTAACTAAATATACGGACGTACTTCTAGGTGTGTTTTTGGTTCGTAAGGCAGTTTCAGCTGGTTTGACACCTTTGGGCGACAGATGCGGCAGGTGTTGGAGCCGCGATTGCTGCCAGCTGCGAGGGCGAGATCCCACCCGCACCAAGACGCCCACCTCTTTACCCATTCACGAGCACAAACACGCAGTAACACAACCAATCGCAGAATACAAACGAACAAGCACAGGTACTATGGATCACCCTTTGACCTGCAATAACTTGAAATGCAGAGCTGAGCTGCTTGATCGTGCGCTGGTCACGACATGTAGGTACGAGCACTTGCAGACCTAACTACGTTGGTCTGCTAATTTGCGCCAATTGCAGTCATATATTCTGCTTGGAATGCACGAGTCGGTTTTGCCTTTCGGGACAAGACACACAAAGTCGAGCAGCTTGTCCAGCATGCGATACACAGCTAGCCGGCCCCGATGACGCCGTGGTGTCGAATCTGAAACCCTCGGAAACGTACAAAACGAGCGTGCTGAGCGGGTTATCTCCAAGTATAATCATGGAGTGTGCAGGGAGGGCTCTCAGCTTTTGGGCCTATCAGACGACACAGAACATATACTACCAACAGTACCTGTACAAGACGCTGACGGAGAAGTTTTCGGCACTCAATGGTCGTCTGGAGCAGACTGTCAACGAAGCCAACTCGCAGATTGAGACCTTGCAGCGCAAGATAAACAGCCTCGAGACGGAAAACGACAATACGCGCAAAAAGAATGACGAGCTTTCCAAGGCCTACAAGGAGAAGAACCGACAACTGTTGCAGACGCAGGAGCTACACGACAAGCTACGGCATACAGTGGAAATTGGGCATATACAACGCGCGGCGACGGACGCGATTGACTCACGATTCCAGCAGCCTTCAAGGCATTTTGCTCAGCAGCAACATCCACTCTCACGCCCAAATCTGCAACAGGGCAATGTTTCGGCGTCGCATAGCTTCGGCGGGAACGTCGATCACGAGCGCGTTTTGGAAGGTGGGCATCGTGGAGGTACAGGCATGATGGACAACGGCGCTGGAATCAGGCCATGGAGGCCGGACGGTTCCGCAACTCGAAGTATGAAGATTGCGTCCGAATGAAGAAGGAGACGAGCTAATTCTGTGATAGGTCATTCCTCCAACGATCCTGGCAATTTTCAAAAGTTTGGAAGTAGACCTGCACTTGAGAATCAGCGAGGGTTTGGGTTGGGCAACGAAACGAATACGGGGGAGACGAGGCGCGCAGGCAGTTTTAAAGCTGCGGGCACAAGCGTGGGAGGGTTTAGTTCTGGGATTAAAGTAAGCCAGCCCATGGGCAATGCTTCGATGCATTCGATCAGCGGAGGTTTGATGGGCATATAGGTGATATACATAGGTATATGTATATCGTACTAGCATTTACCAACCGTCAAAACGCGCATGTGTTTTCATTGTGGGAGATTTAGGGTAGGGTGGTGATGCCGACGATGCAGTGGGCAGCTGAATCAGGGAAATACAAGGGGCGTAAATCCAGCAGTCTTGACGTCTACACTCTATCTGCATTTTAATTTGGGGAGAAGTGAATGCGAACTGCATCTTGGCCACAGTCAAGGAAGATGGGCGCCAAGTTCCAAGATGCTGAGAAAATGTGACAGCACCAGCAGCTGGCGCCACCCGTAAAGTGGTAAGGGGCGCAGGCGCTCCCAGTAGCGTGCATGACGATATTCGACTCGAGCCAATCAAAGCAAGGGAGGCTCGTATCGAGGTGGGAGATGGCAATTGTCGTCACTTTCTGACCAGCGAAAGGGCATTTTTGCTAAGGGGGGAAGCAATGAAGGACAGGCTGGCGGTACGCGCGCGCGCACGACGGGACGGCTATTGAAACGATAGAGCGCTCCCCCTTCTGGAAGGGAGCGGGAAGACGGGGCGCGGGGTGGGCGGTTCGAGGAACTGTGAAGTGGCACGCGGTCTTGCCCCACGAATTCCAGCTGCAAAGCTCGATTGATAAAGCGACTAGCTAAAGTATCGAACTTTTGTCTCTTTTCGGCACGGAGGAAGAGTGGGGGGAAGGAGAAGTGTCGACAGGCGGGAGGGTAAAGGATGGATGGGCTTTTTTTTTTACGACACGGGATACTTTACAGTGGCCTGTACGGAGTAGTGGTGGTGGTGGTGGTGGTGTGGGCCATAACTTACAGTACGTACTAATTACGGATAGTTACTGGTATAACGAACAATACGGACAGTGTACCAATAGAAGAAAGTGGGCGGTTGGTCTGCAGAGGGTACAAGGTACATGACGACGCCACTGGTTTCCGCGTGCGGAAGCTGGTCGCGACTACCTTTAACTGTAAAGGCTGTGATGCTGAACCAGCGCCCCGCATGCAGCGACGCAGCTCAGCCAACTTTTCGAGGGCTTCTTACCAGAGAAAAGGACAAAGAGAGCTGGCCCAGCCCCCGCCTGTAATCCAAGACATGGATAGATAAGCCGAAATGCTTATTATTATTACGAGGATTTAGCGGCATGTCTCAAGCCCCTTGTCGTCGATGGCTTGGGAGGGACGAGGTCTGGCTGGGGGCTGCTCCCAGCGCCACGGCAGTACTCAGTACAGGCACAGCCTGACAGCCACTGAATCATACCACGTTGCTCCACTGAGCAGCACCCGCCGTTGCGTGGCATTTTGCGTCTTGCGTCTTGCGTCTTTTGGTCACGAAGCCGGTGCTCGATGTTAATCTAGCAGGCAAGGTCCCGCTAATTAAGGAAGCCTTCCTTTAAAGGTTTCTGCAGCGGTTCGCCAAGGGCCAAGGCTGGCTTGCTCTCGCTACTCTCGCTCGCTGAGGCACGCAAACACGTAGTGCGTTTTGGCCGTCCAAGGGAAAAAATACACCGCGCAACATCCAATCTCTCCAGAATCCTTAAAACTCTCGTTTCTCCTTCCCCAGTCTTATTCTCTCGAGATTGGCTTTTCCCCAAAAGAGGAAAAAAAGATCCCTGTCGTTTTAATTTTACCCAGATTTTTTTTTCTGCTTCTACTTCTTCCTCTCGCCATCTTCATTTCCTCGCCCGGCTGCGACTCTTTGACCTTGACGCTCGTTTTCTCATTTTCAATCGATACAACAAGACACAGACAGGCGCATCTTTTTAGTATTTCCCTCGCTTCCCTGCGATTGCGCGCGTTTTGTGAAACCTTGTTGTGTCTCTGCGCTGGTCGTGTCACGCTGTCAGTCAGGCCATTCAGCAATCAGACTCAGACTCGACCCTCTTCCCCCGACGCGACGACAACCGACTCGACTCGACTCGACCTCGACTACACTCCCCGCATTGCAAATAAACTTTTCGGCGACAGCAGAGGTCGAAAAAAAAAAAAAAGACACCCATTACAACGGCCACGACACTGTCCTGTGTCTCTCCACCTACAACCAACCAACCAACCGACTCGAGCGACTGGCGCTTCGACTTTGTTTTTGCCCTGCGCCAATGCCGCTATAGCTTTTACCCCTTTCGCCATGGGAAAACACAAGAACGGTAGGCTTCGTCTGCGCCCCCGCTGTCCTGCGCGACAGTCTTTCGCCGCTCGACGGACGTTTAGCTAATTGTTGAATTTGCAGCCCAGTACGGCGTTATCCTCGATGCCGGTTCCTCAGGAACGCGCGTCTACGTCTACAAATGGAGGAACCCCTCGGCACCCCCCAAACACCAAGATTACGACGACGACGACGACGAGATTCGCACGCTGCCGGAGATCAAACTTAAGAAGAATAAGAAAATCCACCCCGGCATCTCGACATTCGCCGACGCGCCCTCCTCGGTCGGCAATGAACATCTCCAGGACCTCGTACACGCGGCCCTCAAGGCGGTGCCCTCCCACAAAGTGGCTGAAACGCCCATCTTCCTCATGGCCACGGCCGGCGTCCGCTTCCTGCCCGAGCACAAGCAAAAGAGCCTGCTGTCGTCTGTCTGCACCTATCTCCAGGCCACCACGAAATTCCAGCTCCCCGATTGCGACGCCCACGTCCAGGTCATCTCCGGCGAGACCGAGGGCCTCTACGGCTGGATCGCCGCCAACTACCTGCTGCGCGGCTTCGAGCGGCCCAACGACCACCAGCACGCCAAGGGCCACCACACATATGGCTTCCTCGACATGGGAGGCGCCTCGGCGCAGATTGCATTCGCCCCCAATGCGACCGAAGCGAAGAAGCACTCGGACGACCTCAAGCTGGTGCGCATGCGCAAAATGGACGGCTCCTCTGTCGAGTACAAGGTGTTTACGTCCACGTGGCTCGGATACGGCGCCAACAAGGCCAGAGAGCGCTTCGTCGAGAAACTGACGGACGAATACGAAACGAACGTGCACGAAATTCCCGACCCCTGCCTGCCCAAGGGCTTGCGCACAACAATCAAGGGCGAGATCATTGACCCTGCGACAAACAGCGACGACCGAGTTTTGATGGGAACAGGCAAATTCGACGAGTGTGTCCGCAGGACATACCCGCTTCTGGGCAAGGAGAAGCCGTGTGAGGATTCACCTTGTTTGCTCAACGGCCAGCACGCACCCGCCATTGACTTTGACATTAATCACTTTGTCGGCGTCTCCGAATATTGGCACACGACCCACGGCGTGTTTGGAAAGGACGACACCGCTTACGACCTGGCCACCTACCAGCGCAAGGTGCTTGCCTACTGCGGCCGTGACTGGTCGTCCATCAAGAGCGACCTGTTTTCCCGCAAAAAGACCCCAGAGCAGAAGATGATGGACGCTCAGCAGGCCTGTTTCAAAGCGTCCTGGCTAATTAACATGCTCCACGACGGCATCGGCATCCCACGAATCGGCATCGAGGGCTCTGGTAACAGCACACGCGGTGGTGTCGACGAAAAGGGCTTCCGCGATCCGTTCCAGCCCGTGGACACGATTGACGACATGGAGGTGAGCTGGACGCTGGGAAAGATGGTTCTGTATGCTGCTGGCCAGATTCCGGCCAAGGACTCTAAGCTTCCCGTTGGCTTCGGCAGCAATCTTGGTTCCGGTGTACCCGCCGACTTTGAACATGCCGGATCGGTGCCGATCCCGGTAGGCCCCAAGCTTGGTGGCGGTCACGGTGACGATGACGACGACGATGACGACGACGACTACCATTCCTCGGGCTCATTCTTCCCCTTCCTCACATTTCTCCTCATTGCCGTTGCGCTGGCCTACTGGTTGAGGAAGCCCGAGAGACGGCGCAAGCTTCTGTCCCTGGGCCGTCACTCGCGCAAACCCGGCAAGGGCCCCAGAGGCTTTATCAACAAGCTGCTGCGACGCAACACCGTTATCTACGAGCGCGTTCTGGAAGAGGGCGAGGCCCCCGAGTTCGAGCTTGGTGGCTTGGATTCGGACGAGAACGACCACTCGGACAGCACCGAAGGCTCCAAGGGTGGCAGAAGCTCCGGCCTTGCCACTCCCAAGCTGAACCTCGAGCGATTTGACGACCTGCGCGCTCCATCCGCCATGGACCGCTCAGGGCTGGTAGTGCGCACCGAGAGCCGCGAGCGTCTAGCACCGAGTCTGCAGATGTTGAACGCGGGGCGACGCAGTCGCAACGGTAGTCCCACCCGACTTAAGAGTCCGCTGGCGGTTTGAAGCAACGGCCTGGACATGTCACGAGAGCCATTGAGGGGGTTTCCTTCGCATTAGCGCAGCATTTGGCGTTTATTTCTTTTCTTTGTGAGATGTTCCGTTTAGGATCACACTCCTTTAACTTTTAATCATGGTCGATATTTTTATGGTAATGGGTTACATGGCAATGCAGAAAATGGACTATATTATTTTGTGTAGCACGGTAGGAACACTGTGTGGTTATTATTGCATGGATCGGATTTTATATATTTGTATATCTGAAGTGCGTCTGCAGAGACGCGCAGGGGGTTTCAGAGTCCTGGTACATAGTTGGCTGTTTCTTCTTCTTCTTCTTCTTCTTTTCTATCAATCCAAGACAGGAAAGGCAACAAGAAGCCTTTGGCAAAATTATGAGTACAATTGGAAATGCAGTGACTGCTAGACAAAGCTATAAAGAAAAGAACGCCAGATATGAATAACATGATGTAAGAAGTTGGCAACGAAACAAGTAAGAAGGGAAGATGTTGTAAAATGACAAGGCAACGACGAATGAATTAGTCTGACTGCTTCTCGAGGAAGCTCGGGTCGTTGCGCACGCGGTTCTCAAACTTGCGCCACCACTCCTCGAACGCCTTGAGCGGGACGACTTCGACGCCGCCCGGTCCCGCGGTGCCGCTGAAGCTCGTGAGGAAGTTGAAGGCGTTTTGTATGATTCTCTGCGCCAGCACCACCGTCGACGGCTTCTCCGCGCCCGCGCCGCCCGCCGATTGCTTGCCCGCGCCGAGCTCCTGCAGCTTCTGCGCGACCTCGGCCTCGGGCTCTATCGACACGCCAATCACGAGGCCGTTGCTGCCCGGGCTCGCCGCGTTGTTCCCGTCCCCCTGTGCGTTCGCCGCGCCGCCGCCGCCGCCGCCGCCGCTCCCGACCTTGAACATGGCGCTCTCCTTGCCGGGGCCGATGGCGCCGAGGAACTTGAAGCTGGGCTGGGCGCCGGACTGCTCGGCGGCGGCAACCTGCGCGGCCGTCGCGAGGTAGATGGACGCGGCGGTGCCCGGCGGGAGCGAGACGCCGGGGAGGAGGAAGAGGACGAGGTGGGAGAAGGGCCGCTGCGAGGGGAGCGCGTAGAGGAGCGAGGTCGGCGACGGGGTGGACGTCGGTTCGGTGATGAGGGGCAGGCCCGCGGGGATGAGGCCGAAGAGGGGGCCGGACATGGTTGCTGGCGGGCGCGCGTGAGGGGAGGGGGGGGTGAAGCGAGGTTTCGTTTGTCGTAGTTTGGTGAATTTTCGATTCGGGAGCTTGTGGTGGACAGAGTGGCGTCGCGGCTCCGTGGCGGGCTGCAAGCGAACGGTGAATTGGGGGAGCTGTTTGCTTGGAACCGGGTTTGGCGATGACGATGGAGGGGTTACACTTTTGTAACTGGGGGGGCTTTTTTTTTTCTTTCTGGTATGGAGGGGCCGCTTGTTGCACCATTTTTGGGTGGGCAGCTGAGCTACTTCCAGCACCGTCTAGTTGAGACCACGGGCCACTGAAGCTTCAAAATCGCACATGGTGCCTGCTCAAATACAACATTCAGGTGCAAATCGCACATTAATCAGGTATCATTGCGATTGTCTGCAAGAACTGAAAAAAACATGTCAATTGTGCTGTTGCGAATCCGGGAATTGTAGGACACGGCGTGAGCTTGCTTGCTCCACTCCAACCCGGCGTCGAGGCCGACTTTGCGCTAGATTGTTTGTATTCCACCATCTCAGTATCCCTCTTCGCTCACTCGCCCGGGCTGTGTTTTCGTGTAAATAAGGAAGTGAAATCGTTTCTGTTTCAGCATCTCTGGCTTCCCGAGGGCCTGACTGCACACGGCGCTGTTCACCTCGGCACCCGCATCTCACATACCGCAGCCATGAAGTCCAATCTGGATCTTGTTAACGATACTGATGGGTAAGTTTATGATGAGCGCCAATGCCATTTGATTAAGCTGTGGAATTATGGAAATATCTGAAGCGCTAACTTTACAGCTTCCCGTACGGTGACAAGGACATCACCGTCAACGGCCAGGGTCTCTACACCCTCCTCTGGACCGACGCCGACGGCCAGTACGCCATCGGCTACGTCCTCGACCGCGTAGTCGAAGAGATCGTTAAGCTCCCCGCCGCCCTCACCGGCGACATGCAGCTCGACCGCGGCGCGCGCACCATCCAGATGTTCCACCGCATCGCCACCGAGCCCGAGCGCACCGCCGCCGTCGCCGCGTTCGCCCAGCACCTCCGCGAGGCGCAGGTGTTCCCGCTGCTGAGGGGCTGGCGCGGCGAGCCCTGGCCCGTCCACGGCCGGAAGGGCGAGCTGCTCTTCAGCATGGAGCGCGCGGCCGTGGGGCTCTTCGGCGCCGTCCGCTACGGCGTGCACCTCACCGCCTACGTCGAGGACGGCGGCGCGCCGCACGGGGTCAGGATCTGGGTGCCGCGCCGCGCGGCGACCAAGTCGACGTTCCCGGGGATGCTGGACAACACGGTGGCGGGCGGGCTGATGACGGGCGAGGACCCGTTCGAGTGCGTGGTGCGCGAGGCGGACGAGGAGGCGAGCCTGCCCGAGGACGTGGTGCGCGCGGGGGCGAGGCCCGTCGGCACCATCACGTACATGTACGTCACCGACGGGCCGAACAACGGCGAGGCCGGCTTCGTGTACCCGGAGGTCGAGTGGGCGTACGACCTGCCGCTGCCGGCGGGCGTGGTGCCGCGGCCCAAGGACGGCGAGGTCGAGCAGTTCTACCTCTGCGACGTGGACACGGTCCGCCGCGACCTGGCGGCCGGCGAGTACAAGGACAACTGCGCGCTGGTGATGCTGGACTTCTTCATCAGGCACGGCATCCTGACGGCGGAGGACGAGCCGCAGCTGGAGGAGATCCAGAGGAGGATGCACAGAGAGCTGCCGTTCCCGGGGCCGCATCAGAAAGACTGGCGCAGCAGCGCCTGAGGTTTCCCATGGTGAGGAGATGTCGCAGTCGTATATACCAACGAAAAAAAAAAGACTTGTTTTATAAACAGAATTGATACGAAAGTCCCTCCCTCTGCGGGGAATGTATAAAAGACAAATAGTCTATGCTGAAAAACAGCCCCAAAAAATGCCAAATGGTAAAACGCCTGTATCCTTCTTGATATTCCAACTTTTTTGAGCAACCAACTCCCTTATTTCTTGATCAGCAGGTACACGTTATCGACTCGGAGAGGGGTCAGCTTCTTGACAGGGCCTTGCAGCGACATGAGCAGGCCGCCAAACGACACATAGGCGTTGCTAGAGAAAACAGTTAGCGTTCGTACATGTTCCACCTCGCAGGCTCTGCTCCGCGCAGCCCACAGCAAACTCACATGGTGGCACCGTCAAACGTCTCCTCAAACTTGTAGATCTTGCCGTAGCAGACATAGTCGTAGAGGTCGGCCAGCGTGGCCGGGGCGTCGCCGCCCTTGCCGACGTCGCGCCAGCCCTTGTCGTCGTCGCGCGTGCCGTCGGGCGAGAGCGTGGTGCTGAGGACGACGTGCAGGCTGTCGGACACGGCGCAGGGGAACAGCTCGATGTTGATGTCGAGCACCATGACCGTCTGCGAGTCGCCCGACGTGCACGAGATGCGCGCCACGCGGTCGTACTTGGACTGGTCGTACTCGGTCACCGTGAAGCTCTCCTCGAAGAGGGTGGCGTCGCCGCCGCCGCTGCCGCTTCCAGACATGGTGGGTGTGGTACGTGTGTTTTGTGGAAAGGGGTTGCGAAAGTCTGAGGAAAGCGAGAGAGTGGTCACAGGCCGTGTTTTGCGCGGGCGAATTGGTTCAGGATTGGGCTGCGTAGAGAGGTCTTGGAGTTGTCGCGGTTCGGTGAAGCTGTAGAAGTGGCAGAAAATTATCCGCGGGGCCGTTTGGGACAAGGGCGGTCACGGCGAGTCGCCAAAAGCTGGTGGTACAGAATAAATTTCAAGCCGACTCGGGCAGCAGTGGGGCAGACAGCAGCACTGAGAGGTCTTTGTCTGCAACAGTGATGAGATATTGTAAGAAAAGGAAGGCGTTTGAAAATTATATAAAATATTGGTAAAGGATTTAAAGCTCTGTTTATCCGAGTGAAAAAAAGAAGCTACCATGTACGAGTAGAGTTTTAAGCCTTATGTGCATCTACACTCGTGGTACTAACAGCAGACACATAAATGGCTGGCGCGGGAGATGTAAGCTGAATATGCATCAATGGTTACAATTTAAGATACATTGAAACTGTATAAAACTTTGAAGCCTCATTCAATACCTTACAGAATTTTATTTGATTTTTTTCTTCTTCTTCTTTTTTTTTTTTTTTTTTTTTTTTTTGGTCTTCTAACAACGCTTCATTGCCGTCTGGTGAGAAGCTCTGCTCAGGTGGGAACTTGGCTACCCACAACTCAATGCGGCACAACGTCACTCAACTTTTATACCTGCCACTCACCTGGACGACTTCTCCGTCCGTCAGCAGACAAAGCCTACATCATCATAACACGAGGCCGTATTGATAGCAGCTTTGAGCTTCAGCTCCGACCTGACACATCTGCTTCCTGATTTCTCGCGCCTTGAGAAAATTCACCTGGCCAGCTACCCTGCGTCATGTCTTTTCGCAAGCGAGGAGTCGTCTTGGGCAACCCTCGCACACCGGTACCAGCCAAGGTCGAAAAATCGCTGCCCACGGGAACTCGTCCCTCGCCACACGATGGTCGGCTCACAACATCATCTGGCACGCAGTCGCTGGATCAGCTGCTGGCGGGCCACGCGGGCCTGCCCATGGGCACCTCGCTGCTTATAGAAGAGGCCGGCACCACCGACTTTGGAGGCATGCTCCTGCGGTACTACGCCGCGGAAGGCCTCGTCCAGGGACACCACGTGCATGTACTGGGCTTTGACGAGACCTGGCGTCGTGAACTGCCCGGCTTGGGAAGTGATACCAAGGAAAAGACTAGCAAGCGTGAGTCATCGTCGGATAGCAAGATGAAGATTGCTTGGAGATATGAGACACTAGGAAACAGAACTTCTCCATCTAGAGGTAAGATCAACCGGATAGGCCATACCAAATTGCTATGCTAACAAAAGTAGAACCTGCGCAGCCTACGTCGCCGCAACAAGGTAGTGCCTCTACATTCTGCCATGTCTTCAACCTGACAAAGAAGCTGGAATCCAGTGATATCAAAGGACAGCTATACGGCTCTCCAATCGGAGACCCGCTGTCACGACCTGCGCCGTTCTTCAAGAACTTCCTCGCCTCCATCAGCGCAAAGCTGACCAACACACCGCCCTCCACGATTCACCGAGTCGTTATCCCGAATCTCTTGTCGCCTACCATGTACCCTTCCTACGCCTGCAACCCAGAAGAGCTATTGCAGTTTCTGCACGGCCTCCGAGGACTGCTCCGACTTCACCCAAATCGACTTACCGCCGTTGCCACGCTGCCGATTTCTCTCTACCCCAGAGCGAGCGGCCTGACGCGGTGGGCCGAGCTGCTCTGCGACGGCGTCCTCGAGCTGGTACCTCTTGGCCACCAAATCCAGGCCAGCCGTGATCCCACCAGCGAGGACAAGGCCCAAGGGCTCCTGCGTGTCCACAGCCTGCCAATTTTCCACGAGCGTGGGGGTGGCCTGGACGAAGGCTGGAGGCGCGAGGACCTCTCCTTCAAGCTCAGCGCTTCCACCGGCCTCATCATCACGCCATACAGCCTGCCACCCGTGGGCGAAGACGAGCAGCAGGCAAAGGAAGCTGCCGAAGCTGAGAAGAAGAAGAAAGCTCTCGAATTTTAAATATCATATTACTCTTTCCATGGCAAGCAGCAGCAACGCCGTTACCTGTATGCAACCACCCCGCTATGTGCATATGAACCATACAAGGGTAGACTGCCTTCATATCCACTCCCGCCGCCAAATAAAAATTTAGCCACCAGCTCAGCATCAACAAGCTCTTCTTTTTTTCAATCCCATCCCACGAATTGCACTCGCGCAGGACGTGGGTAAGCACAGGGTAAGTCTTGATTACATATTTCATTGTTCCTACACAATAGCCTTCAATCTGTATCCACGGGATCTACATGATTATTACCTTGAATATCTGTCAATCCACTGAATTTCTGTGACGACACATTCAACAATTACGAAGACGACTTATGACTCTTCCCTTCAAACACACTTCTTTACATCTGTCAATCCTAAGGAGAAACATCAGCTAACATTCATTGGTTGATCAGAAACAGATGGCTGCCTTGGAGGCACCGTTTCCTGTGCGCGTCGCCCGCATCGCCGGCCGCTACCTCGTGTTCGACTCGGAGGCCGCAGCGCTGCTGCGTCGACAGGTCAATACCAACGGCGTGCTGGTGGGCACGGCGCCACAGCAGCCTACTCAGAATATCTTCCTCGGCCTGCCCATCGAGCTCCGGCCCGAGGAGGTCGAGGCCCTCGTGCGCAAGGGCGCCGCGTATGTCGTAGACGGCGCCGCCGCGCACCGGGACACACTCCAGTCGTACAAGGACCCGGCCCGCCGACAGGCGTATATAGACTCTCTTCGCAAGCAAAAGGACACAGCGCAGGCCGCCCTCGCGGAGCGCAGCGCCCAGCGCGCCGCAGAGGTGGCGGAGAAGCTCAAGCGCTCCAAGAACAAAAAGGGCGCCGCTGCCTCCGCCGATGAACAGAAGAAGCAAGCGGATAGCGCTGCGCCAGTAAAGGCCATTGGCGTGACACCGACGTCTAGTGTCGGCCTCGTGGACCCAGATGCGAGCCGCCGCGCCGACGAGCTGCTCGCCGACGAGGCCGCGCCCCTGTGCAGGCACCTGCTGAACGGCGGATACCACATGACGCCCGGCCTGCGCTTCGGCGCGCAGTACAGCGTGTATCCCGGTGACCCCTTGCGCTTCCACGCCCACTTCATGGCCAGCCAGTACGACTGGGACGAGCCCATTCCCATCCTAGACATTGTCGCCGGTGGCCGTCTGGCTACGGCCGTGAAGAAGGCCTTCCTCATTGGCGGCGAGCAGCAGCCAGCGGCTGGCCAGCCCGGCTCGGAGCCTCAAGTGCGGACATTCTGCTTGGAATGGGCCGCCATGTAACATATTAAAGAAAAAAGAGCATGATTTAATGAGCGACGCAAGTCTTGAACGATGGGAGAAAGAAATAGAGAAAAGGAATTATACCCCTGTTAATGCAAATTACTACGCACCCTCGTCTGGGATCCAGAAAAAAAAATGTAGAGAACTAATACAGCCGTGATAAAACAAATGCACCCCTTCTGCCGTCTCATACCAGCAACAATAAATACAAATAGACACTTTCAATCCCACCATGCTGTCGTATGCCTATGCGGAGATGTTCAAGGAACGTAGATCCTGCTAAAGCTCAACACGTCGCGACGACAGCAGACGCACTTATCAAAGTTATTCATAGCCAGCGAAACGCGGCAGTCGTCGCAGAGACTGAGGCAGCGGCACGGCCACACGATGATGCTGCGCGGCGCGCTCTGACACACCACGCACTGCGGGCCCTGGTCGTCGCCGGCGCCCTCGGTCGCGGGGACGAGATCCGACGCCGAGCCCCGGCTCCTGCTCGGGGTCGCCGGCTGCGCGACCTCCTGGCGGCGCGAGAGCAGCAGCTGCTCGAGAAGGCCCTCTTCCTCGTCGGGGTCCAGCTTCGTGTGGACGTCTCTGCTGCTGCCGGGCATGTTGGCTGGTGTAGGGATGCCAGGCGTAGCGATAACCGACCCCGACGTGCCGGGCCGATGCGGGCTGGTGAGGATGCTGGTGCGGCGGAGCTGCTCGAGGCGTCGGAAGCGGCCTCTGGTCATGACCCCGTCGCTGACGAGGTGTGCTGCGAGCGTCGTGGCCTCTTCGCGTTCCTCTCTGTTGGTGGGACGAAGGAGTCGAGCAAGATCCGACATGCCCATTGGGCTGTCGGCGACCGGGGTATTCTCACGTGTCATGCGCGGCGAACGTTGAGTGGGTGTCTTTTGGCCGGAGTCCTCGTCATCGGATTCCCAAGAATTGACGTCCTTAGTGTCGGACTCATCTGCAGTCGTGGACATAGAGATCATGCTTGTGGCATCCCAATCGGCGTCGTCGGCATGGCTCGGAGCATAATCACCACTTCCGTCGCCTGAACCCCACCAGCCGCCTTCAAGGAAGTAGCTGTACAGGTCATTGTCGAGAGTATCTTCATCAACGTTGTGTCCAATGCGTCTGAATTCAGCCTCCACGTCTATGCCGTCGTTTCTCGGGAATCGACCGCTGCGGCTGATGAAGAGGTTGCGGCTGGCTCGTTGGCTGCGTGCGTTGACCTGAGGCTTCGGCTCTTCCTTGGCAGTCTTTGGCCTCGCTGCCATCCGTTGCAGCCAGGCTGGTTGCCTTCTGACGCGGACAAGTTTCAGCAGCCACAATGTCACAAGTGCAAATACTCGGCTCATCAGCTTGATGATGCCCAAGAAGAAGTCGAGGGCCATGACCCATCTGGAACTTCTATCTGTTGCGCCAATGCCCGCCTTGAAACTCCTCTCAGCACGACCGTTGGGTACCTTTTGCGCGGCGCGTTCTCGTGCGAAACCGTTGGGCGCGGCGATCGGACCGTCCTTGACCGGAATCAGACCAATTGCACCAATATGATCATATCGCGAGTTGGCATGGCCGAGGCCGACCCATTGCTTCTGCAACTCCTCTGCCTCTCTGTAACGCGCCTCTTCAAGCCAAGTATGGCGCTTCAGGTTCACACCATGATCTTCATTCAGGTAAACCGCTTCACTAGCCATGGTTATGGCAGCGAATCCCGTGCGCAGAAGCGCAGTGTAGAAGTCCATGTCGCTGGCAATTCTAACCTCGGCAAAAGATACATTTGCTTGCATGTTCTCATGCGCGTATGCAACTCGCTGTCTGAAGCTCATCGAGGAGCGTTCCTGGTTTGGTGGCGGAGATAGCGCCGATAGAAGCAAGGCGAGCCCGTAAATGACGAAACAGAGAATGATTCCACCCAGTACCAAAACATGCGGCACAAATCCAATAATGCAAACGGTAGGGAATCGCAAAAGTCCCTGAGTAGCGGTGTCATCGATGTCGAAAATGAACGTACTCCAGACAATGCTTCCCATGAAGCAGAGGCCCCAGAAGCCAGTGTTGACCAGTCGGTATTTGGCCTGTAGGTCGAACAGACCTAAAACATGACTGGTCAGATGTGTCATGGAGGACAGGAAAGCAACAAGGAGAACTTCCGGCGCCGTGTTGACTCGATTCATGACCATAGCCTTTGTAAGGTAGCTGGCTGCCGCGCCAGTTGCTGACGAAGACGGGGTTAACTCAGCTGCCGGCGCAGACTCCCACTTCAGCTGCCCAATCTGGTTACTTATAGCGGCATCAGCTTCAGCAAAGGCCAGGGACTGCTCAAACAAAGTCATTCCCGTCTCTGCAGAGAGCGTTCTACCTTGAACAGCGCAAGAAACAGTTTCGATAAAGTGACTCAAACAGAAGGTGCCGAAGAGCGGCCATAGACCCGACATGGAGCCCGAGAGCTGTGATGCATCGGTCTGGTTCGGCACCGGTATCATGTGAACTGCAGAGCAGGACTGCTCGTCTGTTGCGCCGAACAGAAGAAGGGAGCCCAGAGAATTCAAGAATGAGTTGGGGTGCGCATGTAGAAAGCGTGAGCGCTTGGTCGTGTCGCCCCAGCGGAGCTCGGAGAAGTTGGCCGAGGTCTGGCACTGCATCGACATAAGGAGGCGGCGAACCTGCATGATGAGGAGGACGATGGGGAGAAAGCGAAGTAGCAGTCGAAGTTTCCACTTAAGACGTAGTCTGCGGCGCGTGGCGGCAAAAATGTGTGTTCGGTTGAGGATGAGAGCCATGGCAATGCACGAAATTGCCCATCTGCTGGTGGCATAAGTGAAGACGCTGCTGATGCCGCGGGCGTTCTCGAGGGACAGCCGGGCACTTGTTACTCGAGGAGTAGCGGCCGCCGCAGCAGAATGTGTCGCAGGCGACGAAATGCCGTCCATAATGTTGTATGCAGACGCTGCCGAAGTGCCGAAGAGGCCGGCGTCGGAGTTGAGGTCGTGCTCGTCGCTCGAGGCCATGTAGGAACCGAGCTTCTCGAGGATCCGGGGCCCTGCCCAGACTAAGTCTTCGAAGGACGGCGCATAGCGAGTCATATTGGTAGCCCAGGCCGAGAGGTTGGACCATGATCCCAGGCTGGCAGCGTTGGCGACGGGGGCCAGCGGCGCCAGAGTCGGTTCCTCCATTTTCCGTTGGGGAGACCGAGTCTTCCGGGCCCGGCTTGTGGCCCAGCCACGGTATAATTTCGGAGGCGATAAAAAGACTGTCGATACGGTATCGATGGACGATTCGTCACGGGTCTGCGTCGATGATGGCGGGCGAGGAGACGCAGCGACGTTGCGCTGATGCAAGTGGGAGATAAGATGGGAGCCGAGACCCGCGTTATGCAGGCGTGATGAGGCCGCTCAGCCCAGCGGCGCTGTGACGTACCAAATGTACCAATGGCGCGCTACCTCGAGCGACCGCGCATAACTGCAGGTGAAAGGCATAACATTATGTATGATGGAGCATTGGATTATAATTTCATAGCTCAATAAATCTATACCTTCAATCTGTACAATTTAATTTTACTTTCTTGAATACCGCAGCCCTACAGACACCTGCCGCTGTCGTGGAACTCGGGCGTTGTTAGTGCACCCACCCCGCCGTGCACCAAGGTACTGAGACGAGAGACCGAGTGCAAATATACCGACCGCCACATGCAGCTATGAGTACCTAAGTACTACTTAATCTTATTGGGGTCAAGTGATGATGGGGCTCTCTCCTCCGCCTATAATGGCATTGCGTGGCCTGGCGCACATCAGCCATATGCTGATCCCAACAGCGAGACATTTAAGTAAGGCGCATTGAACACTATCTGGCACATTTTAGTTTTGGTAAGAATAAATGCATCCGGTATCATGGTCTATTATTCATATACACGTAGCTTGGATAATCCCCACGTCTCCAGCTACTCAGGCTTGAGACCACGGTCACAACACCTAAAGGGCAACCATTGCGTCACCTAGTGATGACGAAATGGCTTTGGAAGTACCCTTACTGGCATGGACTGCCCTTGAAGTAAGAAGACGTTGTGACTCTGCATTTGACGGCTGCAAACGTCCCTTGAACCATAGGTTTGTGATTTCATCCCTTGTGGGAAGATAGGCCACACAGCAAGCTGCCAACACTTGGTCATGTTCAGAAGGGACGGGGTCGAGGACAATGGTGGGTTCGTCACTTTCTGCGTTAGACACCATGGCAGCAACGCCGCCGGCCACCGTATCAACGCAGTCGATGCCAGCGTCCGCAATGGCCGCAGAGGCGACGGTGATGCAGCCGCTCAAGACGTTCATCATTTCCCAACTCTCAATGCCCTGGTCCTTAGCTGCTTGTCGCGTAAGTTCACCCTCGATAATCGTAACCACAACATCAACACCACTCTTCGGCCAGCGATCGGCAATCAGAGTACCACGGAGCGCTGTCTCGAGATGGGTGCTGAGATCTCTCTCACTAGCATCACGTAGGTAGCCCCGACGTTGCTTTGTAGCAAACGGAGCGTACTTGACGTGTGTGGAAAGCACCATGTGAGGTGAAAAAGGAGCCGAACGAGGCAGAGATCTCGGTCCGTGGACTGTGCATGTGAGCTTCATGCCAGATCCTGATGAGCCTTGTCTGGGCTCAAATTCGAGGTAAGCAGAGCCAGAAGCTGACGGTGTAACTCCAGTTTTCAGGTCTGATATGTGTTAGCATCTTGTTTCGGTCACTGCGCATACGCGGGCAACTCACAGATAGCTCTGATGCTGTTTGACGGTCTTGTTCTTTGTGTTGAGAGAATGTCTTCATCGTCGTAAGCGGGAGGCACAGTAGCCCCTGAAGGCCCGTTCACTCTTCTTCTATCGGCCATTTTGAATTCTGTATGAGCAAGAACAGGAGATTTTATACAGCCTGTATGATAGTTTTGTTGATTTTGAGCTTCTCACGAAGTAACTGAAGCTCCCAAGCAATCACCACCGAATCCAATTAACGGGGCGGCAGTCTGCCAAAATTTCTGCCAATGCATGTAACGAGTCGCCCCACATTGGACCAAAGCTTTCGCGCTGCTCACATTTATTTAATTTTTTTTTCTTCCGTCTCTCTCACAGCTCTTCTCGACTACGCACTGCGCGAGTTTCTCTCTACAAAAGGCTGAAAGTCCAGTCTCACGGCACAGGAATCTGTGGAAAAGTCAGTTATCCATTGGAAAACGGACTGTGTCATGGCGGAGTGTGCTGCGTGAGCGGCATTGCCATCTGTTGACGATGAAATGGTAAGCTCTATCTTGACGGTCTCTGCTGCTTCAGCGTCTCGAGGCCAACTGATGATACTATTCACCACTGTTCCCGCGAACACCTGAGCGTTTGAACAAACATGCACTACCATCTGATCACGTTTCTTTCGACGCAAGCGCTGAAGGCCTCAAGTCAACCCGAAGCCAAGCCCAGCTAACATCCGAGATAGAATTGCTTGTGACTCAATATGCTATACCTTACAAAGGAGATGTCCAGCTTCTGTTCTTATGGTAAGTCAGACTTTGCTCTCTGCTTTGACACACCATACCCTCGGCCTACATGTCCGTGATGAGAAACTTTTTCATCCAGTTCTGCTACTGAACCCCCTGATGACTCCCAATTTACCATACCAAGATCTCTGATATGACATCTTACTACCTAAGCTTTGTTTCAATGTCTGGCAATGACAGCGGCTAACCAGTTGAAGATGTAGTTTTACAACCGTATCGACATCGAACGCACCAGTGATTTCTCGATCAGGTAGGATACCCTCTCTCCAATATCCGCACCGGCAACAGCGACACACATCCTGATGACAACTTGTCTATCCATTCTACTAACTCATCCTGACCGAGTCGTCCTCCCGCACTGGAGCGAGTTTTCGGACTTGCGAAGAAAGTTGTGGAGTTGCTTAATTGGCAGAATTCTACTTCAGTGCTTGGTTCGGCTTTGGTTCCGTTTTGGAGCCGTTGCTGCGCTGGGCCGGTTGGGATGACTGAGTAAATCGGCTTGTCTGATCCATGTGTTTGCACATCCTCCATTGCATGTTTATCAATGTGGTTGATGGCTTGCTAACTGAGATGCAGTGGTAACAGCTTTTTCACCGACGTAACGGACTAGTAGAACGTAGATCCATCCAGTATTGCAACCCAGACTCATGCTTCACGTGTGCGTCAAACAGTCAAAGCACAGAGATTAACCAGAAACAAATAATAACAAATCTGCTTGCTCTTATACATTTGTCCTCGTGCCGTGCGACCAAACATGTGTACACCAGTGGATCTGCGTCGACGGTGAGCTAGGGAAACACCGAACAGGCTGTCCTGTCTGAACGTTGCATGGACCGCACTCGTTGGCTGCTCTGCGCAAGGAATATTTGTATCTCGATAATTTGAGCAAGTGATCGGCATGTTTGGATCAAAAAGTGTTCATAACAGAGGTCCACAGATATTGGGCACGTTGGCTCGCTCACTCGGTCTGCTCAAAACGCTGTTAGTGAGCGACGACAGCGGGCGACCAGTGAACAGGCGTCCGGCATGGCGCCAGTTTCGTGTCGCTTCAGGGGCTGCGTGGATGGGTCGGCGAGTGGAGGTACGTGAGGGGCAAGGCAAAGGTACCTGGGAGGCCCGACTTCGTGCTGCAGTGTTACGTGCCCGCACACGACACAGGGAGGTACCGTTAGCAAATCTGCTAGTACCCCCTCGACCCCGCTTAAGCTTTTTAGCCCTTGAGGCAGGGGGGTCACTAAATTAGCAGCGCAGCGCAACGCCTGGCCTGGCAAAAGGTGCCACGATTGATTGAATTTACCTGGTAGGGCCCTTTTCACCTTTAACCTCCCTCTCCTCGACGCCTAGCGCCAGACTGCACAGAGAATCACGCACTGCTGCGTGTATCGTCTCTGTTCTCGAATCCGATCCAACATTCCGGTGTGCTGCACGTGCATTGGCTCTTGCAACCCTCGACCCTGCCGGAGCCCGCAGACGCCGCGCCGCCATCTTGCGCGTCAGCAAGGGGTAATAATTTGACAGCGAGGCTATCGACGAACCACCTCCTGAACGGATTATCACGATGATGCCCAGACACCAGTCCGGCGGCTTCGCCAACGGCTACCCGAGAGGCGATACCTTTGACATTTCTCCGCATAGGTTAGTTTACGGCAAAGCTTGGTCGCACACTGCGCGCCGAGCCTCTGCAATGTCCCGCTCCTCGCGCACGCTAACAGGTGCCCTTTTACGCGAATACAGATTCCAGCCTCGCGCATCCGCTCCTGCGTACCGTCGCCGCAGAAGACTTTTTGTCCGTCTCGGTCTCGCGGCCGTGGCTGTCACCGTTCTCTGCCTATGGTTCGGACCCTCCGTCTCGATAGCGTCCGTCTTTTCGCTGGGCTTCCTCGGCGGCAACCCTGATTTCGACCTCGAGACTGTGCGATACTACGACTTGAACAATGTTGGCGGAACAGCCCGCGGATGGGAAAGGGAAGAGCGTATTCTGCTCTGCGTCCCGCTCCGTGATGCGTCGGCCCATCTGCCCATGTTCTTCGCGCACTTGCGCAACTTTACCTACCCGCACAACCTGATTGACCTCGCGTTCCTGGTATCCGACTCCAAAGACAACACTCTCCAGCTTCTGGTCGAAAACCTCAACGACATTCAGGCGGACGAGGACCCGAGACAGCCCTACGGAGAGATTTCCATCATCGAAAAGGACTTTGGCCAAAAGGTTAACCAGGACGTCGAGAGTCGTCACGGCTTCGCTGCTCAGGCTAGCCGTAGAAAGCTCATGGCCCAGGCCAGAAACTGGCTGCTCAGCGCCGCCCTTCGCCCATACCACTCTTGGGTCTACTGGCGAGATGTCGATGTTGAGACCGCTCCTTTCACTATTCTCGAGGATCTGATGCGACACAACAAAGACGTTATTGTACCAAGTAGGTTTCAATCTTATCGCATGGTATGAAGATTTAAACTAACCATCGCGCAGACGTCTGGCGTCCTCTACCCGACTGGCTTGGTGGCGAGCAACCATACGATTTGAACTCGTGGCAAGAGTCCGAAACTGCACTCGCTCTAGCCGACACCCTCGACGAGGACGCCGTAATTGTCGAAGGTTACGCCGAATACGCTACTTGGCGACCTCATCTTGCTTATCTCCGTGACCCTTACGGCGACCCCGACATGGAGATGGAGATTGACGGTGTCGGTGGTGTCAGCATTCTCGCCAAAGCCAAGGTGTTCCGCAGTGGCGTTCACTTCCCGGCCTTTAGCTTCGAGAAGCATGCCGAAACTGAAGGATTTGGCAAGGTAAAAAACAGCACCATGCCCGACGAACTTGCCAAAATACTAATTTTGCAACCAGATGGCGAGAAAGATGAAGTTTTCCGTTGTTGGACTGCCCCATTACACCA
The DNA here is from genome assembly GCA_037575805.1 of Lecanicillium sp. G3. NCBI lineage: Eukaryota > Fungi > Ascomycota > Sordariomycetes > Hypocreales > Cordycipitaceae > Lecanicillium > Lecanicillium sp. G3. The sequence continues at coordinate 127,835 of JAZHPD010000039.1, forward strand.
TTTGGCATCTTTACGAGCCTAGCGTGGACGATATTAAGCACATGGAGGTATGGATACAATAACATTGGTTCCGTGCGACACAGACATACTGACAATTCAACAGGAAATGGAGAACGAGCGGAAACTGAAGGAAAAGGAGGAAGAGGAAAAGAGACAGAAGGAGCAGAAGCTCAAGGAGACCTTTGGCGACAGCTCAAACGAGTGGGAGCAGGACAAGGCTCAGATGCAAAATCTTGAGTCGCAGCGCCAGGCTGGGCAAGCGGCCCAAGAGCCCAAGGGCGCCGCGGCCAAGGCCGATGCTGCCGCCGCCGCCGCCTAAGAAATGGCGTTATAACGCAGCGACAAGGCGGATTCTTATTGAGAGACGGACTGGAATTGGGAAATTCGGTGATTGAAGCTACGTACCAGTAGCATGTTCTTTGGGTTCTTATTTTATTTTGTACAGTACAATATTTTCGCATTGGGTGATGGGGCTTACACCATTCCTGGCACGGCTGGCAAGGGGACGGACGCAGATGGGCAGGAGACCATGCCTACAGCTCAACTATTTTCTGATGGCGTTTTTTTGGGAAAAGAGAACAGCATGACGGCAGGAAATGCTTGGAAAGTTAGAGTTCAAGCCAGGCCATACAGTAGAATATTTTTGTCAATATGCTTGATATTGCAGACGTGAGCCCTGTTGATATAGACAGAGTGACAATAGGCCCACAGACAATGCTGTCGATGAGTTGAGATGATGGATGCGAGACTTCTCAGATCCAGAAACGAATTTCGACTTCAGCACACCCCAAGTATGAGTATCATCATAAGTCAGTTGATAAGAAGAACAGCTACATGTATAATGCAAAGATAAGATCGATGACAACTCTCCCCCTTCCCTCTCGCCGCCCTTTTGTATCTCCGCGCCTATATAAACTCTCCATCCAGGCCTTTGTCCGATATTTTGGACCTTTCAGCGGCCATTGAAGAATAGTCGTTAACTTGTGATGAGGTAAGAGAAGATTGGGAGAAGCAGGTGCGACACTCTGCATTTAAAGGTAAGTGGGCGAAGATCTACTTTGCCTCAGCGATACAAAGTTTTTTATAATCTAGCAAAAGTCTTTCCAAGCTATGTCATATTCTCAATCTTTTCTACATAATCACATGCATTTTCCACATGACGTAAAGGCGTACTACTTACTTGGTATAACTCCTCTGTGGCTGGTTGTTGGCTTGTTACCAGCACGCGCCAAATGTTAGTCAGCCGCCTACCACCAACAATTTTAACACGTATTTGCGTCGATGGGGCTCCGCCGAGATCCAGCGGAGCCTTGGGGCGGGCCAATCGCTGCGGGCGACTTGCAGTGCTGCTGCAATACTGCCTGACAGCCTGTAACCTGGCCTGCAATTGTGTGCACAGCACGACCTGCCTGACAAACCAGAGCTTTCCCAGCGGCATCACCAGTCAGCAGCCCGCCATTGGTGTTCAACTACACTTTGCGACACGTCTCGCATGTTCCAAGAGTGACAGGATAGGTTCTGTCGTCTTTCTTTAGCAGGTTCGCGCTCCCGCCGCTCCCACTGTTCCACCCCCCTGAGCGAGCTCCGTGGTCGCTTTTGCCTGGGCAGCCCTGCCTGGCCGTCTTCTCGTCTCCTCGAACCAACCTCTACCCCTTCGCCAAGTGATCGCCGAAGACCTAGCTGACCGCCTGTCGCCTTGTCACCGACGAGCAGATCAGATCATGAGCCGCGATGACAGGCTCTCCTCCGATGTCATGGAGCCCAATCTCCCCGCCGAACCGCCGCTGAGCGCGGAGCCGCTGCACATCGACGCTCCGCGAATGCAGTACCGCAACCGCCCCGTGTCCGTCGCCGTCGACCCCGTCTCCCTCGTCATATCCGAGTGCATATCGATCACTTCGGCAATCCAGAAGCATGCCCGCTCGCCGCACTCGTCCGTCTCCGCCATCCTCGGCGGCAATCCCAACCCCATTAACCTCGGCGCGCCATCCTCGAGCTCCAAGTCCAGGAGGAAGTCGCAGGCTGGCTCCGACGCACAAGAACTCACCATCAACACTCGATGGGGTCTCCGTGGGCAGAAGGGCAAGAGCATGCAGGATGATCCCATGATTTCGGGATTTGCGACCTTGCGCCACGACCTCGCAGGCATCAAAGGTAAGAAGACCAGGTTTCCGTGCTACGGCTATAATGCATACTTACAAGCGCATGCGTAGACATTCGCACCTTCGATGCTCCCGAACTGCTTGCTCCTTTTCTCCTCGTTATTCAAGCAAAGGGAACCGCCGCGCCGATCACGATCCTCGCTCTCGGAGCGCTCCGAAAATTCCTTGCATATGGTTTCGTTTGCGCCACCTCACCGCGATTCGCGCTTGCCATGCAGTCTCTCTCCGCTGCTGTTACACACTGTCAATTCGATGTCAGCGATTCTGCACAAGGCGAGGTTGTCCTTCTCATGATCTTAAATCTCATGGAAGACATGATGTCTGGACCGGGTGGTGACATTTTGAGTGACGAGAGTGTATGTGACATGATGGGCCGGGGACTAGCCATTTGCTCGCAACCCCGGTTCTCCCCCGTCTTGCGCAGGACTGCCGAAGCTGCCATGGTTCGGATGTGCCAAATAATTTTCGAAGACGTCAAGCACTTGGACGTCGAGATCGGACCCGGTGCGAACGCCTATGATCTCCGAGACGACAACCTGCACATGGATACGCATGCCTCTGCAGCTACGCCGGAAGCACGCGACTCAACCTCTACATCAGCACCCGACGAGTCGGAAAAGCGGACGGAAACGACCGAGTCCGAAGAAACGAGCCAAGATACCCCGGTTGCTGAAACTAAGGAAGACGACGAGAGCGAAGGGACTGATGACTCCGAGTCTGTAGACCTCAAGCCCTACTCACTTCCCTCGGTCAGAGAGCTCTTTCGGGTCTTGGTTAACTTCTTGGACCCCAACGACCGACACCACACCGACACTATGCGTGTCATGGCGCTTCGCATCATCCATGTGGCTTTCGAAGTTGCTGGTCCATTCATTGCTCGACACCCAGCCCTCGCTACCATTGCAGAGGATAAGCTGTGCTCATATCTTTTCCAACTCGTCAGATCCGACAACATGGCGATTCTGCAGGAGTCTCTCATCGTTGCCGGTACCATGCTGGCTACCTGTCGCAACGTGCTGAAGCTGCAGCAGGAGCTGTTCCTTTCCTACTTGGTCGCCTGCCTGCACCCCACCGTTCCCATCCCGCGCGATACGGGCATTGAACCAAGTCTCTTCTCTGGTATTCCCGAAACGCCCAAGTTGGTGAAGCCTCCTTCGTCTCAGACTGGTAGTGGCCGCGCCACACCGGTTGCCATCAAGGACCGACAGAAACTCGGCATGGAAGGCGGTGCGCGCAAGCCCGATGCACGACAGGCCATGGTTGAGAGCATTGGCGTACTTTCCCGTATGCCCACGTTCGTTACCGAGCTATTTGTCAACTACGACTGCGATGTTGACAGAGCGGATTTGTGTGAGGATATGATCGGTCTTTTGTCCCGCAACGCTTTGCCTGATTCTGCCACGTGGAGCACCACCAGTGTTCCGCCTCTCTGCCTGGATGCCCTCCTGCGATACATCCAATATATCGCAGAGCGCCTAAACAAGGAGCCTGCCGCTGACGGCTACGCCAGCCCCGATGTCCTGAGAGAGCAGCGTCGCCGGAAAAAGATTATTATCAAGGGGACCAGCATGTTTAATGAGAAGCCGAAGAACGGATTAGGCTATCTTGAAGCTCAAGGTATTCTGAAGAATGCGCAAAACCCTGCTGAAGTCGCAGCTTTCCTGAAGGAGACGTCTCGTGTATCCAAGTCTGTACTCGGTGAATTTCTCTCCAAGAAGGGCAACGAACAGATTCTGAAGGAGTTCTTGGATCTGTTTGATTTCTCTGGAAAGCGTCTTGATGAGGGCCTTCGCCTACTGCTAGAGACATTCCGTCTTCCTGGTGAAGCTCCCTTGATTGCCAACATTGTCGAGATCTTTTCCGAAAAATATTGCACTTGCGACACGCCAGTGGAGGTGGCCGACAAGGATGCTGCTTATGTCTTGAGTTATGCGATCATCCTGCTGAATACTGATCAGCACAACCCGACGCTCAAGGCCAACAAGCGCATGACTGTGGATGACTTTGCAAGAAATCTTCGTGGAGTCAACAACGGCAAGAACTTTTCTCCCGAATACCTGTCAGATATTTACGAGTCCATCAAGTCCAACGAGATTATTCTCCCCGACGAGCACGACAATCAACATGCGTTTGATTACGCCTGGAGAGAGCTTCTACTGAAGACGGAGTCGTCAGGCGGCCTAGTCGTCTGCGACACCAACATCTACGACGCGGACATGTTCGCGGCGACCTGGAAGCCGATAGTTTCCACCCTTTCTTACGTTTTCATGTCCGCAAGCGATGACGCTGTTTTCGCCAGAATCGTTACCGGATTTGACGAATGTGCTCGCATTGCCGCCAAATACAACAATGTCGAGGCTCTGGACCAGATCGTCTATTGCCTTAGCTACATGACAACGCTGGCAACGGACGCCACCTTCAACACGGCATTGAACACAGAGGTTCAGGTGGGCGAGAGCAGCGTAATGGTTAGTGAACTCGCTGTCAAGCTCGGCCGCGACTTCCGCGCTCAACTTGCTATGCTTGTGCTTTTCCGTGTCGTCACAGGAAGTGAGCATCTTATTAACCGCAGCTGGAAACATGTACGTCATCTAAATAGGATACGGATGTCAACACAGGCTAACAATGAAACAGATCATCCGCATTTGGATCAACTTATTCTCCAACTCTTTGGCGTCCCAGTTTCCCTCTCCTGGCCTTACATCCCTCGGCCTGCCTGAGATTCCTCTGCAGTCACCGTCACAGGTCATCGATCGTGGAGCACGCTCGTCTGACACTGGATTCTTTTCGGCCTTCACATCATACATTTCGAGTTACGCAGCCGACGACCCGCCTGAGCCGTCCGATGAAGAGCTGGAGAGCACCCTGTGCGCTGTCGACTGTGTGAACTCGTGCAAACTGGACGAGGTCTTTGTTAACGTCGGGAAACTGCCTGTTGCTACCACCAAGTTAATTGTCACTGCTCTGCTGGAGCAGCTCCCAGACGACGACAGCACCACGATTATGAGCGTGAAGCAGGACAGCATGCCAAACCCGCCTGCCAATGGCCATAACACGACAACTGGGCCCCCCAAATACGACCCTTCTGTGGCCTACATTCTGGAATTCACGACGCTTTTGGCGACGAGAGACTCGGAGTCTATTGACGAAATAGCCGGGCTTGTCTTCCAAACCGTGCAAACAATTCTGCGTGACTCTTCGCAGTGGCATGCCATTACGGTTTCTCGAGCCGTCTTCTACGCTCTGCGTATACTGAAAGAAGGGTTCGATCGCGATATTGTCAATGTGCCTAGACTGTTACACACCATCTCTGGTCTGCATCAGGACATCCTGGCCAAGACGTCTGGTACCATCCTCAACGGTCTGGCGGCCTGCACTGAGGAGCCTGGTCCTCTGCGAAGCGAGATGATGACCTCGCCTGACTTTTGGGCGACGCTGCGTGTTCTTGCCACGAGCCGAGAATCGGCAGCGCAAGTGTTTGAGATTCTCGAAAAGGGGACATCTGGTTCGCCCCCTGCCATCATGGCAGACAACTACATTGCGGCTGTGGCGTTGCTGGATCAGTTTGCTTCCAGTGCCAATCCTCTTGCTTCTTCCGACAAGAGAGCAGAGCAGGAAAGACGATCCCCGAACCAGCCCCGACGAGAGGCAAAGGTGGACCGTGCCGCGATTGAGCGTGGCTGCAAGGCAGTTGAGAGTCTTTACAGAATGACGTCTCGTGTGCCGCAGCTCATCCAGCAATCGCAGCTGGAGAGCAACGAAGCATGGTCTGCGTACTGGCTGCCAATTTTCCAGTCCCTCATGAACCAGTGCGGAAACCCATGCCGCGAGGTCCGTCAGCTCGCATTCTCCTCGCTGCAGCGGTCTCTGCTCTCTGCGGAGCTCACCGGCAGTGACCCGCAAGAATGGACGGCCATCTTCGGCAAGGTTATATTTCCACTTATCATGCGTCTTTTGAAGCCCGAGGTATTTTCGGCGGATCGCGACGGCATGAGCGAGATGCGCGTGCAAACAACGTCACTGTTGTGCAAGGTTTACCTCCGCTACCTGGCGTTGCTAGCAGACTGGGACGGACTTCTCCCACTGTGGACCAAGATTATTGAAATGATGGACCGGTTAATGAACAGCGGCCAAGGTGACATTCTGGTAAGTGACATACCGCAGCAGCTTATGATACAGCCAACGTGCTAACACATTATACAGGAGGAGGCTATCCGGGAGAACCTCAAGAACGTGCTCCTCTTTATGGAGAGCAGCGGAGTCTTGGTACCACCGACCACAGATGCAAGCAAACAGGAGCTATGGGACGAGACATGGAAGCGAGTGGACCGGTTCCTCCCCGATCTACGGGCCGAGATTGCTCCCGCCGTGGAAGAGCCGAAGCAAAAGCCAGAGGCTACTGGCGGTGCGCCGAAAGTAGAGGAAAAGACGACAGGGACAGGCGATAAAACGCAGGAAACAAAGCCAAATGCGGAAAAGTCTGATGGCGAGACGGAAGCTGAGGGCACTAACGAGATGCCGGCCGAAAAGACGGACGAGGATAAGCAAGTTGATTGAAACGAGGCGATGTTACGTCTGGAGGACCCTATAGAAGCACGCATATAACCATGTGTCGCGTCGGATTTTTTTTCTTTCCTTTTTGTGTTGTTAGGTCGGTCTGGCCCTGGGTACTGTACATATTGGGCTATTGCACTTGCAGCAGTGCGAGCCCTTCTTTGTAAGCTGAGAAGTTGAAAAAGCATCGAGATAAATAGAGAAGAGAAGAGTAAGGAGAAGTATAATATCATGACTTGCAGTCGCGACTCAGAGAACTTGGCAGGAGGCTAAAGCCGTGCCGGCTCCAGCTATCCACACTCGATGGGCCTTTTGGCACCGGTTACAAGTCCGGAGTGTTGCGCCAAGGGGGATCCTTCATATAGTGTGGACACTGTTTTATTAACTTGATAACTCTTAAAGCATTCAATATTTGCTAGCTTCGGCCTCTATCTGTAGAATCAGGTATATTGCCAGCTAACCTCCAGCCCAGTACTATACGTGGCATAGTTCCTCCAGCTCTGTAATGCCGTAGCTGCAATAGCATCGCATTGCCATTAAGTACCGTTGCGTTTGATTCTGGGAACACCCCAGCTTAACATCCCGAAGAAGAGTTTCAAGGTATCATCCCTCGGTGGTGTAAGCGGCTATAGTATTGGTAAAGACAGCTGAAATCTGGGCCTGCATAGCGTACACGCCGGCCTTCAGTGCCGAGGGCTGGGCTGCAATCATTGCATCAAGATAACTGCTGAACGCGGCGTTCCAGGATTGCAACCAGCCTAGGACAAGGGCCTTTCCTCCCTCAATGTCAGACCAGGCAGACGCTTGACCTCCTATGTTTACCAGCGCGGCGAGAAACGTAGGCATTAGTGCTTGCATGTTGGCCTGGATAGCTGTCCCGGACACAGTGCCAAATGAGCCAGTAGACTTAATATTGGCAGTTGCCGTATTAAAAGTGGCCACAATTAACGTAAAATCGCTTTCGATAGCTGCTGCTCCTGCAGGGCCACTTGCGGGGAAACCCTGAATGTCGTTGTTGAGCATAGTCACCTGAGGCCCAATCTTTTGGACAAGATCATTCTGAACGGTAATAACATCGCGACGAATGGTCGTAGCGGTAACCGTTAGAGCTAGCCAAAGAAGTTTTGTGATGGCTACCATCTTGAAACAGAGTGGGAGAATATGCGGGAGTAGAAGATTATAGAATAGGTAAAATGAATAGCTAAGTTGCTCTAGAGCAAGTGAATGCCAGGACTTGTACGCATTTATATAGTTACCTGGATCGCTGCATCGGATAGAGCTAGCTAAGACGCGTGTCTCAGAGCACCGGGGAGAAAAGGAAAGAAAATATCATGGCTATCGAGCCAACTGCGGCGATCTGAAATAATGTGCCCAGTCTATTATCTCCACTACTAGGCGGTGTGTTCTCTAACTCGCATATGTGTATAATGCCTCTCAATGCTCGACAAAGCTGTCCTTCGATTTAACACAAAGTGCAACGATGTCTCGGTATTGTTTTGGCCGAGACCGTGGACAATGCCGCAAGGTAGTTGTTGAGTGATAAAATATGCTCATATTTGGGTGGGACGCCCTCGGCCACATGACCAGAATCCCATGTAATAATGCCTTATTCTCGTGTCCATACACGCATTCTGGTGCAAGTCTCAAAGACCCAAGACACGGGATGGGATATGCGTAGGATTCACATCAGCCAGCCACTGTAACTCGTCAGCGCATCAGTAACTACCTCTGGCATCCGAGACACGGCACTTGTACTGCGGTGGGATATGGCCATGAAAAAAAAATAGTACAAATATAGTCCTCAATCCCGGAATATATAAATCTATTCTTGTTTATTGCTGCCGTGTATGGGTGCGAAGGATTCAGACTTTGCCCGCCTCCTGGACTTTTTGTGCTGAAACCTTCCAGAGCATATAATAAGCATGGTAGGGGCTAGAGTGCCCCATAGCATAGATTAACATAGGTATAGATATAAGGAGAAAAAGAGTCTTATTTTTTCTCCTTTTCTTTCTTTCTTTCTCTTTTTCTTTCTCTTCAAAAGAATTAATAATCGTTAGAACTCTCCGACGAGAATCTCCAGCTATGACGCCATGAGCGTCAATACCAGCTGGGAGATTGTTATGAATGACGATCCTCTGCTAATACTGGCAGAGCAGCAAGCAGGCGCATGGAATACACTGTGCACGCAGTAATAGTGGCGTGCAGATGTAAGAAATTGATTGTCGTCCTCTTGCCCAGTGCAAGAGGTGGTTAACTATTTATAGGCACTGTTGTAGCTGCCTGCTCGCCTCATTTGGCGGGCTGGCAGGCTGACATATACATTTGCCCTGGGACGAGCTATAACCATTCATGAACCGCTATCATCACACATGGACGATGCCAAGCCTGACCGGGGTAGCAATCATTTAATATAATGAAACCTATAAATTGTTTATATATTCACAGTTGGCCACTTCGATTACAGAATTCAAGAAAGAGAAGAGAAAAGCAACAAGAATTATCACTTAATAACATTACAGCTCATGCTTGTGCGCACCGCCCTTTCTCTGGGCGTCACGGCCACTCTTCTTCGCCAATCAACAAGAGTCGGCCTCTCTCGACCGCGAGCAGTCTGGACATCTATCCTGCTCCCGCTTCCCTTTGACCGAGCCGTTTACGCGGGCCACTCGGCACAGCAGAACGTGGCCTTTACGTCGTCCGCCGCCCTGTTTGGCGGGCAGGACAGGGAGTTCGCCGACATTGATATGTTCATGGCGAACAGCGACGTCCCCGCCGACGCGAACAAATGGGGCTTCGTCATCTACCGCACGGCCTACGGCGGCGACTCGGACGAAAAGCTCGCGCGGCTTCTCGCGCGCCTCGACGCCGACGTCAAAGACAGCCTCGACAGCCATGGACGGATGGACCTCGCGCCGCTCGCTGACTTTCCCGTCGTGGAGGACCGAGAAACTCTCGAGTCGGCGACGACGTACGAGGTGCGCGAGAGGTTTGCGCGGTGGACGCTGGACATGGGTTGTGAGCGCGTAAACCCGCTACTGGTGCACCGCGGGGAGGCCATCCACCGGATGGTTGGTGGCTCCGGCCCTCGGTACGATTATTGTCTGCTGGCGGACTGGCGCTCGCTCAACTCGACGTCGGCGACGGAGAGGGAGCGTATATACGGCGGCGGCGTCTTCATCGGCGTCGTGGAACTGGACTATCTCTCCGAGGAGCACGTGTATGGGCTGGACGGCGGGGACGAGGACGCTGAGCAGTGCGAGGCCATCGAGGGCAACACGGAGCAGGACGTCGGGTGGTATTACTTGCCCCTGAGCGACGTAGTGACACACTACGCCGACGTTTACGGCCTGCAGGGTATGAGCATGCGTGTTCGCCCGCCTGGGGTGCACGACCAGTCCGGCATGCCGCGTACCTTTGACGAGTCGCCCTGGAGGGGAGACGAGGCCGAGGGCCATTCAAGGGGAGAGATGTATCAAATTGATCGCTGGAGCAGTGAGTTAGAGAGTCAGAGCACAACAGAAGGCTGACGCGAGTTTAGTGTTGTAAACCAGGAATGCAATTTTCGAACCTTGTTCTAAGAAAGAGTAGAGAGAGGGGGAGAGAGAGAGAGAGTCAACACTTATTTGGCAATCTACGAAAACTTTCGAATCAAGTGCGTCAGCGTCATCTCCACACCAGCTGCGCCCAGCTGCAACAGCTCAATCGTCAGTTTCGTCCGCGACGTGTTCGGCAGCTTGTACTCGTCCTTGGTGATGTAGGTTAGCGCCGCGTTAAGGAGCTCCTCATAGTTGGTCTTGCCGATCCCGGTGGACTCCGTAGACTGTGAGTCCGTCTTGAAAGCTGTTGACTTGTGGGATTTTTTGCAAGAGAGTGGTGGCCTTGAAGAGGGTATCAAGTCCAGTACGCTCAGTGTTGGACAACGGCAGCTCCTGTCTCTCGGCGGCACCATTCCGCGAAGACGCATGCGTGCAAAGGACCTGGGCATCGACAAGAGCTAAATTAGCACTGAGGGTCGTATCCTACTTCTAGACGGGCTCAGCTCCAGTGTGTATGTGGAAACTGAGCGCATTATGCAAGAGCTTATCAAGCAGGAGTTGACCAACTACACCGTCGTGGCAGTCAGCCATAGGCTGGACATGATCATGGACTTTGACAGAGTGGTCGTCATGGACACAGGTGACATTGTCGACGTCGGAGAGCTTATGGAACTGGCCAACGCAGAGGGCTCAAGGTTTGGATATTTCGTCAAGGCTGCGGCCAAATAAGCATCTAATTTGAATCGTGCATATTGCTTCGTTGTATTTGCCATCAGTTATGAATAGAGAACTCCACTTCACATACGTTTTGCGCTGTGTCGCTCACTATTGTTTCCCGAGCATAGTATATAATTACTCTGGATAAAGAAAAAGGAGACATTGTTTTTCTTCGACTTGAATGTCCCTTGCTGTATCTCGGCCAAGACGGTGCTGTCTCACTTACACGAAGCTTTCGAAGGTGGGGCAGTTGCGCGACCGACATCACCGGCTTAGTCTGAGTGGTCACAAGCTCCATCTTGCAGGCGACATCGCCAGACTAACAACAGCGCAGGCCGAGGCGCGTCTACTCTCGCAGATATATGCCGACGATCGGAACCTCCAACGAATAATATCTACAGGCCATGCCATAGGAGAGCGCTGCGCTCGTCATGGCCGCCGAAGCCCCGCCTGGCACGCCAAACACCGCGCCTCCGCCAGAGGCGCAGGCCGCCCAGTCCGCGCCCCAAACACCCGACCCCCAGCCCGCGACCGAGCCGACATCGCCCAAGTTCCCGCAGCTGCAGCATACCGAAGAATCCGCCGACGAGGCACCCGCCGACAATGCCGGGGCGAAGAACAACGGCGGCGGTGCTGCCGGCGCGGGAGGCGGTGCTGGCCCATCCGTTCCCGTGGAGGACTACGACGGCGACCCGGCCGTGGCAGAGCCGTTTATCCGCACGGGAAGCCCCGACCCGAGCCTGCGGATAGCTGATCCGTCTGCGCCGGCGGCGTCCGCGGCGATGAACGATAGCGGTGAGCTGCGATCCGAGGACAATACGCGCGGCAGCGAGGAGCATGATGGGGAGAAAGGCAGCTCCGGCGAGGAGGGCGAGGAGGAGGAGGAGGCGACGTCCGACCGACTCTTGTACAAGATGCACAAGTTCAGTCTGTACGAGACGGCGAGCCGCTACTATGTCGTGGGCGTTGATGTCAGCGAGAAGCGCTACCGCGTGCTCAAGATTGACCGCACCACCGAGGGCGGCGAGGAGCCCAGCATGACGGACGACAAGATTGTGTACACGCTCAAGGAGATGAATCAGCTTCTCGACACAATCGACGACGGCAACAAAGGCACTGGAGGCATCAAGTTGCGCTGCACGACCTGGGGTTTGCTGGGTTTCATCCGCTTCACGGGCTGCTACTACATGCTGCTCATCACCAAGAAGAGCACAGTCGCCATGATCGGCGGCCACTACATCTACCAGGTCGAGGGCACGGAGCTGATCCCGCTCGCTGCAGGCAAGGCCTTCAAGCCGGACGCCCGGAGCAACACCGCCGAGGAGCAGCGCTTCCTGTCCATCTTCAACAGCCTGGACCTGACACGGTCTTTCTACTACAGCTACTCGTACGACGTCACACACACGCTGCAGCACAACATTACGCGCGAGCGGCTGGCCATGGCGAAGGGCGGGCTGCCGCATACGGACGTCGAGTTCAATTCCATGTTTGTGTGGAATAACTACCTGCTCCAGCCTGTTGGCGCCGCCATCAGGAACCCGTTTGACTGGTGCCACCCGATTATCCACGGGTACATCGACCAGGCGGCCCTATCGATATATGGGCGCACCGCGTACATTACAGTCATTGCGAGACGGTCGCGGCACTTTGCCGGCGCGCGTTTTTTGAAGCGTGGAGCGAACGACCTGGGCTACGTTGCCAATGACGTGGAAACAGAGCAAATCGTCGCGGAGTGCCAGACGACGTCTTTCCACGCACCGGGCCCGCGCTTATACTGCAGCCCGCATTATACATCATATGTGCAGCACCGCGGCAGTATACCTCTGCACTGGACACAAGACAGCACTGGTGTGACGCCAAAGCCTCCAATTGAACTGAATCTTGTCGACCCGTTCTACAGTGCCGCCGCTCTGCATTTCGACGACCTATTCAAAAGATATGGTGCTCCCATATTCGTGCTCAATCTCATCAAGTCCAAAGAGCGTCAGCCCCGCGAGTCCAAGCTCCTAGACGAATTCACCCACTGCATCAACTACCTCAACCAGTTCCTCCCTGACGACAAGAAGCTCATCCACAAGGCCTGGGACATGAGCCGCGCATCTAAAGTCCGCGGCGGCGACGTCATCGGCAACCTGGAGACCATCGCCGACAGCGTCCTCCAGGCGACGGGCTTCTTCCACAACGGCGACGGCGCCGTCGTCCCGCTCGCGGCGCAGAACGGCGTCGCGCGCACCAACTGCATCGACTGCCTGGACCGCACCAACGCCGCGCAGTTCGTCATCGGCAAGCGCGCGCTCGGCCACCAGCTGCACGCGCTGGGCATCCTCGAGGACACGTCGATCGAGTACGACACGGATGCCGTCAACCTGTTCACGCACATGTGGCACGACCACGGCGACACCATCGCCGTGCAGTACGGCGGGTCGCAGCTCGTCAACACCATGGAGACGTACCGCAAGATCAATCAGTGGACCAGCCACTCGCGCGACATGATTGAGAGCTTCAAGCGATACTACAACAACTCATTCCTTGACAACCAGCGCCAGGAGGCGTACAATCTGTTCCTGGGCAATTACATCTTCGCAGAGGGGCAGCCGATGCTGTGGGATCTAAGTACGGATTACTATCTGCACCACTCGAACCCGCGGGACTGGTCGCCTAACAATATTCCCAACTATATACAATGGTTTAACCCGGCAAACTTGCAAAAAAAGAGTACAACAGACTCTCTTGTTCCCGTGCGAAGTGCACGAGCCTCGAAAGCCGTTGAATATTTCGATGATTACTGGCTCGAATACTATCGCCCATCCACGCTGTCCTCTTTTCCTAAAATGTTTGCGTTCAAGATGAACTCTACCATCAAGTACATTCCTATCAAATCGACCCAAGATGGCAAATATGACCTCAGTCCGTTCCGAGTGCGCATCGAGCAGCACGATGCCGACGCCGAAAAGAAGAAATCCAAGAAGAGCACTACACCAACACCGTCCATCAAACCGCCTTCATCGCCCCTATCCCAAGTGGCCATGTCTGATGACGGAACAGCTTCAGTCACTTCTGACAAAACCCAACCCAAAGGCATGTCTCTTGGCCGATGGCTCCATCCCACGCAAGAACGAACCCTTGGTCTCGTCAACGCCCTGAACCCGGTCGCTGAGGATGCCGCCTCTGCCACAAAGACGAAGCAAACTGCGTTGGAGAAGTCTAAAGCTGAGCAGTGGACCTTTACCAAGGCGGTCAAAGATTCGTTAGATCCGTCTGTGGATCAGCATGAGGCGGACGACTATGCTCGCTACATCCATCATCCGCAGAACCTTCCACTCGTGGTATCGAGCGACACACCTGTCGATATCGATTCGTCTGAATACCAGGACTACGTCCACGGCGGGTGGCAGGATAGGGGCCTCATGGTCAGCGGCAGCGAGGAAGATGTGGACCTCTATGCGGAGCTCCTCAAGATCGGGGAGAATCCGCTGACGGTGACCGAGGAAGATGCGCCAAAGAAGAGATACAAGGCCTACAGGAAGTGGCTGAGGGGCAAGTCTTTCTTCAAGCAGCAGCCCCTGGACTGAGAATGTGCGTCTCAAAAGACATGCTTCAGCGCGCTGCTGACACTTCCAGTTGGAAAGGCTCAAACAAGGGCTTGAGGCTCGGTTCTTTGTTTAGCACTTGGGACAACTTCTCAGTTGGGGCCTGCTGGCCGTCCTCCTTCCACAGTGCCGCGAGAAGCGTTGTGGTCTTTGTCAGTTCCTCAGAGAGATTCTCCAGCCTTGTGGCGCCATCACTGGTTTTGGCATCCTGTATATTTGTCCATGTCCTTGACACAATGTGTATAATTTGCTCCGCATGCGGCGTGCCCGTGATTCGAGGCCAGCAGTTGACAATGGTGGTATTGAGTGCCTTGGCCGCGGCGAGAACAGCGGGTGAATAGGCCAGCGCAAATGCATCCGTCAAGACGGGAGCAAAGAGATCCAGCAGACTCTGTTTTCATGAATTAGCGATATTTCCTTATGATGTATATAACCAAGATAAATGCAACAATAATATGAAGAAGGGCAATTTTTCCATACTTACTTGCAAGTGTTTGACAGCGTAGACCTGTAAAGCTTCCACAATCTTTGCCGAAGATTCCATCAACACCTCAACGACGCGGATGTGCTGCGACGCGTGGAAATATCCCGCCAGCACGCCCTCTCGTAGGAGCTTGTCGAGCAGGGCCCGGCGCTTCGTACCAGAGGGCTCCGGATCAGCGAGCGCGAGGGTCAGCAGCGCGCGGTACGCGGCGCGCAGCAGCGACACGGACTCGGCCTCGGGGGTGAGCGTCGGCAGGAAGAGCAGCGAAGGAAACACGGCCTCCTGGAATAAAGTATCGATGCCGGAGGAGCGGAGAACCTCGGAAGGGCACCTCGTGAGGAAATCGTTGAGAATGTTGATGCCGCGTTGGCGGGTGGCCACGTCGTCGTCCTCGACGAGGGTGACGAGCACGGGGACGTAGAGAGGCCAGTGCTTCTTGAGCGTAGACGTCTTGTTAAATATTGGTTAGCATCATTTAGATTTTGGTATAGACCTATAATATTACCTCTGAAGCGTTGACAGCCCAGCGGAAGACTGTGACAATGTGCGGGCCGGCATCTTTCCAAGCTGCCTTCTGGGCATGGAAGCCGCCCTCGGGCGGCGGTTCGCGGAACAGCGCAGGCCGACCTTGCGCCGTCACTGACGAGGTTGACTTCGAGAAGATGGGGCGTAGATGGCTTTGCAGCACATCGCCAACGACGAATTCCTGCATCTTCTCGCCCTCCAGAGCCTCCTGCAGCATCGAGCGCGCAGTTTGGGCTGCGCCGGAGCTCGTCCATGGCTGGTCCGCATCCGTGTACGGAATAACGGCAAGCAGAGTCTCCGGCCCCATAATTTCACGGCAATTATTTGCCATGGCTTTCAGAGTTTCCAGTGAAGCTTCCGCGGCGTTTGCGGCTACGGCCTCGTCGGGGTCGGCACGTTGGAGCTTGAGCGCCTCAGTCAGAGCTTCAACATCGCGCGCCAAACTTGAAGTGGAGGGTATGTCTATTTCTGTCAGCTGTGCTTTCTCTGGCACGATGCAATCAAGGCTGTTACGCAAGGGGCGTGCAATGAGAAAGCTGCCTATTCACGTACCCTCCGGAAGTTCTTGAACCCTGCTCAGGTTGCCGCCGCTGCCCAGTAGCTCGCTGTCCTTCATATTGCCTGTTGGCGTGCAGCTGCTAGCAGTCTAGGCTCTTTGGAGCAGCTAAAATTATCAGTAATGGATGTGTAACAGTTTCCCAGTTAGATTTTCAAAGCGGAAGAGTAATAATCGGGAATAACTGTAGCTGTTTGATTTGCAGAGCTTCATGTGGGTTCATGAAAGTTGTCGCACAGTGTGTCCAGACCGTGTGTGTACAACTCTAGCACTGTCCCACCTTAATGCGCATGTTGTACTACATACAGCACGAATGTCATTTTGTTCGCACGGCAAGAGACATAACATTTTGGCATTTCATCATGTTTTATTCATAATTTATGGTCACACTGTCTATCCTGGTATAATTCAAACTTTTGGTGCCGCCGAGTGAACCAAATATGTAACCACACCACTTTCATGTACTCATCTCCAATCCAATATCATTTCAAGCGTCCGGGATACCCAGCTCCTTTCGCTTCTTCTGCACCTCCTCAATCGCCAGCGCCGGGTCCGTCTCGCCCGGGTTGCGCAGCTGCCACCCGACGCAGATGTCCAGCGCGGCGCCCGTCCACCGGCCCGGCTTCACGCCCAGCGCCTTGGCCAGCTCGCGCCCGTCGAGCAGCCTCTTGAGCGAGGGCGCGTCCATGACGTCGAGCTCGACGAGGTGGTCGAGGAACAGCTGCCACTCGGCTACAAAGGCGTCGCGCTTCGTCGCGCTCTCGCCCGAGCTGCTCCCCTCGACGGCCGCGTTGGGCCAGGCCTGCAGGCGCTCGAGCGCCTCGGTGAGCAGCGCGGCGAGGACCTGCAGGCGCCAGGAGCCGCCCTGCGCGTCCCAGCGGCGGATGGCCATGCCGTAGCGGTCGCGCTCGTGGATGGAGGCGTCCTTGTCGAGGACGGCCTTCTTCAGGGACAGGATCTCGTCGAGGTGCCGGTGCGAGGCGGCCATGATGTCGGTGAGCTTGTTGGCGGCCTTGAAGCCCTCGCGGGCGACGACGCCGACGGGCGGCAGCGAGTTGGCCTTCTTCTTGGTGCCGGGAGGGTCCTGCGCGCGCATCCAGGGGCTGACAGCGGCGAGGTTCCACGCTATCCATTTATACTCGTCGGTGTGAATAAGAGTGGCGGCGATGGAGCCTGGGGTCTGCGTCTGGAGGATGTCGTCGAGGCCGTTGTATGCGACGGGCCATCTGGAAATGTCTGCCTCATCATACTCTGGCCGTGAAGGATCTGTAAATATGGCGTGATATAGGCCCATTTTGTCAATCAGCTCTAGTGCCAACCGAGGGTGCTTGTCTACATCAAGCAAATGTTAGCATTGTGACCTCTTGGTCGTAGCATCATTGATGGTGTGCTCACCTTGCAGCATCTTTTCCAGTTCTTGTCCGACACGCTCACGGCTAATCTTTACTTTCAGAGCCTCCAGGACGCTGGGGTCAGCCATGTACTTCCGCGTTCCCTCATCGATGGTAAAGTCGAGCCTGGCAGAAAATCGCACCAGGCGGAGAACGCGCAGCGGGTCATCCTTGAAGGTCTGCAGAGGCTCTAGGGGTGTGCGGATAATTCTCTTCTCCATGTCGGCCAGGCCGCCGGTAAAGTCCTCGACCGTCTCCGTGTTGAGGTTGTAGAACAGGGCGTTGATGGTGGCGTCGCGGCGCACCGCGTCTTCCTCGGCGGTGCCAAACTCCATCTGCGGGTTGCGGCTATCGTCAGCGTACGTCTCCTTGCGCAGGTTGACAAAGTCGAGGTCAAGACCGAAGATCCGCAGGATGGCCGTCTCGAGGTGCTTGGACTTGTCGGGCTGGCGGGCGACGGTGTGCGGGCTGCCAATGTCGTCCTTGGCCAGGGCGTGCGCTTCGATGACAGACTGCTGCTGGCAGTACTCGCGCAGGTGGGCGGTGAACTGGCCGCCGGTCATGGAGTTGATGGCGACGTCAATGTCGTGGCTCGCAGAGCCGAGCAGCTTGTCGCGCACCCAGCCGCCGGCCCAGCGCAAGACGACGGGCTCCGGCCCGTCGATGGACTTGGCGACATCGACGAGGAGGTTGCGCAGGCGGCGCTCGCGCGGGTCGAGGTGAATGGTGGTGGAGATGGGCATTCTGGAGCGTGGTGGACGGTGGAACAAGGCGTCCAGTTTCCTTTTCATGGCACGGCGGGTGAGGCGACAGCAGAGGAGCATGAATCGTCCGGGATGGTGATGATGTGTTGGCGGGGTGCTGTGTTTGTTGCAGGTCCCAAGGGACTGCGGCGCTTGTTCTGTAGATGACTGCTGTATAAAGCAGGTCGTTTTACTGAACCATGTGTGAGAATTGGTAAGCAAAATGACTGTAGGCGGCGTTGTTGATGAGACAGTCAGTCAGGAGTGAGTGAGTAATAATACCGTTGTTGTTCAGAAGCCGCAGAAAATATGCGTCGCGCCTAGTGGAGCCAGTCGTTGGTGCAGCGTCGGTATAATCGTGCGCGGTTGGCAATGAACAAGATGAGCAGCTCTATCATACCAAAAAGCAGTGACATATCGAATTATGTATCTTTGTGCATTGAAATCGGGCCGTTGTTTCTTCTCTTTTTCTTCTCCTTTCTCTTTTTCTCTCCTTCTTTCTTTTATGATTTTAATAGCGTACGTATGGCGGGTAAAGGCGGCCTTCTTCGATTTGACGTGCTGTGCGAGTCCATCTCGAGTGCTCCGTAGACGCGACTCAACGGAAATAAAAGATTAGACAAAATCAATAAACCACGGCAGTAAATTTATTCATCAATCCCAGCTAATAAAGAAAATAGCATAAACATTCTCAAGCTTGCAGGGTGCCAACTGGTGCTCTGGCGATATTGTGCAGTGCAACGCGGCATGAACCATCCAGGATGGCAAGCAATTGTTGTCTTGGGTCAAGATTCCCCTGAGTGGCGCGAATCGAGTTCTTCCTCGTGTGGCATATATTCGACTATGTGCTGTATTTCGAGTTAAGCCATTGTCACTTGAGTCACACTGCAGGATCCAATCGCCGATGACAGGCACTCGCTGGGGAGCACCTACAGTATGCCCATCTGCTTGTTTGCCTCCGTGACTGGGACAAAATGATTTACCCCATCACAAATTACACATCTCACTAGCTCATTATGATATTCAAACTACTGCCTGATCCATGTCTAGTATCAGTCACAAGAGGCGCAGCACACGCCATGTTTCACTACCAGCTACCTACCTGTCCAATCCCAAGTCGCCGCAAGCTTCGCAACCTCCAATCTGCACAGTGCAGCAATAATGATGCAGCCAAGACGGCTGACAGCAAGGCATCTATGACCTGTCAGCGCGAAACCTCAACCTCCCGATCTCAGCCCACAGTGGCTTGCATCGGCAGCGCCAGACCCCCCGGAAACACATGGCGGGCGGTAAGAGGACCAAAACTGGGCATTGAAATGCATGTTTGAAGAAAATATATTGCGTGCGTGTAGTATGTAGTGTAGCATGCCTAAATAGCGTGTGGCAATACAATGCCTGGGTGTGGTATTGCGGAGAGGGGTGCACGGTTGACAGCGACGACAACGCAAAACCGTTGAAGAATGACAGGTGGCTTGCCACCGAACGGCGGCGTAGGACCCCGGATGTACAGAGAACCGGGCCACCGACGGTCAAGCGAATGGGTCATGAAAGATATGGCAGCCAGCAAAAAGCGTGGCGCAATGGTTATCGAACGGTTGGGGTCAGAGGAGGCTGGGCTCGTCTGGGGTAAAATCGCGTGTTCCCTGCTGGTTCCCTCTTCTCTCACGCGGAGCCACATGATGTCGAACTTGCTGGGTCCGCAGCCCATTTACGGCGTCGCGTGTAAGCGATGACGACGGGTCCCCCGGTCCGGCCTCAGTGACCACGCCACAATGAGCACAGCGGGAGGGGGGGGACGTGGATTGTGTTCGCAAGCTCTCCGGATCGCGGGGCGCGGGGAGGCCTTGGCGCCATTTTCGGCGAAGAGTCAACTTACACTGCAGCTCGCAGAAGTCGCAGAATGCAATGCAAGCTATTGCTACATGGTTCACAAGGCGCAGCTGTATACTAACTAGTTAGTTTCGTAACCCGCGGGCCCGGGGACCCGAAGAGCACATATGCCCGCCTCGCCGGGTCTAAGCCTTCCCGGTAAGCCGGATATCGCCTTCTCACACCGGAGGGTTGGGCTGTTATCGTCTACCAACACGACTGTCCTGCCACTCCCTGTATAAAGTTTGTTTATGTTTGCGATAGCACGGTGTGGTGCGCGCTGCGCCTTGCCTTCTCAGAGGCCCAGTTCGTCACGAGACCGCAGCCTGGGGCCGAGAGATCGCCATTGAGTTCCTCGCGGCCGCTGCGCCACAGTAGCAGTGTCGACAGCATGAGCGAGATGAGGGAATTTATCATTGTAGAAATTCAGAGAAAAATTCGAAAAATCACTCAGCCATTGCGCTTCGTTGCTATGGCGGATACGGGCCTCGATGAGCCGGAAGTGCCTCTAGACCGCAGCTTACGGTGAGTTTTTGCTGCGCCGACGAGCAGCGACCTGAGCGATGTTGCGCCAGAGAGGGAGGGGGCGCGAGGCTATCCCAAAGAGGCAAATGGAAAGCAACTTGCGTCACAAGACATGACACCAAAGCCGGGAGGCCTTGTTTCTCTCTCGCTAGCAATCGAGGGCTGTAAGATTGAAATCTCGCGCATATGAAAGAAGAGGATTATGATGCAAAAGAGGCCGCCTGTTGACAAGAGCGAATACAACTCGACGCCATGCATCGCAGCGGGACCCTTTGAGTCCCGGCATGTCGCCGACCGTAGTGCATACTCGATGCAGCATAGGCAAGCAACTGGAGCTGTGCCAGAACAGACGACAGCCGTGTAAGTTGACTGAGGTTTGTGGTGCGGCGCCGCCTCGACTATTAACAGCATCTCACAACGGCACACTTTCTTCAAAGACAAGAAGCGCCAAGGGTCTCAAGATCCTTGACACACGCATTACGTCCCCTTTTTTCCATGTCAAACCAAATTTCAAGGACAAAGGAAAGGAAACATGAGTGCTACATCTCGTGACGTCAATCTCGGTCGATCTCCTGAGGGGGAGGGCCCCAAGGGATCGAGCGCTCTGGACCGCTTGGCTCAAGGACCATACGGCGCATGGAGGTGTGAAGACGGACGCCATTAGCTTAGCTAGTGCGAGTTTGAAGTCGACCCAGCGTTCAAGCTACGCGGCGGAGCGGGTGTGGTAGTAAAAACTAAGCATGTCAGTCTCCAATAGAGGTGTGCCACTAATCACATCGTTATGCTTTTTTCCTCCACCCGGTGGCAGTGAGCTTTGAAGGAGGGAGTGGCCATCCACATCACACACACACCCACCATTCGAACGAGGCCATGCCAGATTTGGCCGGCAAGGGGTGGCCACATCCTGGCTCCCTCTCTTGTTCGAATCAGAGCCCCGGCATAGCTTGTATGGCTCGCGTACCCTGTGATTGCCTTGTGCTGGGGGGACGACTAGTCAACTAGTGGCGTCGTTGTGTGGTATGCGTGCGTGGAAGTGGTGTGCAGAGGCCGTCCGGGAAGGTGTGTCTGTTTTCCAATATATAAAACGCCCGTCCTGCCTTGCGGAAATGATTTTCGATTTACACAAGACTTGAATCTCATCATCTCTCGTATCATCGTGCAGCCTGCATCTTGGCAACTGAACATAGCGTTGAGCCAGTAGGTCTCTGGTACGAGACGACTTACACGGACATGTACTAACATGGCTGGACAGAAGAATCTTATTCTCTCTATTCGACCAGACAAAACTCGAATCTCATTCTCCAAACGAACACATAAACACGATCCCCCTCCAAAGAATACCCATCACTATGGCCAGCGAACAAGCAGCCGATGCTACGTCTCAAAACGGTCCCATTGTCCTCACTGAGTCCCCCGTCTCCTCAGTGCCCAAGACCGACCGCCGCATGAGCGATGAATGGGGTAAGTTGTTGCTATTTTTCTCTCATTAGTCGTCATCTCTTCTCTCATTTGCATCTCATTGCCAAACCCGGAACTTGATTTTGTATCCGATGGCAGCACTTGCTCTTGTTCACCTCATCATTTGCCGTACCTAGGCATGCCCAGTAGCAGAAAACAGAGTTGCCCCGCTGGCATCTACCGAAACTCACAGGGGGTTGTCTTAGGCGCCCTTTAGGCCTGACTACGCTGTCTTTCCCCCCGCCCCGCCCCGCCTGACCCTAAAAAAAAATCCCCCGAAAGGTCCCCTAAGCTTAACCGCTGCCGAACACCCAAATCACCCCGCTAGACCTGTTGCGTTGGGGCCGGTGCGCTGAAGACCAGCGCCCCCCCCCCTCCACTGATCAGCCTCTTGCTGCCTTGGCACTGCAACATCGCGAAGCATCTCGAGCACCTCGCCCCCAATCTCTTGCGTTCCAGTTGCAAAAGGCTTTCTCTCCGTCGCCGTTTTCTTTTTAAACAAGAATGATTTTATACCTCGTTCAGACCAAGGCGTCGAGATTGGAAGCTAACAAAACATACATTATAGATGCCGCCAAGGTTCCTCCCAGTCGATTCCAAAAGCGAAAGGGCTCCATCTATGCCACTCCCAGCTCGCGTGACGGCCATGTCGACCGAAACTACCAAGACAAGTACCACGCCAAGATTGCTGAGATGACAAAGGGCAAATAACACATGCCGGGCGGGGAGTTATGAATAGTCACAAAGGCTTGTCAGCGCAAGGAAATCCGTAAACATTCAGCAACATCGGCAGAGAGAGACGCACGTCATCCTGCCACACCACCCTTCGATAATGTAGTTTTATATCCTCTTTCGTCACTTCATAGTTTGCCAGTTTCAGTTTGTTACAGGGAAAAAAGAAATTTTCTTGATATCTTCTGTAAAGTCTCTAGTATTTATGCTCCGATATCGCCTCTCCAGTTGCTCCCTTCAGCCCAATACCAGTATCAAAATCCCAGAAATAAAAATAATAAAAAAAAAACTTGCTCCAATATGGAAAACGAGAAATAAACACCAAAACGATCAAGGAAACAAAAGTTGAGTAGTAAACAACAGCAATGAAAATGTAAGAAAACGGGAAGATTGTCCCCCAAGGAATGTCCGTGTCCTCCTCCACAAAAGAAAATATGCTCCGGCCCTCTGCCATCCGAATAAAAACCAAAAGTAGAGAAATTAGAAATTAGCGGCCCTCTCGGCCTGAAAATAGTAAAATTTCTCATACACAATTTACAACGTTACTCATCATCACCGCTGTCAATGTCAATCGCGTCCGGATTGGCTGCCACGGCAGGCTTGTCTTGTATGCCGCCACCTGTAGGACCAGTGCTGGCGGCAACGAAGCCCTGGGGGGCGCGAGCTTCCCGCTCCAGCGCTGCCATGGCGTCTTGGGTATCGGCATCCATTGCGGTGCCTGCCGCCGCCGCCGCAGATTGACTCTTGGCGAGGGCCTGGGAGGCGATGAAGTTGACGTCGGTGTTGTACTGCGCTTGTACACTGCGCTTGATGCGAAGCATCTCCTTGAATGTGTCCTCGTTGCCGTGCTGCACCTCAAACGCCTCCCACTTGCCCCAAAAGTCGGCATTCGTGCGAGGATCGCAGAACTGCGAGGCGTGTCCGTAAATCGCGCGGGCACGGTCGATTTCGCCAAGGCGCTTCTCCATGTCGGCAAACTTGAGGCACATGTCCTTGGCCTCTTCGTCGGGCAGCGCCGTAATAGCGCGCTCGTAGATCGGCCGGGTCGAGGGCAAACCAAAGTTGGACGCCGACTTGGTGATGTAAAAGTTGAACATGTCAGCTCTATCTTCGTCGGACACGGCACGCGTAGCCCGTTCGTAGATTCGCATAGCATGACGCGCAAGTCCTCGCTCCTCTTCCAAGTTGCCATACATCAAGTAGATAGTCTTGGCAAATTTGGGCGGGCAGTCTTCGACAGCTTGCTCAAACAAATCACGCAGTCGCTCAATGCCAATCTTTCGGTCCACGGCCTTTGTCAGATACAGATTCCAGAGCTCAAAAGCCACTGGATAACTGAAGAGATCTAGGCCTCTCTCGTAAATCTTGAATGACTCCTCAAAGTACTCATTCTCCTCCAATAGGTTGGCGTAATTGACCACAGTCTGCGGCGTGGCGATTCGGAGCTCGAAAATACGCTCGTAGACTTTCTTGACGTCCTCCAATGTGGCGACACTTTCGACGAGATCCACGTAGAAGCTCCACAGCTTCCAGCTCTTGTGTACTCGTTGTTGAGGCGAAAGGGTCTCGTCAAAGTAGTCGACGGTTGATCTCTTCGGCGCTTGCACCGCCTTGGCCATGATGCGGACGGCCTCGTCAAAGTCCTCGTTTCGAAGCTCCATTTCAGCCCATTCGATCCACATGTCAGCGAGCTCGGCTACCGACTTGAAGGGGACCTTGACAGCCTTGTCCATGATGATGCGGGCGTTGCGGATATCGCCTCCTGCCTCGTAAAACTTTGCATAATTGGTCCAAAGTTGGTGGAACGGTCCGATGGCATGCTTGGGTTGAATCTTGGCGATAGCGTCGGTATACGTCTGTACGACCTCAGTCTTGTTGTCACCCCAGAGAGCCACTCGCTTCTCCCACTCCAGCACTTGGTTGGGATTTTGTCGTAGCAGCACGTCATTGAGGAGGAACGGTCGTCGGTCCATGAGATGCTCGAATCGCATCATGCGGATATCAAGCTCAAAGTCGGATTCTTCATCATCCACTCCCTTCTGCGCGCGCGCAGTCGCCATCTCCATGAGAGCGCCAATCACAGACTCTTCAAACTCCACATAAGAGTCAAAGATCAGTGTGAAGTCGCGCACAGTCATGACTGTCGTGATGCCTTCCTCAAAGGTATCACGAGCACGCTCAAAGCTGCCACTGCGGATCCAGAACGTGGCTAGGCCAGCCCATAGCTTGCCTCGCTGGTCTGAGAATCGTGCAATGCCGCTTCGAATGATGGCCTCGGGATCGATTCCAGTCTCATGGCCAGTTGCGACGTCTGTGGCATGACCGACGAGCAACTCTATTAGCTCGTTCCACAGCTCAAACTGGCCCTTCCCGTGTTTGCTCATGAACCGCGGGTCATTAAGGATTT
The DNA here is from genome assembly GCA_037575805.1 of Lecanicillium sp. G3. Taxonomy (NCBI): domain Eukaryota; kingdom Fungi; phylum Ascomycota; class Sordariomycetes; order Hypocreales; family Cordycipitaceae; genus Lecanicillium; species Lecanicillium sp. G3. The sequence goes on from JAZHPD010000039.1 coordinate 153,084, forward strand.
TGATGTACTGCTTTGCAGCTTCGGTGTAAAGGCCATTCTTGACTAGAAGCTCAATGAAATCCTCGGCGTGCTCAGGGTGAACCTGCATGTAGCGCCGCCAGATCTTGACGGCTGTTTCGCCAGAAGCCGCATTGGCAAACGGGAGGAACAAAGCCCATATGCGGTTGTGTTGCGTTATCGGAAGCGCGCGAAGGGCTCGGTCGAATACTCGGCGTGCGATAGTAACGATGGGCTGCTTCATGAGGAAAGAGAGAAACATCTCCCAGATCTTGGGCATTTTGTTCAGCAGAATGAGTGCTTGTTCGAAGAGTGCGTTGACTTTGTTGTATTCGTTGTTGAACATGGCAGGATTTAATTTCGAAACATGCTTCACTCGGAACTCCAGATACTGTGGCTTGTTAGCAAAAGAAGCCCTGTTTGATTTTTCTTCAAGCCACCAAAGTACTCGCCATTTTCCAAAGTTTGTATGACCGCGGAAGCTGCGCGCAGGCGCGCGCCATAACGAATGCTTTTTCATGCACATTGCCATAGCGGGACTTGAACTCAATGTACACAAGCCACGGCTTGACGCTCGACGGGTCGCGAATGATGTCCTGCTCGTAAACGGAATCCTCGTTTGACTGCGAACAGTTAGTTTTGCAGTTGACGTGTAAAAATCCGCCAAGACTTACCACAAGGTGTAGATTTTGACGGCGATGAGCCAGTCCGTTTGCTACCGCAGCTGCCATTTTGAATATAATGCGGTCGGTGCCAAAGAGCACGGCGGGCGAATATCGTTGCAGCAGTTGGTGCAGGAACTTGTTAGGGAGTCTAGGCGACGTGGAAGCGCATGTTGGTACGGCCACTGAGATATCGACTCGGGTATGTGGCGCTCGTGATGCTCAGTATCGTGGCATGCGACACGATTCTGGCATTGACCTCTGGGATTGTCGGACAGAGAAGCTTGCTGAGCACGATCCGCGTCGTCTACCTGAAAAGAGGCTGGCGGCAGGCTGCAAACATGGGATAATTGATGGGTCGCCCTATCGGATTCAATGCTATTGTTAGTTGCATTTAATATGGGCCTTTATTTTGACGTCGAGGTATCGTAATAATGAGGCGACGTTGCTCTGGCCGCCCATGGCACGCTGTGACGTTCGCGGAGTGGGGCCTCTGGACAGCCTCCAGGCTATCTGCTTCTGCTTGCTGCTTCGACTCCTTGGACGTCGTCGCTTGCTTCCCGTCAATTTATACCTAGACGCCTCGACATTCATTATCCAACATGTCTGGCGCATCTGTACGTTGCGACTACCAATAAAATGCAGCATCTCCGGGCCGCTAACGCTGGTGCAGGACCGCGAGCCAGTCTTCCCGACTCGGCAGTCGCTGGGCATAATGAAGGCGAAGCTCAAGGGAGCTGAAACCGGCCACAGTCTATTGAAGCGAAAGAGTGAAGCTCTCACAAAGTAAGTCACCGCGTATGCTCAGCGAGACTGCACCAAAGCTAGACTTACTGACAATGCGATAGGCGTTTCCGAGGTTTGTTACCCGACCGAGCTCCCCACGACCCGATTACATGTGCTGACATGGCGTTGCGCAACAGAGATCACGAGAAGGATTGACGAAGCGAAGCGAAAGATGGGGAGAGTCATGCAGATTGCTGCCTTCTCTCTGGCCGAGGTAACATACGCTGTCGGAGGTGACATTGGCTACCAAGTGCAGGAATCCGCCAAGTCCGCTAGATTCCGCCTTCGCACCCGCCAGGACAATGTGTCTGGTGTTCTGCTCCCCGCCTTCGAGAGCTACCTGACCGAGGGAAATAACGATTTCGGCCTTACAGGCCTGGGCAAGGGAGGTCAGCAGGTGCAGCGCTGCCGTGAAACATATGCCCGAGCTGTCGAGGCTCTTGTTGAGCTTGCTAGCTTGCAGACGGCGTTTGTCATTCTTGACGAAGTCATCAAAGTTGTCAACAGACGAGGTCAGTTTTACAACCCAAATGCAATTACAGTGGACTAACTGTTCGTAGTCAATGCTATTGAGCATGTTATTATACCTCGCACAGAGAACACTATCAAATACATCAACTCCGAACTAGACGAAGTCGATCGTGAGGAGTTTTACAGGCTGAAGAAGGTGAGTTATTCGGATGTCTTCGCAGTTTCCAGTTATTAATGGCTATGACAGGTTGCCAATAAGAAGCAAAGAGACAACGCAGCTGCCGACGCAGAGATGAAGGCGAAGCGCCTGGCGCAAGCCAAGGCGGAGGACGGCGAGACTCCTGCTGGCGACGAACCTACGGATATGCTGGCGGCCGATGATGACGACGATGTCATCTTCTAAGAGCGCTTACCTTCTCGTATCAATCCGATAAATGCTATCCGAAACACAAAGCCTAGGCGGTCTTTTGACCCGTTGTTATAGTAGATCTTCATTATAGTTGAATTCACATTATCCTTATACATTAAGATTACATGGCTATTGGCGCTGGTATGTGACCTTGATGTTCTTGTCTCCAAGGGTCATACCAGCCGTGTTCTCCTTGGCAGTTACGGCGCCTTGCTCGGCGTCGTACTCTACGAATGCGATACCGCGACGACCAGGCACCAGTCTGACTTCTCGGAAGCCCTCGAAGCGCCCAAAGATCCCGCTAAGAGCTTCGACATCGTACTCTTCCGGTACATTCTGCAGGAAGAGAATCTTATTGGGGGGCAGGTATTCATCGGGGATGACGGCCGCCTGGGCAACCGACGTCGACTTGAGGCCTGACGGTTTGGCAATCTTGGACGGACGTCCATCAGGGCCAGTAGCGGCGCCGCGCTTACCTTGCCTGGGACCCTCTGCGGCCTCGATGGCCTTCTTCTTTTCTGCGGCGGGCGTCAGCATGTTGTCAAGATTCCGTGCATCGCATCGAGGGAGCATACCTTTCTCCGCAAGCCTATGTTGCTTATGCGCCTCGAGCTCTTCTGTCGAACCGTTCATCTCTATCGTCTTGTCGCTGCGCGACTTGGCCATGGCAAGGCGCATGGGCTTATCGAAGAGCGGGAAGCCATTGATCTCCTCGATGGCCTCCTTTGCGCTCGCCTCGGTGTCGTAGACGATGAAGGCCTGGCCCTTGGCCTTGAGGTTTTTCTTGGCGACAATGTCGACGACATTGCCAAACTCGGAGAAGATGGTTCGCAGCGCGGTGCTCAGAGGCTCGTGGTTGACTCGCTCTTCGAGATTCTGTACGTAGACACTGTGATGACATGCATTAGCCTTGCTCATCTCACTTGCGTGTCGGAGTGCAATGACACGCACGTGGTGATGGGCGCCTGGTCCGCCATTTCGTGAGTGGATATTCTGCACTGGCAAGCTGCGCGCTCCCCTGGTGTTCTGTATCCTGACTGTGTCGTGTCTTTCCGACAAATGGTTTGTTTGATGCTCCGGTCGCAGCAACTTTTCGCGACGCTCGCCGCCAGCTCGCGATGGGCTACCGAATATTTGCAAGTAACGGGGCCAGGCAGCAGCAGCCGCTCAGCCACACCTGCAGCTTCAGCCACACTAGCCACTCCACAGGTTCGGCAACTTCCGGTGGTGCTTGTTTGCTACCCTGTTGCGCGTGATCAGCTTCAACATTTCGCGGTTTTCGTGGCCGATGCCTGCCAAAAGAGCGCAGCGGTTTAAAGCAGCCAGATGGGCTGTTCAAGAGTCGGCTATATCTTTGAGATCCTATCAATCTACCCTTGCGGTCCAATGAATCATGTCCGACATCAGTTCGATGTAACTCTTCAGCGTGGCTGGCTAGGGAAGCAGTGGGACGGTTTCCTGTCGATCACACTCGTAAGGAATTTTCACGTGTGGTGCATCTTGCGAGGTCAGTCGAGACTCAGCCAGGACGCCTCGGTCTATTTATCAGTACCATGAATGAGACATGTTTTCTGATCTTTTAGTCGACAATCATACTCTTGGCTACCATCGTCGCTGGGCCCGTGTAAGTTGGCACAGCGCAATAGCAGCGCGCCACCAATACATTGAGGACAGCCGGTGGGATGGGTCGCTTCTGTTTCGAGAGTGGTAACTAGCATGGTCTGCCCTCCTTTCAGATCTCAAGAACTTCACGGCCAGGTCTTTGCTGCCTTTACGACCAAACCTCAAGTAGCCGTCAAGAAACTATTGCAAAGTGATGCTGTACCGCTTAAGGCAGATCCAGGTGAAGCTACAGTCAAGACTTTTTCTTTAATAAAAAGTGATCTGGAGTCTGCAGATTTTCCGGGAAAAATATATGAGAAAACCGGTGAATACGACACAGATAGCCAACAGTTACATCTTTACAATGCTTCGCGTGCAGCGCTGCGCGCCGTCACATGAACAGAAACATTATGTTACAGCCCACTTCCGGGATAGCGTCAGATTCTGATACCACCACTACACGATGTCGAAATTCAGACGGCTTACGACGCTTTCTACACCTTTAATAAAAGGCGTCGACTAGGGTTGTATCGGACGAGCCAAAGGAACTTTTGTACGCCAAACAGATGATCTGGCCAGAAGTGTCAGAGGAGTCTGGCTTGGCTTCACCGCCTCATGCTAAACTGTCAAGATGGCAACTCACATCAGAGGAAGCAATCAGAAGGCAGACTGCAAGTAATTGTTGCCAAGAAAGGATATGTCTAAATATGCCTAAAGTAAATAGACCAATAGCGACCTGGCGTGCCTTTTTGCATATACCAACGCAACGCTGTTGACCACATAAGACTGCAGGGATTTTTGACAGGAAACCTGGCGGCGAGTTTCACTTCAACGGGGTCTGGATTATGATTGTTGTTGGCATAGTCCTCCGTTGGGGGCTGAGCTTATCTGCAACTTTGTCAAGCTTCTCGCCTACACGATACTGTGGCTGCCTGAGATCTGCGCTGAACAACATCGCCCCAAATAAGGGCCCCCGTATGCCGTCCCCGGTGCATGTTCGTGACTTATCCCCGCGGACATCTGATACGCGGCGGCCGAAGGAAAGCGTACTGTTTGTCTAAGCGTTCGGGTACTGCGGTTTAAACCCGCAGTTTGGCGTTCGTTGCCATGCTTCCCTTCTCGCTTAGTCTTGATCTAGACCGCAGAAGTGCACCTCGCCACACCATACGGACAGAGAACTCGTGATATCAGACAAGAGAAAAATACGCGAGTCGTTTGTTTGCAACCCGGCCGCGTCAGCTTGCGGCCTTACGTTGCAAATTGAAGGTCATGGGATGAGGGAACATCAGTTCGAGAACAACTGCCGGATGTAGGATTAAATCTGTTCTGCTGTTGGAAGATGTGCACATGCCAGATGGCACTGCCGAGAAGAGTAGAATCTATCGTGTCTTCCCGAGGAGGAAGCCGTATCATCCGTGTAATTGATGTAAGCGGAAAAAGCTTTCAGACGTTCAGGAGAAGGCATTGATCTTCCGATCGATACTGAAATAGGTAACATTATGGCGTATTTGACATCCCGGACGAATCGCCGAGAATTGGCGTCCAGGATCCAAATTGGGATACAGGATAAGGGACTGCGCCACAGACGATCTTCACTCTCTTGATCCATTGCGGATAATTCCGCTCTCCCGTAAGGCAGAAAATCACATTCATGACAACCTATCACTTTATTTTCGCAGAGGCAGTGGGCAGAACTGGATCATCGTCGCTGCACCCACGCCCGAGTCTGAGCGTCACCGCCAGTACTCTGCACAGCAACGAGGCGGTGCAACGCACAGTCTTTCCACCATCTACAATTGCCTCATCATTTGGCAGATAGAGCTAAGCCAAATGAGGATTGAAGAAATATGCGCGTAAGATATTCCCTGCGACAAAGTTGCGCGAATTGGCCGTCGGCATAAAGCACCCCTTGCTGGCGCGTGGGCCCGCGACGCGGGCTGTCAGTCTCGCTCTGCGTGTGCACGCCACCATTGGCTCTATCGCTCCCAAGGCGGGCAAGATTGGGGCCAGAGGAACTGGGAATAAGTGGGTGATCGGTAAGGTTAAATGCGAGGCGCCTGCAACTATGACTGGGTATAAAAAAGAAAAAATGGTTTTCGTTGCAGCTGTCGGTGAAGCCCCAGAATAGTGAGACATACATCTCTCTGGGATACCGAGTTCCGCTAGAACGAAAGCAGTAAATGCTGGACACTGAGCAGTCTTCGCTGAGGCTATTCAGGGATTAGAGAAAATTTTATAACCATATTCGTAGTCTGTCCAGGGTTACCCAGGCCGGGAACACCCGTACGGCTTCATGCCTCGCTTCCAGGCTGCAAAACCGGGAGTTCCAATATCCGGCATATACCTTGTAGACCGGAGAGGCGATGCATACGCCCGAGATAACCGGGTCACCACTGGAAGTTCCGGTGCTAGTTCCGACGTCGTGTCTGGCCCAACTCTTTTCTCACCTGGACAGAGAGGGCAGCAACTGCGGAGAGATGGGTCTGGCGCATGTTAAATTTTGGTAAGCAAGTGATATTGCCGTGCAGTTCAAATGCACATGTATCCGGTCTTGGCAGCGTTGTATGACTCGCAGCCTCTAAGCGTACATGGGATTTACTACAGCTCTGAGCCTCTCCGTGTAAGTCGCGATATGACGGGCCGTCGTCGAGTTTAATGTATGATATCGGAGGCATACGTAGTCCTTTCAGTCTCCAAAGCTCTTATAAACTGGGTGCTCCTCCACTCCGTTTGAGGTTAGCCCGTAGACACCCAAAGTAGAGTTCGTCTCTTTTCAATAAGAAAACTCAATTGAAGTTGCTCATTCTTGAACCTGCGGTGCTACTTCTTCTTGTCAAAATGACTCCTCAAGCCGGGTTTCAGAATCTCTCTGTATTGCTCAGGCAATTTTACAGTCTCTCGGTTGAGGGTATCGCCTTGAACCAACAGCTTCGAGCTCTCAACAACTCACAGCTCGACAAAAATCTTTTACTTTCCTCAATACCCAACACATCAACCATTTCTATAAAGCCACTGCAGCTTCTGAAGACACTTTTGAAAGAGATTGAAGGCCCTTGGCCGGCATTTTCTGTGATAAGATGCTGTACTCGACTCTCCAAACTTCTCCCTGAAGAGGCTTGGACAAACCCACAAAGCGAGGCTGCTTTGATCTATGACGAGACAACAAAATTGGCCAAAAAGTCCTACCATTCTTTCGCACAGTTCCTCAGTGCTGAATCCAAGCCTGCCCTGCGAACACCGACACCAGATAACTTCATCACCCACAACGGTCTTTACAATTATGTCAACAACTTCAAACTTCCTGTTACATCTATCGGCAATAAGAAACCTATTGTTGCCATTTCGTTGCCAAATAGCCCCTCAATGGCTGCAACTTGTGTGGCAGTGGCTACATATTACACTGCCGCGCCTATCAATCAGGCTACGGGCGCTGAACAATTCAAGGCCGATGTCCTTCAATCCGGGGCCTGTGCTATCCTAACAACATTGGCAGACTACGAGAATCTAGAGCTGTCAAAACCCTGGGTCCAAGAAAATGACATCAAAGTCTTCGTCGTTTCTTGGTTCAAGGGTGACGACATCTCAGTGCAGACAGTAGATGGCAGCCCCATGCCGCCGTGCGATCAACCAACACCCAGCGTTGCCGACGACGTTGGCTTGATTTTATTCACCAGCGGAACTTCTGGTTCCAAAAAAGTCGTTCCCTTGACAGTCCACTGCCTGCTTGCAGGCATTGTCTTCGTTATGGACTCGTGGGGGCTGACCAACAACGACATTTGCCTCAACATGATGCCTCTGTACCACGTCGGAGGCCTGGTGCGCAATATCTTTGCGCCGATGTTTTCTCACGGGTCGACAGTATGTTGCCCGACGTTTGACGCCACGATGTTTTGGGACGTGGCCGAAGCAATCCAGCCCACATGGTACTACGCATCCCCGTCAATGCACCAGGTCATTCTTAACGAAGCAGCTTCTCGCCCCCTCGCCCTCGAGAGAAGCCAGATCCGTCTCGCATGCAATGCAGCTGGCGCGCTTCTTCCAGCTCTTGCAAACCAGCTGCATGACACCTTCAACTGTGTTGTGCTGCCCAGCTACGGCATGACGGAATGCATGCCAATCTCTACACCGCCGCTGGATTACAAGCTCGATCGCGAAGGAACCTCGGGTATTAGCGTCGGCCCTGGCCTTGCTATTCTTGACGGCTCCGAGAAAAAAGTACAGGGTGAAACAGTGGGAAGAATCTGCGTTCGCGGCGAGCCTCTATTTCCAGGGTACATGAGGCCGGATGGCTCCATTGACAAATCGTGCTTCAACGCCAATGGCTGGTTTGATACTGGTGACCTGGGATACATGGACAACGACGGCTATCTTTACATTACCGGCCGAAGTAAAGAAGTCATCAACCGCGGTGGCGAGCTCATTTCACCTTTTGAAGTTGAAAACGCTATTTTAAAGGCCTCGCTGGTCGAAGGCTCACCAATCAAGGGCCGCGTGTCGCACGCGCTCGCCTTCGCCGCCAACCACGACGTTCTTCAAGAAGTGGTTGGCGTCGTCATTGTCACCCCAAGGGTACTACCGCGCCCAGATCTTGGCAGCATACAAGCTGCCCTGAAGGCATCGTTGCAGCAGGCGAAATGGCCAGTCGTCGTCACTTACATGGAGGACGTACCCAAAAGAAACAACAAAGTACTGCGCATCAGCTTGGCCAAGCGTATGTCGCTGCCTACGTTTACAGACGACACACCCTACTGTGAGAGACATTGGGAAGCTGTCTGCCCCGCTCCAGATACAGAGCTCAAAGTGAGCATCGATGCGGCGTTGTGCCAACCCGACATAGGCAGCATGAGGGCCCATCTTCGCGAAGTTACGCCTGTCAACACGCAAAGCCATGCCCGTCTCAACCCTGCGGGGGATGCTATTCAAGTATTTCTTGCTTCTACCGATTCATCTAGCGGTCAACCGGAGAAGAAAATCGCAGATGAAATCGTCTCACAACTCCGCGCCAGGGTTCACAACTACCTAATCCCGCAACAAATCTATTTGATGCCACAGCCACTGCCTCTCGATGAGTTTGGCCTCATCCATGAAGCAAAATTATCAGAAAATTTGGACAAGATGCTCGGTGCCTCACTGGCCGCTCTCCAAAGCTCGACAGGCGGCAAGATTACAAAGATCTTTAGCGATATCCTAGGACTGCCCACGGCCGATATCCCCAGCGACGTTGATTTCTTCAGCCTGGGCGGTGACTCGCTGCGCGCCGGTCGACTTATTTCCGAAGTTCGATCCGTGTTTGGCGTGCAGCTCCCCATCAGCATAGTCTTCAACAACGGCAGAGTTTCGGAGCTCGCCAAGCAAATCGAGATACAGCTTGACGAGTCCCCCCAAGACGACGACGTGAAAGAGGAGCTGCCCGGCTGCACCGAGACGTACAGCTCAACCAACCCAATCCTGCTCCTGCTCCAGCTTCTCCCTATGGTATTTGCATACCCACTACGACGAGGATCTCAGTGGACTATTTTTATTATGACCGTATCGTACATGGAGAACTGGGTAACTTTCACGTCTGTGCCCGGGCGTCTGCTCAACCTCGTCGTCAGTATCGCTCTCGCTATTCTGATCGTGAGAGCTGTCGCGCCGTTTATCGGTATAGCAGCAAAGTGGCTTATTATTGGCAGACATCGCGAGGGTCTATATCCGATGTGGGGGTGGTATCACACACGATGGTGGCTTGTCGAGAAGTTTGTCGCCGTGGCGGGCCTGGGCCTGTTCGCCACGAACGATTATACCAAGTCCATCTACTACCGCGCCATGGGCGCCAAGATTGGGAAGAATGTCAAATTCGAGCAGGTCTACTTGGGCGAATGGGATCTGCTTGAAATTGGCGACGACGTCGAGCTGGTGAAGTGCTCTCTTCGCCCCTTCGCCGTTGAGCGCAACACATCCATGTACCTCGGAAAAATCACTATCGGCTCCAGATCAAGCATCGGCATCTCCTCAATTATCGCGCCTGGATCTTCGATTGCGCCCAATACCTGCATCGGAATGAACTCGTCGAGCTGGGAGCTCCAGGACGCGGACGAAAGCAACAGAGGTCTTACCCGAGGCAGCGGACTGAAGCCTCACTGGTCGGCACTGCTCTTCCTCACCGTGCCAATCGTCATTATTGTATGGGCTGCCGCAATCATACCATGGGTCTCTGGGCTTCTTGGCATGGTCATCACCCTCCCCAAAGACACGGTATTCCTCGTACGAGGGGTTTTGAACTGGCTCAGCTCCGGGCGCCGTCTGGCATTCCACTATGCGGCCTTGGTGTTGCGCGTTTCCCTCACGCCATTCGTCTACTTTCTCTGCACCGTCGCCATCAAAAAGATACTGGACTGCATATTCGGCGAGATGCCCACAGTGGCGCATGCCAAGCCCCGGCCCGTCGACGTCTGGAGGTCCCACCTCATCATGACCCTCCTGCCCGTCACAAGGCTCCACGAGATGACCAGCCTGTTTGGGCAGCACTACGAGGCGACCTCCATTGCGCTTCGCCTGCTCGGTGCCAAAGTTGGGAAGCGAGTGTACTGGCCCGGCACCGGCCCCGCCATTACCGACTACCATCTGCTCGATGTCGGCAACGACGTGGTTTTCGGCTCTCGTTCAGACCTGGTCACGACAGACAAACATGGCCAGGCCAAGATTGTCATTGGAGATCGTTCCATGATTGCGGATCGGGTGACTCTCCTTCCAGGAGTCAGGATTGGCGAGCAGACAACTATGGGATCTGGGTCTGTGACGCGACGCAATAAGGCGTACAATGACGGCGGCACGTACGTTGGCTCCAAGGGCGGCGACGCTGTCTGCTTGTCGAGTGGCATCCAGCCTAAGACTGTGAGCCGCCACAGAGCTATCAGAAAGATACAGAAGCAGTCGAGTGGTGATAGCACCATAATCGGTGACAATGACAGCGATCAGGTCAAAATCAGCCCTGGCGCAAATCCGCAATCAAAAAGCCAGAATACATTTGTCAATCTCAAGCGCAACACGTATGGCAAGGAGAAACTCACGGTGAAGAGCATTAACTCGCAGTCCGGATATGAAGAAGATGAGCCCCGTGAGCCCTCGGAAGAGGAGATGTCCCCCTTTGGACGGGCATACTACCTCAAGAAAGCACCGTATCACGTCTTCGGCCCCTTTTCCATCTTCTTATACTCCATGTTCATGCACATCTTCACCTCCGTCTACTGGAACGCCGCCAACATCTCGGCAGTGCAGGTCGTCAACATCATCATCGACAGCAGCGTCGAGCGCGAGGTCGGCTTCTGGGCCAACAGCGGCGCCATCCTGGGCTTCATGGTCGTGGCAATCAGCTTCTTCACGACCCTCCAAGCCGTCGTCGCGCTCGCCGTCGTCGTCGCATCCAAGTGGGCGCTGCTCGGCCGCCGCCGCCCGGGCAACTACGACTGGGACAAGAGCTCGTACTGCCAGCTCTGGCAGCTCTACCTCAGCATCGAGCTGCTCCGCCGCAGCTGCTACCTCGGCCACGGCGTGCTGGGCATGCTGACTGGCACGCGCTGGATCGTGTGGTACTTCCAGCTGCTGGGCGCCGACATCGGGCGCGATGTGGCGCTCTTCGCCAACGGGCGGCCGGCCCTCATGTTCACGGAGCCGGACCTCATCACGCTGGGCGACCGCGTGGCGATTGACGACTCGAGCGTCGTGGGGCACATCAACAGCCGCGGCACGTTTGACCTCAACAGGTTGGAAATTGGGGACCGGTGCGTCATGCGATCGGGGAGTCGGCTGCTGAGCGGCGCGACGATGAAGAAGGACAGTTGCCTGTTGGAGCACACGCTCATCATGGGCGGTGATGTGGTTGAGGAAGGGTGGACGATGCAAGGGTGGCCGGCTGAGAGACGTAGAGGCCAACGACTAACGGTTTCGAATGAATAGATGCCATTGTGTTCCATATATATATATATTAGTTCTATGTTGTGCTATATAGATGCCAATTTGTTGGTAGTCGAGCCCGGAAGGAAACCTCCCGTTCTAGTCGACCGAGATATCCATTTTACTGAGTTGATTAATTCGTGTCTTCCCACGTATAAAATCACCCCTTCTTTCCCAATATTCTATCTGTGCATGGCCTCCAAACGAAGAAAAGAAAAACACCGTGGCTAATGAATCTAACATAAACACCAAATCAAGTAAATCGCTCCAATCCCAGGGTATATATGCATACATGATGAGTTGAGGCTGGCGCAGACACAGACAACCAGCCTCGATAGATGATCCCGCTCTAAAAAAAAAAAACAAGAACATCATTCTACACTTTGAAAGAGCCTCCAGCTCAGACTTCTTTGACAGGGGGGGTGTCGGCATCGCTCGCGGGCGCGTTGTCTGGCGGGGGCGGCGTCGCGGTCGGCGAACCGTGAAGCACGGGGGTTCCGGAGCCCTCGACCTTTCCGGACTGCCACTCGATGCGCTCGCGGACCATGTCGTGCTTGCACCAGCGGACAGTGATGATGCCCCAGAGCACCATCCAGAGGAAGGGGACGGCCCAGCAGATTCCGTAGGCGGCCGTTGCGGGGACGGGATGGATGACGGCGATGACGGTGAGCGGTACGGCGACAAGGAGGGCGGGGATGGACCAGAAGATGGACTGGATATAGAGCATGCGTCGAAATCGGGGACTGGCCTTGTATCGGGCGGCGAGGGCTTCGCGGAACGGACGGCCGGCACCGGCGTTGACGGCGACAATGTCTTCAATGAAGTAGTATACAGCGGGGAGGACCTGCCAAAAGTTAGTGGAGTCACATAAAAGTTACTGGAATCAGCGAGTATTCGTACCTTGCCGCCCTTTGGAGTAGAGCTGAGGCGAAAGGGAGCCTTCCACCCCATCATATGATATAGTTGGATGAAGGCCATGACGCCGCCAATGGAGTAGAGGATGGCAGGCGCCGGCATACACAGCACTCGTAGCCAGACAATATGGGGCACACTGCCAACGATAAAGAGCGCTGTGACGGCCGTGATGGTGATGACCGAGGTATAAGTAACAACATCGAAGCACCATCTGCTATTCGTACCCAGGGGGCGGTAGAATCGCTCACTCTTGATCAGACGCAGCGTGCGAATGGCAAATTCGAGATACGTGGGTCCGCCCCAAATGGTGGTGACGACAGCGAAGATGATCCAGCCCTCGACATCGCCGGCGTAGTACATGCCATAGTAGAGCGCAATGGGGATGGCACAGGCGTCGACAAAGACGAGAAAGGCGAAGATGAAGAGGCGCCAGCGTTTCCAGCCGTGGTGCCAGGTAAAGGGAAGCTGAGGCAGCAGGTTCGGGTTGTCGTCATAGTACTCCTCGAGCGTCTTGGCGCGGCGTCGATACTCGGTGCGCGTGGCGGCGCGGGAGTCGTAGTATGCAGCGGCGGACTGGCGGCGAGCGTACGACAAGCTGCGGCGCGGGACACCGTCCGGCTGCGATGGCGGTGTCGTCCCGGTGGCCGTATGCCCGCTGGCGAGGACGGAGCTCGCGCGGTTGAGGTTGAAGTTGAGGTCCGTGGAGTGGCGCTTGGGACGGCCGGCGGCGATGGTGACGGAGCGACGGGGCGGCTTGATGTTCTCTTCGCTGACAGTGTTGGCGATGGCGCCCTCGGTGTTCTCGTCGATGGCGTTGGTGTCGCCCGTCAGCGACGCCTCCCGGTTGCTCTGCGACTTGGTCACCGGAACGGGCGGGAGGGACGGAAACGGTGACGACGACGTGGCGACGGGGGAGGCCGGATTCGAGCTCGTGTGGGAGCTGCCGCGTCGAATCTCTGGCATGGCGACGGGTTTGCGCGCAGCAGAGAATATCGAATTGGCGATAGATCGTTCGAGGCTTGAGTTCTGCGCTGGTTGAGGATGTGAGGAAAAAAGGAGAGAGGTGGAAAAGCAGGCTAGTCGAGTCGTGGCGAAAGATGAGGAAAGCCTACCACCACCACCACGGTAAGGAGTAGTTAGAGCGGAACGCCTGGAACTGGAACTGGAACTGGAACTGGAACTGGAACAGCTGGGAGCCGGAGCGCTAAAGATGTAAAGTTAAAACAATGGGGCCCGGCGGCCAACCCTGATTATGAATTGGATATTGGATGGGGAATAAGTTGAAGGGAGTTGTAGATATAAGGAAACATGGTGACGATATCAATGCGTTGCAGCCAAGGTTGAGTCGTATTCGTATGTGTTTTTTGCGTCCCAATTGTAAGAAAAACGTCGGCATCAGCGATGAGAAAAACGCCGATCCAGGTACTTGAGTGTTTGCGCTGGTACAAGTATCGCCATGTACCCTCCATGCAAACAGCTGCAGCGCAGCAGATGGTGACGATATACGGAGTACAAATCCACTAAAATTTAATGCTTTACAGCTACATTTGAGCCCTGGCCTCGCCCATGGCCGAGCAAATGCGGGCGCCACACAGCGCCAAGGTTGCCCCAGCCCAGTCACTCCCGCCAGCGGGGGTACAAAAAGATACTTATAGGCTACAAGCTGCCCTTTTATTTGAGATTCAAGATGCCCGTCATCGGTCTTTGGCCAAGACGCCGTCCCCGACATCAGTTGTTATATTACTCCGTACAGTATATGCAATATACAAGCAGTCAAATATTACAGTCACAAAGCCAAAACACAAGACCCCGAAAAAAAAAAAAAAACGAAAATTGTTCCTACACGGACGCTGATGCCTCAAATCATTGATTGGATCAATCCGCGAAAACAGATCCTTTCTGCATTACCGTCGGTCATGTCGTTCCCAGGCACGGACCAAACAGACCTGCCACAGCCCGCGGACGTGCACGCGTCTGCCATTTGATACCAACCACCAAGACCAAACTGAATCAGCGCTTTATCAGACGCCGAAGCATCCGTGCCTAGATTTATGCCAATCGGTCCTGACTTCATTTTATATATCGACCTCCCGGTCTCGCCCTTCGATTTGTGGCCCCCCTGCGCCCGCTTCCACCACTCAAGACTGGCCTTACCTATATGTCGCTGTAACCCAAGCATCGATTACTTCCTCCCTTGATACCGAAGCAACATGCCGATTACAAACCATGTGTCGTTGAACCTCTCTTTCGTTTCATTTTCTCATCTCTTCGTGTCAGGAGGCAGTATACATAACCTTGCCCCTGGCTGACGAACCAAATCCCTTGCACAAGGTTTCCAGGCCCAAGTTTTACTTTAACCCTTTAACTCGACGCAGGATTGCAGAATACTCGCCCGTTCTTTCCATTCACTCTTATCTGAATAAAAGCCGAAAAGCTATCTCCAAGGGCCGCGAAACCCAATCCGCCCGCGTCGAGCGGCGCCCATGCATTCGATATCCAACCTGGACTCGCTCACTAACACGCCAAATTGTCGACAGCTAGAAAATTTCAACCAAAAGTTTCCTCAAGGTCTCGGCATCCATCTTCTGCAGTTTCGAATTCTCATACCGCTTCACTCGCAGATAGTGATCCATGATCGGCCGCCCGATGACCCGCGCCAGCCCGCCTTCATCATCCTCAAAGCGCCGCAGCGAAATCTCCAGCGTCGCCGGCAGCGGCTCGCTCAGCATCCGCGGCACATAGTCCTCGAATTTGGGGCCTCCGAGGTCCGGCCACGTCAGCGGCTCCTTGTTGGCCATGCCCAGGAGCCCGGCGCCGAGCACCGCCGCCAGCGTCAGGTACATGTTGGCCGTCGCGTCGATGCACCGCACCTCCCAGTGGCACGGCTTGATCTTGCGCACCGGCACCAGCCGCGACTCGGTGCCCCAGCACACAGCGTCGCCCGCGTAGTACCGTCCCAGCCGCTGGTACGAGACCTCCAGCGGGAGGGCGAGGCCGCACAGAGCCGGCAGCCGACGCAGCATCCCCGCGAGGAACGCCTCCTCCTCTGCCTCCGAGCGCGCCGGCTGCAGCGAGAGGTGCATGTGCTGTCCGGTAGCGATGGGGTCGTCGATTACGGGCTTGGGCGCCATCGTAACGCGGTGACCGGCACGCGAGAACGTGTCCTTGAGATAGGCCTGTACGAGAATCAGGGTGTCGATGGCTTCCATGGGCGGCAGCGGCGCCAGTCCGAACTCGTACTGGCCGCGGACGCCTTCAGTGTGCATGGCGTGGATTGAGACACCTTCATCGCGTAGCTTTTTGGCGCACTCCTCGACGTACATATAGCTGGGATCGCGTAGGCCGGCGACGGAATAGTGCCCATACAGATCGAAGTAGCTGTCCGTGCCACCAAACTGTGTCGCCTTCAAGATGACAAATTCCACCTCGAAACCCACGAGGAAATCCATGCCCCAAGTCGCCCGCGCCTCAGTCAGCACTTTCGTCAGCGTCTGCCGCGGGCATAGGTCACTATGCGTTGGGTGCCCCTGTCTCGTATACTCCAAGGCGCACATGACAGTGGCGTTGCCTTCGACGACCGACCTGCGCAGCGACGACCAGTCCGGAATCAGCCAGTGCATGCCATTGTGGCTGATTTTTGGGAGAATTGTGTTGTCCACGGCACACTCGACGGCGAATGCTGCGGCCTTGAAGCCCTTCTTCTCGGCGAGTGTGGACAAAACGTGCTCGACGGTAAGGACTCGCGCCCGCAGGACGCCAGAATAGTCTTGCCACTGCAGGCGGATAAATATGATCTCGGGGTTGGCCTTCACCAAGTTCTCGATGACCTCGACGGGGCATACCTCGGGGACCTGGACGACCGTCATTATTCGAGAAAGCTGTGCCTAAAAGCAGCTCATGTAGATCGAAACTAACTCGCGTCCAGGCTTTTAGGCCCATATGTCCCTGTTATGTCTTCACATCTTACTAAATGCGCAATACGTACGACTATTTGCGTTGTACGGGGCGGGGGTGCCGTTAGACAAGCAACATGCAGCATGCAGGCCCGCAAAATGGCTACCCGCATCCTTCGTGTGATGGAACCAAGGGGGGCGTCCGGCAGTCGGTGAAGTCTGTCGGGGGGCGATGGGACGACAAATCGCTCAAGCATATATGGTACTAGGCTTGCAGCCTTCTTTGCACCGTCTTGGCGTACCGCCTCGGCAGCAAGAGAAGGCATGGTTCGAAGCGATTGGCTGGATAAATGCAGCTTCATGATTTCACGTCTTCCATGGCAGGCTAGCCGATGCGCACAAATATATGCATCGTCCGTGACAACAGCCTGGAGACAACAATGGATAGGCGGCTGTGGAGATGGATGGATCTACTTTCAGCCAGCCGCACGCTCAGCAAGCCGTGCATGTCTGATGGACAGATCATCAGCCCCAGTCAGTATATGCATATCAAGACAGCAAGCTGATGCAACTGAGACGATAGTTGTAGCGTGGAAATTACCACGCCGCGTATGCACTCTAGCTGGACGCAATTGCAAGCACCGCCGTTTGTAGTTTAGCCGCCGTATCCGTGCCTTAGTTGCCGAAACCTCAAGCTTCTGCTCTGCAATGAAGTGATAATCCCTTCCTCCTTCGCTGCGATGAGCATTGCCGTGGGTGGCCGCCCCAATGTAGTGGCACAGAAAGCCATGACTTGGCTGATGTCCAGCCATCCGGTCTTGCTGCATCCGAAATGCGCCACGGCTCTAAATGGCAGCGGGTTGCCATATCACTTCCAGCTGTGGATCAGCTGAAGGAACCCATGCATCTCTTTCGAGGCAACACAATTGGTCCACGGGGCTCCAAGGCTTCTCAGCGCGCACACAGTACGATAACTCTCCGCCGGAGAAGCCGAAACCGGTCGCCATGGCCATTAAAGATCTTCGATTTATTTATAAGTCCAAAGCTCTAAAGAGTCCACAGTCTTTGCCATATACGGCATCACACTCAAATCACACCATCCCTACATCCTTTTACCGCATCGTGCTATACCACTCATACCATCCACGGCCTCATCTGTCAGAAAATGAGGCTAGAGGTACAACCGGTTACCAAATTCCATGCTGCGGGGCGCGGAAGGCTTGCAGATCGACGGCCACGTCCATCTTGTCTGCGGGCCTGGGCTAGACGACTCCGCCGCGTGGTGCAACTTCATCCCCGACCATGTCGCCTTATTCCCCCCCAAATATACAATGTTAACATACAATAAGCCCCAGACTCATAGTTATCTTACTGACAGAAACTATCCGTAGCACGGCTGGCAATTCAGCGATGTGCTGGCTCGACAGAAGACTGCAGGCCAGGGATCTACAAGCTAGCACGGAATTAATGGCAGGTAGTTCGCCGTTTCGGAAACATTTCTACTCAGTATAACACGAGAGAGCAAACAACGGCCATGTCAGCTCCAGCGTGTCCATAAATACAGCGACTACAGACGCGTTAAGCAAGACTGACGACACGCTTTGCTGACCGACTAATCCCGTCGTGCCCCCGAGATAGATATATCGCGATGGCTGACACATCGATCTGGAAGAGCCCAGTTACACCATGGCAAGCCTCCGCGGCGGAGCCAGTTCTCCGCACCCTCGTCGAGCTGGTCGACCATAACGCCCGCCATAACCCCGACCATGTATTCTGCATCCAGCAAATCCAGAATGCTGCTGAGACCGATATTGTCAGTGTCACGTACCGCATGCTCAAGGCCGCCGTGCATCTGTACTCGGGACATATCCAGGAGAAGCTCGCCGTGCCTGAAAATGGTGTCGCAGACCGGCGGCCCATTGCCGTCCTGCTCCGCGGCGGTGTGGACGTCTTGATTTACGCCTATGCCATTCAAAGCCTGCACAGACCGGTACGTCGATAAGTGATCTGTACAGAGGCGAAACCCTGCCTGACGAGAGATATACAGATCCTCCTTCTGTCGAGCATGCTCAACGCCCATGCCATCAGTTCTATGCTGAAGAACACGGGCGCCAACATCATCATCGCGGGCGACAGCACCATTGGCCTTGCAAAGGCGGCGGTAGATCCGCTGCTGCAGCAGGGTGATGAAATTTCAGTGGTTGCTGCTCCCGGTATAGTCGCTTCTCTGGACGCCATCAAGGCCACATACGTCTCTGCACCCTTGTACACCAGGCCAGATGACTTCGACGACATGACACCGAATGCCATCCTGCTGCACTCGTCCGGCACGACTGGCCTCCCCAAGACCATCTCACATAGTCACAGGTGGACGCTCTCCTGCACCAGCGTCGAAGATGCGGCCGTCGATATTACAAAGGGCGCTTTTGCTGGTACATCACCGACAAGTCATGCAAGTCCACTCTCCCTTCCCATCTCAACAGAAGGATACCGACTAACACAGAAGCCAGGCCTTCGGGTTCTCCTTCGTGACGCGCAGCTTCGCAACCGGGCTCATTACCTGCATCGCTGCGCCGGGCACAGCGGCCTCCCCAACCGCATGGCTCTCATGGCTCCGGGCCTGCGGCGCCGACCACCTCGCCGCGACCCCCGCGCTCCTCGAGTCCCTCGTGAACCTCCCCGACGGCGAGGGCGTCCGCGCCCTGGCCCAGCTCCGCTACGTCGCCTTCTCGGGCTGCAACCTCCGCGGCACAGTCGGCGACGCCCTCGCCGCCGCGGGCGTCCCGCTCTGCTCCAGCTACGGCTGCTCCGAGGCGGGCGCCATCTCGGCCTTCAAGTACCCCGCCCGCTCCACGGACGGCGAGTGGCGGTACTTTGAGCCCAGACGGGACATCGACATCCAGCTGACGCCCGACGACACCGCCAATGCCAAAGACGGCAGCGGAGAGAGCAGCAGGCGGCACAAGCTGGTCGTCGAGACCCCCGGCCAGCCCGCGCCGGTCGAGGTGCAGGACGATGTGGTGGTCCACCCTACCAACCCGGGCCTGTACGCCGTCCGTGGGCGCCTCGACGACGTGATTGTGCTGTCCAATGGGCAGAACGCCATGCCGCACATCGTCGAGGCCGCGCTGACGGACTCGCCGCTCGTCCGCGCCGCCGTGGCCTTTGGGAGCGGGCGCGCGGAGCTCGGCGCGCTCGTAGTCCCCGCGAAGCCCGTCTCCGCGAGCGAGATGGGCGGGTTTGTCGAGAGCGTCTTCGGTCTGGTGCAGAGCATAAGCACCATGTCGCGGCAGGACATCCACTACGAAGAAGCGCTGGTTGTTCTGCCCCACGACGCGGAGGTTGCCGTGACGCCAAAGGGCAGCATCAGGAGAAAGCAGATGCTGGAAATGTATGCAGAGCAGATTAACGAGGCATACCGAAAGTTGGATCTAGCATAGTCGCGTCGTTGCATATAACAAAGATTGACAAGATATGAATCGATTAATATAAAAAACTATCATGGGGTATCGTCACTCCGTTCCTCAAGTCGTGCCAGACAACAATGAAATTATAAAGCACAGCCAAGGATCTGGAGGTGGGCGGCAAGGATGTAGAACTACAGGTAAAGACAGCAAACGCGCCCGACAAAGGGAATCAAGCCATGCACATATCCAAGTGGATAAGCGGGCTAATCCACAAAACAAAGGAAACATTCGCTTCTCCTAATGCTTTCACATATCGTGACCAAAATCCACATCAGTCGGGCACTTAAGAGGTCTGAGGCTGAGGGCTTGTGATAGACTGCAGCAACCTGAATTCGTGTCAGTATCTGTTTGCTAACTCTTAGTTTCGTTGTGCCTTACTGAAGGTTGCGATCTCTCATTTCACGGTCAAGGGCATCAATCTGTTTGGCCGTGAGGCGCGCCTTAGACAGCTAGAGCCTCGTGTTAGCCATCATTCCAAACGGCGCACCAACAAGCGCTGGATCAAGCAGGACTTCGTACCGACGCCAGTGCTACTGAGGAGTGATCTTCATCGGCCTCACCTTGAGAGGATCCGTCATCTGTCGCTGCCTTCTCCTGATCTTCGTTACCATTGCTGGCAAATCGGCTGGCGGCCAGGCCCTTGGGTTTAGTCGGCGTCGCCTTTGCCTACTCCTCGTCAGTCCTCCTGCTCCAGCGTCTTCTTTCTCCGAATCACTCTACCTTTGCCTCTGCCAATTCCGCTTCCTTGACATTTACTTGAGCCTGGAGCTCATCCAGTTTCTTCTCAGAAGCCTGCAATTTGGCTGTGGCATCCTCGAGTTCCGACTCCAGCTTCTTGGCCTTGTTAGATGCCTCTTCGACCAGAGCGGTCATACTGTCATTCAAGTCGCGGTAGTCAGACTTGGCCGTTTGCTCCTGGGTGGACAGCTCCTCCTTGAGGGCCTCGAGCTCCTTGAGGGTTTGCCCAGTGCTCTCGTCAGAGCTCTTCAGCTTCTCAAGGGCCTCATCAAGCTCGGCTTGCTTAGCCTTGAGTTCGTTGGTGACAGAGGCGAATGTCTCCTCGAATGTCTGCTTCGAGGTCTCCATCTCCTTCTTCAGCAAGTCGGCAGCAGATGTGTCGGGTTTGGCACTCTTGACAGCGTCCAAGTCAGCAAGAGCAGTCATACGCTCCATCTTCTCATGGGCAAGCTGTTGGCTAATATCCTCAATCTCAGTCTGAGCAGCTGTGAGTGCTTCCTTGGCAGAATCCAGAGCCTCCTGGAGTTCGGTGTTCGACGCAGTGTGGGCGGCAATCTTTTCCTCGAGGCTCGCGGTAGTCTGGCGGTGCTCCATCATGACGTCTTCAATCGTCTTGGAGTGCAGAGCTGACAGTTCGTCAAGGTCCTTGCGGGCATTGGCACTGTGGGTCTTCATGGCATCCATGGCATCCTGGTGCATGTTGACGAGTTTCTCAACCTCGGCAGCGTGGCTCACTTCCAGTTCCATGCGGGCAGCTTCGATGGCCTCTGAGCCCTTCTCCTCGGCGCTGTCGATGGCCGCATTCGCAGCCTCGAGCTCTGCCTTGAGAGAAGCCAGCTCTTCAGCGTGCTTCTTGCCAGCCTGGTCCTTGGTCGCGGCAGCATCGGATTCGAAAGCGAGAAGTCTCTCGCTGAGCTCGGCCTTTTCCTTCTTCAGAGCATCAAGGGACTCGGTGTGGGCTTTCTCCAACTCCTCCAATTGAGAAGTATGCGTGGCGTCAGTGTCACCCTTGGCGAGGTCAAGCTGCTCGGCGTGCTGAGCCTTGAGGTTCTCGATCTGCTGTTCGTGCTCAGTGGTGGCCAGATCAAACTTCTCCTGATGTTCAGCTTTGACAGCCCCAATCAAGGTCTGCAGCTTAGCATCAGATTCGTCCAGAGCCTTTTGGTGCATAGACTTGGTCTCCTCCAGCTCCTTGGCGTGATCGGCCTTGAGAGCCTCCAAGCTTCCAAGGTGAGTCTCACGAGCAGAAGAGGCATCAGCCTTCGCAGCCTCCAGTTCCTTGGCATGCGTCTCACGCAATTCGTCGAGACTCTGCTGGTGCTCAGTCTTAAGCGTCTCGAGGCTACGCAAGTGGGTTTCGCTAACAGAGAGGGCATCGGCCTTGGCAGTTTCGAGCTCCTTGGCGTGGGTGTCGCGGAGCTCATTCAACGTCTGCTCATGCTCAGCCTTGAGAGCTTGCAAGCTCTCCTGGTGAGTTTCCGTGGCAGAAGAGGCAGCATCGGTCTTGGCGGCCTCAAGTTCCTTGGCATGAGCATCACGAAGATCATCAAGAGCCTTTTGGTGCTCAGACTTGAGGGATTCCAGGCTTCCGAGGTGAGTCTCGCTAGCAGAAGAGGCATCCGCCTTGGCAGCCTCAAGCTCCTTTGCATGAGTCTCGTGAAGGTCGCCGAGAGTCTTTTGGTGCTGGGTCTTCAGGGCGTCAAGACTAGCCTGGTGAGTCTCACCAGCAGAAGAGGCCTCAGCCTTGACAGCCTCAAGCTCTTTGGCATGGTTTTCCCGCAATCCATCCAGGGTCTTCTGGTGCTCAGCTTTGATACTCTCCAGACTTCCTAGGTGCGACTCGCTGGCAGAAGAGGCATCGGCCTTGGCAGCGGCAAGCTCTTTGGCATGGTTTTCGCGCAGTTCATCAAGCGTCTTCTGGTGCTCAGTGCTTTTGGCATCAAAGGAAGCGAGAGCATCGGTGTGAAGCGCTTTGGCGTCGGCAAGCTCCTTTGCATGGCTCTCAGCAGCCTCAGCGGAAGAGGCCTTGAGCGCCTCGTGCTGGCCCTCGAGTTCCTCGAACTTGCGCTTGAAGAAAGCATCGCCACGGAGGCTCTCGATTTCATTCTCGTAGTCTTGCGAAAGCTGCTTCATGCGTTCATCATGCATAGTCTTGAGCTTCACAATATCGCCATCCTTGTCGGCCAAGGAGGTCTGGATGTCGCTGTTCTTCTGCTGCAGCTGCTGCAGAGTCTCGGTGGCGGACGCAAGCTCCGCAGTCTTGGAGTCGAGTTCATTCTGGAGCTCAGATGTCGCGCTGGATGACGACTGCTCGGCGTTGCTAAGAGCAGCACTCAGCTCCTTCTTTGTGCTCTCGAGCTCGGCCTGGAGAGAAGCGACCTTTTCCTCAGATTTGGCCACATCGCCGCTAGAAGCCGTCAAGGCAGCGTTGGCAGCCGTAAGCTCTTCGATCTTCTTTTCAAGCTCCGCAGCGGATGCCTCATGTGCCGCCTTCATCTCGGACAAGGCGCTCTCATGTGCCGAGGCATCAAATTGGTTTTGCTCGAGGTTGGCCTTGTGCTTGGCCTCCAGTTCAGCAATGGCAGACTGGTGCTCATCCGCCAGGGACGCACGTAGCTCGTCCATGCTGACGGCGTGCGCAGCGTGCGCATCTTGCAAAGCCTTTTCGGTAGCAGCCGAGCTGGTAGAATCTTGGTTTGTAGTCTCCTCCAGAGCTCTCGTCTTCTCCTCCAAGCTCGCTTCGAGAGCTTGGCGGGCATCCAGAGCCTCACCTAGCTGGGTCTCTAGGGCCGAAATTGTGGCTTCGTGCTCCGACTTCAGCGCGGCAATAGCATCGTCGTCTTGGGCACCGGCCGCAGGCGCTTCAGCGGCATCGGCAGGCTTGTCGACCTGATCGCGAAGTTCTGCAATGGTGACCTCTGACGCCTTGATCTGGTCGTTGAGCGACGCGATCTCTTCCTCCTTGGAGGCCAGAACCGTCTTGAGCTGCTCGACCTCTCTGGACGCATCGCTAGGAGTACCAGCTCGTGAGGCGGGGCGAGCAGCCAGACGGGCTGTTGTTGAGGAGGTGCCAGCGGCGGTGGACAGTCTCTTGGTCGCGGTCGAGGTGCCCACCGTGCTGGCAGGGCGTGTAGTGGCAGTGCGAGTCGTAGCAGTGCCGCCAATGGAGGACCGGCTCGCAGTAGGGCCAGTGGCAGTCGTTGTCTTCCTGACCGTGCCGGTAGTAGGAACGGCAGGCTTTCTCTCGGCGGCAGCCTTGCCCGGGCTGCTCATAAGGGTGCTCGTGCGTCTGGCGGCAGTCGTCGAAGTCGCGGGCTTCTTCTCGTCCTCGCTGGCACTAACACTGGTGCGGCTTCGGTGCGTGGCGGTGGTAGACGAGGAGGTCGGGCGACGGGTAGTGCCGGCAGCGGCCGTTGTCGAAGAAGGCGGGCGCGTGGGAGGCTTGCTGAGGCCGGCGGTGGCCGTGGTTCTTCCGGCCGCGGTAGTCGAGGTGGCCGCTGTTGGGCGGCGAGAGGCAGAAGTAGCTGTGGCGCCGGTAGCTCTCGACGTGGCAGCAGGAGCTCGCGGCGAAGCGGCGTGGCCAGGTGCACTGCTCGACATGATGATTGTGTGGCTCGGTGCAACACAGGCTCTCTCTTCTCCTTCTGCTTCTGTTGCGGCGCGGTGCAGCGAGAGGATCAAGGGTATCAAGGGGAAACGCTGCTAGATGAAGATGCAGAGAGGGGGTAAGGAACGAAGATTGGCAGCAGCAGTACTGAGTACGGAGTACGGAGGCTTGCAGCAGACGAAATATATTAGACCCTCCTTTGCCAGGTCGGAGGAGCAGGGATCGTTGAGGAGAAGAGATTTGGTGGGAGGTGGGAGGTGGGAGGTGGGAGGCAGACGAGGTTTAGGGGGAGCTTGGGCAGGTAATGAGTTAGCCACATGTGGCTTGTTAGTGGCGGTGGCCTGTCACTGTTTTCTACACGTATCTGTCAGTCAGTTGTCACTTGGCTTGGTGTCTTGCAATGCTGGTTTGAGAGAATTCCAAGGAGTTTTACTTTGCAATGCCGCAATGCCGCAATGCCGCAATGCCGCCATGTATTCTTTATTTCAAGATTTGCTTTGGCATGCTATTTACGTGCGCTTTGAGACAATGCTGAGGGATATGAATCATCGCTATACTTAGTATGTCGGTACCCAAGCAGGTTTGTATCTATTCCCAACTATCGTTGAATGCAAGTATTCAAGCAAACAAACCTCAAATTGGTACAAAATATGTACAGAGTACAAATAGCGAATAATTACAAGCTTCTTCCTTGCATCGGCTGCCGACTCGTCTAGAATTCTCCCGCCCGCACGAGGTGAAATTGCGCAAGGTCGCTCGCACAGGAAATTAGTTCAGGTCAGTCCAATGAACCAGGGTGGCCACGACGTTTTAACTAGTTAGTCCGAGAGTCTAACGATTTTTCCTTGTCTGGTAAATGGCTTGGCTGTCCTTTATCATATTAATTGCAACTGCTGCGGCAATATTTCAGCTGTTTTGTCGAGACTGTCACGTTCGCTGGCATCGTTGCTCTTTTTCCGAGGTGCAAGGTGCAGCTGCCAATCTGCTGATCAAGTTGCCCGCTGCAAACAGGCCAAACCTCCTGTAATCCCGCGAGGCTCCAGCCGCTGTAGGGGTCCGTCTGTGCCCTGCTTCAGTGGAGATTTCGGATTTTTACAGTGGGTGTTGCCCCTGAGCTCCCGTCCCCCACGGCGCATGGGGCTTCAGCCACAGTTGTCCCGCCCGCCTCCCGCCCGCCCGCCTCTTCCCGCACAGCTTTACGCGTCTCACCGCCTTTGGCCGACGCGTCTCAAACCCCTGCCTCGGCATTAGAGCGGGCGTTTTGCCATGATATTATGCAGTAATCACGAAACAACATACTCCGTAAAGTCGCAGCAAAACGAGTGTTATTATTAATTTGACTTGCAATATACTCTGCGCAAGCTCTCAATCCATCAAACTCGCAACTCATACTGCAGAAGACACTCTCCCTTTTTCACTACTGGCATCCTCCCCGCCGCAGCGCCACCGCCCTCCGTGGCCGCCCCTGTCTCAAGCCAAAGTCGTTGCTACAACAATGACTGCCAACCTGTTCATATATGCTATACCCTGATTAGATTACAAGGGGTAGATGAAGCGCAGGTTCTGACGGTCCGTCAAGTCCAGGTCCTGGTCGTTGAGGTGCATAATCTCGCTGCCCACCTCCAGCGCATCGCTGTCACTGTCGCCGCTCTTTTCCGCGAGGATAACGGCGCGCTTCTTGTTCTCCCTCATGAGATAGAAGCGGATGATCAAGCACATCATCGGCGAGATGATCCAAAACGCCGTCATGAACGACCACGGCAACCTGTAGCGAGGTCTGTACTTGGCCTGCCAGAATCTGTCGACAGTGTTAGCACACGAACATACGTCCCATGTGAACGAGGTACTTACTCGGGCGAGATCATGTTGGCAATCGAAGCGGCAACAATGCATGTAGACATGACATAAAGCTTCTTGGTGTAGCCCACCGTGGTCGTGCCGGCCCAGGACAGACCGAGCAGGTACGAGGGCTTAAACGTCGAGACCTGAGTACCGACAACCAGAGCAATCTTATTGGACCAGGGCGCGCTAATCATGATGATACCACCAATGATGCAGGGAATGTAGGAAATGGCACAAGTCAATCCAACGCCGAGGTCGGTGCACCATAGCATTGTTGCAGAAACGCAAATGAGGAACGAGCCCCAGAGCGGCTTGGCAATGTTGAACAGTGCACTCTGAGCCGGCGTGAAACCAAAGTCGGTGATAATGAGGGGCAGCTGCTGCGAGGTGTTGTTGGGCAGCTCGTTGAAGAACATGTGGAAGCTGTGCATGTTAGCCTCGTCGCCGGCACATCGGATTGGTACCAGACGTCACTTACAAGAAAAGCCAGCTCTTGGGGTCGGTGAAACACTCGCGAACCTGAGACCACTTGAACGTCTTGTTGTGGATGCCGGCGTGGGTGTCACGGATCACCTGGATCGTGTGCACCTTTTCGTCATCCGTCAACCACCTGGCATGAACGGGAGAGTTGGGCAGAAAGATGGCAAGCGGGATAACGACTACAAAGGTGAGAACGGTACAGATGAGATGCAGCCACTTCCACGAGTGGAGGCCGCCAACAAGAGTGTCGGCCTTCTCGTCAAGGATAAGCTTGTAAGCGACCATGGTCAGCAAGACGTTGGCAAAACTGCCCGACGCCCACCACAGAAGCTGGACCCAGGGGCTCTTCTTAGGAGGGAAGAAGGCCTGGTGAAGGACCGTGGTCGATGGAACAATCTGCGACTCGGCCTAGCGGAACACGTTAGCCATCGCATCTTGGCATCTGGGGATCGCGATGTGGCTTACCATGCCAAGGAAAAATCTGAGAACAATCATGTGGGCATAGGTCTTGGCAAGCGTGTGCATGCCGAGAAGAAAAGCCCAGATCGTCAGAGAAAGTACAATAAACTGCTTGTGGCCGATGCGTTGCGAAAGGGCAGCGCCGGGCCAAAGTGCAATAAGGTAGCCGGCAAAGAAAATGACGAAGAGATGGTTGAACTGGTTCTTCTTGAAGTCGACATCCTTGAAAATGCCCATGGTACTGGCCGAAGAAAGGGTCGACTTGTCCAGATGGATCAGGAAGGCAACCCACCACGTCTGGATCAGGAGGAACCAAAAGTTCTTGCGGGTGACTTTGGCAGCCTCCTTCTCCGTCAGAGGACGGGCAGAGTCCTTGTGCTGGTTGAACCACAGCGTCGTGTCGTCAATGTCTTTCTTGGTGACAAAGTTGAGCTTACGACGGCGAGGGCCCTCGTTCTCGAGTACGCCCTTGGTGTCGCCGCCATCGCTCGAGTCTTCCATCGGCTGCAAGATCTCGGCCCTGGCCTGGGTGTTGTCCTTCTTTTCGTCCGACATGTTGATGCTGAACAAGAATCTGCTGCAGATGAAAAGGGGTTTTGCGCAGCTAAACGAGTGGCAAGAATGAAGGAGAACTCTTGTCGATCTCAGTCTCGCTCTGGCAATGTTTGATTTTGACAAGGTTACATCTGGCCGTTGCGGGAGCGGGCATCAAACCTTTATATATATGGCTTAAGAGAAAACTCTTCTCCCCCTGCTCGATTAGCTGCAGCCTCGCAAGGGACCTGTGATGAGCCTCTGTGCTGTTTGTCTCTGCCTGGGTTAAGGAAGCGCTCGGGTAACTAACGGTCTTGCCAACCTAGGCCGACGGACCAGTGAACAGTAAGGGAACGCCGAGTAACCAAATTCACGCTATTACCAACATAGTAAGGGAGACCGAGCGACTCACGAACGAGAAGACATCAAGGTGTTGATCATTTATGCGTATTTTTTGAACTCACGTTGCCCTTTGTCTCATTTCCACTCGGGAGGCACCAACTAACACGCGGGAGCACCCACACTCTGCCCGGTGGACGTAGGATATTTTTTGGGCCCTCACTTCGGGGACAGGCGAATAAGCGGATGGTTTGCAGTCAGCCAATGTGCTGTTGATGCGAGGAAGGTGTCTCCGTAAAACTCATGATAGTCCTGTCCATAAAGGTTCCCACAAGGCTTTGTGGCGTGCCGGCCTGCAGCCGAAGCTGGGCGATCCTGGTGTCGGTTAGTCTAGCCAGAAGCGCTCATCAGACCCCGCCCGTATGAATAGAAGCGGCCCAGCAGTTGCCCGCGTCTCTAATCAAAAGACGGCCGAACCCCCGTCGCAACCACCACTGCCAAAGCCAGGAATCTCGCTGGATTTACCCTTACATTTGGCCTTATTCCTTGAGTTAACGCCACTAACGCCACACCCCATACTTGGCTCAACACGCCCTCGACTGACCCGTCTCGGAAAGATGGCCGAGCTGAAATCCGTCGCCGTTGTTGGTGGTAAGTGTCACGCGAGTCGACTACGAGCAAGTTTTATGTCTTGTTATCAATGGTCTTGATTTTAGCGTTGCACGTCTTACTCACTATTGATTTTCAGCCGGGATCTTTGGTCTGTCGCTGGCTGTCGCCCTGAGCGAAAAAGGTAAGCCGACCTGAGTCTTGTCTGCTGATGGCCCTGCCTGTGCTCACACCCCGGCTCTTTTGTCTTTGGCTAGGCTATTCGGTTACGGTGTTTGATCGCCATCCTTACGATGTGACGCAGTACGATCCCGTGGCGGACGATAACGTCCAGGCCGCTTCTGTCGACCACAACAAGATCGTAAGCTTATATGAACGTTAATGAAATTGCAGCGACTAATATAATCAGTTTCGTGCTTCTTATGGCACCAAACTTCACTATCAGCGTCTCGCATTAGAGAGCCGTGAAGAATGGATTGCCATCAACAAGCTGTCCGGTTCCGATCTCTTTGTGCCCAGCGGCATGCTCCGAGTTCAGCCGTCTGACGAGCTCGGCGCACTTGAAAAGGAGACTCTCGCCAACATGGAGCGAGATGGCATTCGCCAGACCCAGTTTGTCAAGAGTAACTCAGAGGATCGAAAGCGTGCCGAAGCCGAAGGTTGGGAAGCCAAGCTTCTCGACTTTGCCATCCCTGACCGTGGTGACGCCTTCTTCGAAGCTGTACTTGATTCTTTGGCTGGATTCATGCGCTGCTCGGATGCCTGCCTCTACTTCCACAGACTAGCTGCCTCCAAGGGTGTCAAATTTTTCTTTGGAAATGACAAGGGCGCCGTTGAGTCCATAGTGGAGGAGAACGTTGGCGACCAGAAGAAGGCTGTCGGAGTCCAGACCAAAGATGGAACGGTCCACAACGCAGACATTGTGGCTGTCGCTGGTATGTCGGAATTGCAGAGCGATGAAAATATTTTCTAACATGACTAGGTGGCTCCTTCACCACGCAGCTTATTCCCGATTTGGCAACACACCTTGAGTCGTCCGGTGGCAGTCTTGCCACTTTCAAGATTGACCAGGACGACAAGGCTCTCTGGGACAAATACTCGCCCGAAAAGTTCCCCGTCATCACGTGGAAGAGCACGCCTAGAAACAAGTCTGGCACAGATACCGGAAGTGTTTACGTCCTTCCGCGTACGCCAGATGGCCTTGTCAAGATTGGCTTCCGAGGCATCAAGGTAACAGTCAACCGCCACTTGACGTTATTCTTACATGCTGACACTGTCACAGTTTACCAACTTCCAGCCTGCCCCTGAAGAGGCCCCATTCAAGCAGGATGGAAAGTGGTCTGTCCCCATGTCGCCCAAGGATTCCAGCACCATCCCAGAGGCCGCCGTAGACTCGATCAGGCAGTTTGTGAAAATCTTTTTGCCCGATTTTGACAATGTCCCTTTTCACTCTACCAAGCTCTGCTGGTACACTGACTCCCTTGATAACTCTTTCGTCGTAAGTTCCCTTGCTCCATCTTCTGCCTTACTCTTCTTCCTAAAACGCCCAGATTGACTACGTGTCGACCTACGCCGACAAGTCCCTCTTCGTTTGCACTGGCGGCAGTGGTCACGGTGCCAAGTTCCTCCCAGTTCTCGGCAAGGTAAGGAAATTCATAAACATTGTGAAAATTTCCCACTAACATGTGTAGCACGCGGCCGAAATTCTGCAAAAGGGCGACGACGCAACGAGCTTCTTGCGCCCCCACTGGCGCTGGCGACCCGACGCTCCCCGCAAGAACGGTCTTGAGGACGGGCCCGAAAGCCCCAGAAACATTGGCCAGTCCTAGGCCCAGTAGGCAGTTCTTTACTTTAGTTGTACATGAACCTCGGGACGTTTCTCGCAAACGGACAACTAACGACGCAAAGCGAAGTGATTCAAGATTCACAGCTACATATACATCTAGTCTATCAAAGTCAATAACTTTTGTCCGCCGATGGCCCATAAATCGAACATTCTACTGCTACACCATGCTACTACTCGTGAATCCAGCGCCACATCCACTGCTTGTTCACCTTCTTCGCCTCCTCGACCATGCCCAGCCCCAGGAGCAGCTGCACGGTCCCACGTACCGAAGAGTGCAGCGAGGAGCTGATCCACGCATGCGTGGGCGCCGTGTGCTCGCCGATAAAGATGATGTTGAACTCGGTGCGGTGATAGGAGGGGATGTACAGCTTGTGCTGCTCAATGTCGGGGCGGCACCACGACGTGGCGGAGAACTCGTCCTCGAGCCAGCACAGCTTCTCGTACTGGCCGGTGTAGTACTCGCGCGCCTGTTCGCCGTGTAGGCTGACGACAGCGTCAAGCACCGTCTGCGCGTACTCCTCGTCGGTGATACTCACGTAACGGTCGCTCCAGTCGCCACCACGGTACTGCGTGATGAGACCCGGACGCGACTCGTTGAGGCCAAAGACCGGGTAGTAAAGCGCACCAATGGGCGCCGACTCGGGCTGCGAGTAGCCACCGAAAATGGGCTTGTCGCCCTTCTCCCAGAAGCGCTCCGAGAACAGCAGCGCCACCTTGCAGGCCGACTTGAAACTCAGACCGCGCTCGCTGATGGCGCGACCGAGCACCGAGGAGAACTTCGGCAAGTCCATGAAGCGTGTCATGGTGAAGGGCAGGGCCATGATGGTGTAGTCGTAGTCCTTGTGCTCGAGCGTGCGGTTGTCGATGCTCGGGTACCACGAGACGCGGGTGCGCTGCTGGCCGTCCTCGCCAAACACCGGCTCGACCTTGCGGACCTTGCGGTTAAGCGTGAGTCGGTCCTCGACGTGGGGCACGAAAGCATCCGAAATGCGGTTAAAGCCGCCGTCGACGCACTTCCACTCTGTCTTGCCGAGAGAGCTGGCGGAGCCATCCTGCGCGAGGTTGGAGTTGTGGTGCAGCTCATCCCAGAAGACGTTGTAGTCCGTCTCACTGTGGATTTGATCGGTGACATTCGCGTCGGCGTGGAAGATCTCGCGCATCCACGCCTGCTCGCTCAGGTCGTCGAAGCCCTGGTCCATCGCCCAGGCGTGCGCGCGCCATACATCCTTCTGCATCCATTTGAGCGTCTCCTCCTTTTTGAGGAGGGCGTTCATCTTGGCCCTGGTGTCCTTGTACGCGGCCGTGTCCATTGCCGTCGGGATACCGAGCGCCGGGTTCGCTGCAATGTCGCCGCGGGTGGGGATGCTGCCGTCGGGGTGGCGGCCGGTGCCGCGGGCGAGGAGCTCGTTGGGGTGGTGCTGGATCCACGGGATAAAGTCAATCTTGTACTTGGGGTCGTTGTTGTTCATCTCGTTGAGCAGGTCGGCGAGCTGGAACGTCAAGCGGTGGTCGGTGTAGTTGTGAGTCGAGTTGTCGCTCTTGTAAGTGATGTTCCAAGGCAGTCGCATGGGGCCCATCTCTGCGTATTCCTCCGTGCCGCCGACAAACTTGGTGCGGAAGCGACCGCCAACACGCTCACTGGCTTCAATAATCTCCCAGTTGTGAATTCCGACGCTGTCGAGCATGATGGCTGTCGCAAGGCCGGAGACGCCACCACCGACAATGGCAATTGTCACATTGTCACGGCGCGGGATCGAGGTGCAGTTGATCTCATTGACATCCTGGAACCATGCGCCCAGAGAGTCAAAGTCCTCCAGCAGAGGTCTTCCGCAAGTTTGGTTGCTAGCCGGCTTGGAGAGGGGAGTAGCATTGGCGCCGAAGCTGGCCAGCGCAGCTACAAGGAGCTTGCCTGTCGTCGAAAACTTGCACATTGTGCCGGGTGCGGTTTGGTCTCTGATCGAGCAGGATACATTGCGACGCGGCAGCACATGGCGGGGATGCTACTCTAAATATAGTGCTGATTTGTGGCTTAACCAACCTCCCTGACCGCTCAGTATGTGACTCGCCGAGCTCTGCAGCATTGTCTTGCATGTAATTATTCGCATCACGCTCAGCGTCTCGTGCGTTGATTCAGCTGGCGTCGGCAGTTGTTCTCTTAACCTTGATGGCCCCATGGAGAAATTCATATCCACTCGACTTCAGCCGATGCTAAGACCGAGGATGGGAAATTTGTAACAATTTTGTCACCTGGCACATGTCTAGGTAGCATCTTATCTAAAGCTGAGCAGCTACCTATCTTGGGAAGAACTCTAGAGGCCGCGCCCCGTTGCTCACAGCGACTGGACAGGCAGACCCGCGATCTCCCTCTCGACCCACGAACCACGGCACGGCATCTGCGGTGGGTAACACGCAAATGCTCTCAGGGTTCTCCAATCTCCATTTGGTTTCCATTAATATACTGAACAATGCAGTCCTCAGGGTAGCATCGAGGCCCTCTTAAAAGAAAAATCTTTGTCCATGTGTCCACCGGCGTACTAGCATGACGAGTTCCAAAATTAATCCACTACAAGTTGGTTCGAGATGTTTTTGATAAGATAATTGTGGGAGTCGCTGTTTTTTTTTAATATGTGCATTGGGTGATGCGCTGCCACGTTGACCTGCAGCGTATATATTGCATGCTACGAGATGAAGCTATCATTGGTAGTAACCATGCTGCATGCTGCAGCTGCTGCAGCTTCTAAATTGGTCTCAACAGGACGTACTGTGACGGTTGACGGCGCCCATTACTTTGTTCCGCCATTGTCTGTTGCCAGTCTAACTGGAAATGCGCCCGCCACGGACGACCTCATTCCAGTTACAGTCGTCAACGGCGACTCTGTTATTAGCTCGCTTTCTGAGACAGCAAAAAACTTTTTGAAAAAAGATGATGTTATTCAGCCAGATTTTCTCCGAGGTAAGCTCAGTCAATACTGCACTCCAGCGGTTCAATTACTTACAGCTCAGTTGTGTACTTGGTCTCCGGTTCGACCTCTTCAGAGTCACTTTCTTTGGAAAATGGCACAGCGGCCCAGGTGAGCCTGAGCTCGGCCGTTCCTGACGGTCCGTATTTTGTCTCTGGCTCTGGAAAACTGTACAGCGCCTACAGGCTATACACGGACTTTGCTGGTGCGTTCAGTGAGACGAGCATCACGGGGCCGGATGGCACGCATACAGTGCTGCCGGCGAATGTCGCTGGCCAGTCGCTTGCCGTCGCGGTGCCGTCGCGCTTGTACTTTACCAAGAGCGAGAGCAAGCCTCTGGCCGGAGTACGTCTCGGTGTCAAGGATATCTACGATGTTGCCGGCCTGAAGACCTCGAATGGCAACAGGGCGTGGTACCAGCTCTATCCCGAGGCCAACGAAACGGCCACTGCGGTGCAGAAGCTGGTCAACGCGGGCGCCGTCATCATTGGCAAGATGAAGACCAGCCAGTTTGCGAATGGCGAAACGGCTACCGCGGATTGGGTTGACTACCACGCACCGTTTAACCCGCGCGGTGACGGGTTCCTGGACCCCTCGTCTTCTTCGGCTGGTCCAGCAGCTGGAATGGGTAAGATCTCCCTCGTTTCAAGAAGTTGATCTTTATTGACAATATCAGCTTCATACCCCTGGCTTGATCTTGCCATTGGATCGGATACCGGTGGCAGCATCAGAAGCCCTAGCCAGTTGAACGGTGTATTCGGAAACCGCCCAAGTAAGTAACAAGATACAGCTCTGCGTGCTGGTTGCTAATTCAAAAGGCCACGGACTTGTTCCTCTTGACCACACTATGCCGCTCTCTCCAGAGTACGATACTGCCGGCCTATTGACGCGCGACCCGATCTTGTGGTCCGAGGCCGCAACAGTTCTGTACACGCCCAACATCACCGACACCAGCATCTACCCCAAGAATATCATCGCAGTTGGCTTCCCCACGGGTTCCGACCCAAAGCTTGACCAAATGCTAGACAAATTCCTGCAAAACGTCACCGACCTGCTGTCCGCCAGCGTCTCCGAGTTCAATCTCACCGAGAGCTGGGCGACCACAAATCCCACCGCCGAGCCGCTGCTCTCCATGATTAACAGCACTTACGAGGTGCTGTCAGCTCAGGAGCAGGGCAAGCTCGTCCGAGACCCGTTCTACGCAGACTACGCTGCGGAGAACGACGGCCGCCTGCCGCACGTCAACCCCGCGCCGCTGCGCCGTTGGGCACTGGGCGACAACGCGAACGCTACTTTTGCAGAGGCGATTGCTAACAAGACGCGGTTCATGGAATGGTTCAATGGGAAGATTCTTCCGAGAGATAACGAAAGCTGCTCCAGCAATTTATTCATCTATGTGCCTCGGACACCGGCTCCGAAGTACAGAGATACCTACTGGACCGGCCCTCAGGCCCCAGGTGCATTCTCCACGAGCCGTATATCTGTCATGGCTGAGGTTCCGGATATTGTGATTCCCATTGGCGAGGTCGCATATGAATCCAAGGTTACTAATCACACCGAGTACCTGCCCGTGACGGTCGATTTGATGGCTGCAAAGGACTGCGACGGTATGCTTTTCTCGTTGGTCAGACATATGGCTGAGGTTGGTATCATTTCAGAAGTCAAAACGGGTCGGAGCTTGGTTCACGGAGGAGATATTTTGTATTGATGAGTAACTGTTACCTGGACCTGAGGCTAGTCTTTTCGACCCCGGCCCAATCCCGGACAACAGTCAATGAATGTACAAATTCTTCAATCTCATTATCTTCCTCGCATGAGCTCTCTTTATTCCCTCCCACTCCCAATTTGACAACACATACCAGCCTTTCTATCTGGCATGAGACTTGGCCGACGATTCCAATGACGAGATTTCTCAATTCGACAGTCTGATCGCATAACAGAGCGAAAGCTTTGCCAATGATGGCTACCAATCGGGGTATGACAAAAGCTTTGAGTCTCTGTACTGTTTCTGGACTTACGGTGATTTTCGCATTCCTTTCGGCTGCCTCTCCTGCAAATGAGTGTTGATATATAAAGTTGCCGACGTGTACAATCTTTCCAATAAAGCTGCTGATGCGATAATTCATGCTGAGAGCTGAGCGTTCTCGCTCGCTTTTCTCGGTTTTCGTTGTGATCCAATCCAGTAATTTGATTACCTCGGCCGCGTGCTTTGCTATCTCACTAGAGAGCGGTGTCGAAATTGGGGACCGAGCAGCTGGTTTGGTGACGGATGACAGCCACTGTTCATTGTTTGACCAAAATGGTCTACCCATGAACTTGTATAGATCCGAAGTAGCATCCGAGACGGTATATTCGATGCTCGAATCGTTATCAGATGTGTGTTCTGACTCATTGTCACAAATGACGGATTCGCTCTCTTGCTGGTTTGGCGGCTCGGCTGCCGATGGTGGTGGCGACGTAACAAAATCTGTCTTGCCATTCTTCGCAGATGCCTGGCCAGAGCTCCGATGACTGGTTTCGGATTTTGACAGGTCGAATTGTGTTTCGTCAATCTCGTCAGGTGGAGTTTGTTGTTGTTGTCTCTGCTTTTGCCTCAAGACGGCGGCTATTGTTGACGGCTGCGGATTTTTGTTGATATATGTCTCCTCGATTTCAGCCAAATCATATTCGTGGTTCTTTTCACTTCGTACCCGAGTTTCACGCGTCTGTTCTGAGCTGTTCACAGACGGCGGCTGAGCATATCTCCTCTGTGACCCGGGGTTCACGCCCAATTGAGGCGATGGCTGTCGACCCATTCTCCTTGAACGCTCCAATTCGTAGTTGTCAGAAGCGCTGCTCATATTTGGGCCTTCTTGGTGCGAACTTGTTTCTGAGGCCATGTCACTTCCAGACCCAGGCTCGTAATCCGAATCTGGCGAATCTATTTCGTGCAGTTGCACTTCGATCAATGGCGCAGAATTCGATGGTTCGGCCACAGATTCTTCTAGAATATCTGCATCTTCTTCGTCAGATGCAAGAGCCGTAGCGCGGTCAAACATGTCAGCATCTTGCTGTAGATCCTCCGCTATAAAATTTCTAGCTGGGCTCGCCGAGCTCCATGGTGCCTGCCTCTGCGACTCGGTATCGTCGTCTTGGCAGGATACCACTGACAGTGGTGCGCCCGCGGTATCAGGCTCATCATCACTCTCAACTGCGACATTGTCGAGCGAAAAGTCCCGTGTAAAATTATACACGTATCCTCCCTCCTCTCTACGCGCTGGCACGCATTCGTTTGCCGCGGGACGAAGGCTCGGCTGCCAGTTACGCACCGGTTGAACTGGTGAGCTCTGAATTTCTCGTCGACTGGCCTGTTTCGGTTTCGTATATTCCTTTTTTCTTTTATTGAACGATGCAAATCTCTTTCTGTAATGTGTGAGCGGCGATGAAGGTCGTCGTTTG
Organism: Lecanicillium sp. G3; assembly: GCA_037575805.1. Classification (NCBI taxonomy): domain Eukaryota; kingdom Fungi; phylum Ascomycota; class Sordariomycetes; order Hypocreales; family Cordycipitaceae; genus Lecanicillium; species Lecanicillium sp. G3. The sequence continues at coordinate 190,073 of JAZHPD010000039.1, forward strand.
CGTGTGAGGAACCCAGCTGTAGGCTCGGGGAGGTCAGGTAAGCTGGGGAATGGCTCGCCTGACATGGCTGATAATAGATAGCTCTGGATATTTCTGCTTCTTTATATATTAAATAATGTTTTTTAACAGTTGATTGCCACTTTGTCTGTCGGGAAATATGACAAGTTGTAAAGAAGAAGCTAGACGAAGCCCACAGGCCTCGTTTGCACCGCGCACGTCTGCCAGCTGGCCGCTGCAGTCACCTGTGCGTCACATTTCAAGGCATCAATTAAATGCATTGCAAATCAATTCTCAAATACCCAGCCTGAATAATTACCAAATTATCATTCATCCATCACGTCCGTCGCGTGCCACCCGCAGGTTGCGATGACTAACTAAACAGAACCCACACCAGCCCACCAACGAACCGCTATGAACTCTCAACGCCTCACAAACGACCACACACGCGCACATCGCCACACCAACTCAGAGAAGGCACACGCACATACAAGAACGCAAAGATGGCTACCTCGCTCCGCAGGCTCGAGGTCCTCGACCGCGGCGCCCTGCCCACCTTTGTCACGCCCACCAAGCGCATCCACGAGGGCACCGACGTGCCCGACTTCCTCGCCAGCCTGGCGTACCGCGACATCGGCGTCTTCATCATGCAGCTCAACCACGCCGTGTGCCCGCGCCACCGCAGCGACTCGCCCGTGCCCCTGACATTCACCATCCCCTCCAAGGGCGTTCCGAGCCCCCCCGTCGCGGCGCTGCAGGAGCTCCTGGCGGAGATTGAGCGCATTGTCGAGGATGCGCCGCCCGCGCCGGGCCCGCGGCGCTTCGGAAACCTCAGCTTCCGCAGCTGGCACACGCTGCTTGAGGACAGGGCCAGCGGCATGCTGAGCAAGGGCCTGCTGGGGGAGACGGTGGATGCTGCTGGCGGCGAGGGGGCGCGCAATGAAGTCAAGGCCTATCTTCTTGGCGGCTTTGGAAGCTCACAGCGTCTCGACTACGGCACGGGCCATGAGCTCAGTTTCGTGGCATTTCTGGGATGTCTGTGGAAACTTGGTCATTTTAAAACAGATAAGCCGGGGGTCGAAGTTGAGAGAGAGATTGTATTCTCCGTCATCGAACCGCAAGTTTCCCCTCTTCCGCGAAGCGAGTTCGTCACTAACGCCAGGCAGATATTTGGCACTCATCAGAAAGCTCATCAACACCTACACATTGGAACCGGCTGGCTCTCACGGGGTATGGGGCCTCGACGACCACTCTTTTGTGCCGTACATATTTGGTTCTGCACAACTTACACGGCCCATCGATGACAGCGACCCCATGCCGCTCGAAGGATCAGTTAGAGGCGCCCCCAAGCCGGGCGACATTACCAAAGCCCTCGTGGTAGAGGACAACCGCCAAACAAATATGTACTTTTCGGCAATTGGCTTCATTAACGACATCAAAAAGGGTCCCTTTTGGGAACACAGCCCTATGCTGTTTGACATATCAGGAGTACGGGACGGCTGGGGCAAGATCAACAAGGGCATGATCAAAATGTACAATGCCGAGGTTCTGTCCAAGTTTCCTGTAGTACAGCATTTTCCATTTGGATCGCTGTTTTCTTGGACAAAGGACCCTAATGCTCAACCGGCTCAGGCTGCTGCTTCAACCCCAAGCACGGCACCACCACCAGTCATGGGAGGCATGGCAGCTCCGTGGGCCCAGACATCTCGAATTCCGCCTACGGCTCAAGGAGTACCAACGACGCGGATGCCAGCACCTACACATAGGCCAGCCCCGACTGGCGGAGATGGAATGCCCCCTACAAGGGCACCATGGGCGAAATAAAAATAAAGTACCAAAAAAAAAAAATAAGAAATGCGCTGTCGAAAAGGGAGTATAAAGGATTTATTAAGCCGTTTAACAATAACTAGTGGGGATATAGCAAGTTTCGAGCCAGCAGCAGAGGCGCCGTAGGCGCAATGCCACATGGCGGGTATCCAGCAGCTCAAACACAAACAAGAAATCAAGTAAAACCAAATCAAATCAAAACGCTGGGCCGGTATAAGACGAAGTCGAATATCGTTTCGGGAAGACGGCGGCAGGCAAGCAATTCGAGGCGCTTAGTGACGAGCACCGACGCTGTGCCGAATCGAGATTGCGCATTTAAGCCGGGGTAGCAGTCGGGGCCGCGGTGGGAGCGGCAGGAGCGGCTGGAGCGGCGGGCTTCTCGACAGCAGGAGCAGCAGTGGTGTCGACGGGAGCGGCGACAACGGGAGCTAGAAGTCTTTGTCAGTTTGAGTTTTGGACGTCATCGCGATAACTTGTCGTACCTGCAGCTGGGGTCTCGGTGGTGGCAGCTTCAGTGGCAGGTGGGGCGGCAGCTTTGCGTCCACAGTATTAGCTTCAAGCCCGTTGGAAATGGCGTCTTTAGCACGGCAGTCGACGTACCAGGAGCGGCGGCAGCCTCAGTGGCTACAGCAGGAGCTGCAGTCTCCGTCTTGGCGGCATCGGTAGTCGGGGCAGCAGCATCGCCGGCAGTGGCAGTGGTAGCGGCAGCATCGCCAGTCGCGTGGGCAGGCTTCTCCTCGGTGGCCTGGTTCTTCTTGTCGAGCTTCTTCTTGATGAGGGCCGTGACCTTGTTCTTGAGGTTCTCAAGAGCGCCGAAGGCTGTAGCGTGTCTTGTTAGCGACGACGGGCATCGCATCAAACTGCTGGCTACTCACGAATGCCGGGCATCTTGGCGGTGTTGAGAGTTGGAGTTGAAGTTGGATAGAAGTGATGGGCGGTGCAAACGGGCTGGCGTCTGGGCAGATAAAATGTCAGAAATGACTCTTGCGAGCTTCGTGGTACGTGGATTGGATGGTAGAAAGAAGAAAACACAAGTGGCGGGCAAAGAGGGCGAAGAGAGAGGAGAAAAGTCGAGACCCTGGACAGAAGACACACAGCAAGAGGCAGCTGCACGTTACCTGTACCTGTACTCCGTACCTGCCTCTTGTTAACGTGGAAAAGGAAGCCACGCTCTGCGGTTGCACGCAAGCCCCGTGCCAGTCAGTGCCAGTACCACAGCCATGCCCAGCCACGTCAGAATGTACTCACATTGAACGGCGACCTGGCCTAGCTTGACCAGTGACGGTTGTAGACGTATCGCAAAGCACGAAATAAATTTCCCAAAATATCTACGGCTTCCGTTTAAAGCTCGGTCACCTAGCTCTCCTACTCAGAGCACGTCGAAAACATGCTTATCATTTCATAACCCGGTACCGACGATCCCTCTCCGCCCCCAGCGTCTTGGTGCACCCACGAGGACGCTTCCGACATGATTCGTGGCTGCATATTTGCATATCGAGTGGGCACCCTGAACAGGTCTTGTCCAGCTGATTGAAATCGTGGCCGGGGCAGAGACAATCGTAGCCAGAAGGGTTCGAACCCGCAGGTCGAGCCCCGGCCCTCAAGACAGCAGCGGCACGAACTGGTTGACTGGTATGCACTATATTCTCCGCCAATAAGGCATGTCATCTCGCAGCTGTCTTTTCATTTCGTCATTCTGCACTGTGCACCGTTTTATCACTGCTTTATTGACCGCCTCAAACACGCCCAGTAAACCAGGTAGCCATGTGATTTCTTGCAGAGCCTACAGGTTAGCGCGGCGGCTTTCTAGCTCTGTGCCGATATCGCCTGTCACCCAGTTGCGAGCAAGATGGCTATACTAAATATTCCTCTTTATCATTAACAAGGAGAAGACTTCGAGGATAAGGCAGGTTGATCCTGTGTTTGAGAATGCACAGCCACCAAGTACATCGCCTTTGTCTGCCGCAGATGGCTGGCAGGCTACCTTTAACTATGCCCAAAGCCCTACATAACCAAAGCACAGCTTTTATGGACAGCTCGGATACAACTTGGGCTTCCAGACGCCAATGTATGGTACTATTATCTTATGCTCTGCAAAGCCCACAGCAGAAGGCGCCCCATGTACCGGCCACGGAGCTTGGACTTGAACTATGAGCAATGCGGTCACAGGATAAGCGATGCACATCTTTACATAATTAAAACAGGAGACCTAAGCTCAGCCAGTGGTACCAGCTCTCAAATCTTTTCACAGCCCATGCAACACAGGTAGGCAGGAAATTATTTAGCCTTCCTGCGCTTAGCAAGCTATTTCTTGTAGGCCACTGAAGTACAGCGCTCCTGGCAGACAGTCATGGGCATTACCAGTTCCCAGTAGACTCCCCATACAAAAGCGCAAACACTGCTTCGTTACAAGATGAAATGGGAGTTTCTATCCGTATTCATCACTCCTTAGATGGACAATTACACCGTTTTCCGTGTCAACAGCAACACAAATAAACAGCCCGGGTGCGGCTGGGCCTGGAGTGCTGGCGACACCCGCCCTCCAAATTACACTTTTCGTTCATGTCCCCCGCGTTCCACCCCGCCTGCCAAGTCTCACGCCGGTATTCCGCGCACAAAATCATCCACCCCGCTCGCAAATCACAATACATTTCAACAGCCACCGTAAGCAGCTCGAGAGACTTCCACCTCGTCATCTACACATTGCACAAATTCTTCGTATATTTTAAGTACTACAATAACTACTGTCTCCACTACCAGTACGTACGGTGGACTGGCCTGATGGTCTAGGGGTATGATTCTTGCTTTGGGTCTCCAACGGGGAAAATTGCAAGAGGTCTCGGGTTCAAATCCCGATCAGGCCCTTTTTTTGGATTTTTTTTTTGGCGGATCGAGAGTCTTGCACAAGCTCATCCACCATGTGGAAGGTACCCCAAGCCCCTGTCTGCACCAAACCCTCATTCTGAGAAACTTAAGAGTCAGCCTACGGCTGATTTACCAATGTAAATAGGCCATAGTGGGACATTAATATCTAGAAAAAAAAAAAAACGCTAGGTCCAATATCATTATCCTTGCTTCTGGAATTGTAAAGCCCGCTTACAGATATACGAACCAGCAGCTGCCTGTCTTCGATCCTTTGTTGGTTCCGTTGCGGCCATCTCCTGAGCTTCCCTTACAACAGCCCTGCCAGCCCTGTTCCGTGCATGTCGCTGGCCATCCACACAATGACGGCCACAATCGCCACCACGAAAACGTTGCTCGGGTGCATGGACATTGCAGAACTGCTTCTTTTCCCCTGGCAGACCAGCTCACCTGGAATATTGCGACCCACCGCCTTTTTAAGAGGTTCGCAGTCAAACCCGGCTGCACTTGAAGTAACATTCAGGTTTTGCACGGCCTGGCGACTGCCTTCGAGTATGTCGTCACTAAGATGTTGCGCGATAGTATTAGCACGCACTGCAGTTGACAGTAAATAGGACGGTCATCATGAATGTGTACGTACAAGAAGCTGTTTGTCACTGGTCCGCGGATGACCATGTTCTGGATAAAGTACGGCCATGTCCAGCCGAGGGATTCATCCGACGACGAGTTTGCCGACGGAGACGCCGCCATTCTCAGATTGTTGTTGTCTAAAATAGTCACATTTTCCAGGACAAGATTGCCGAATGGCTCCCCCCTGACCGTCGTCAAGTGCGGGTTGCTGTCAATGACCAGCGACGTCATCTTTCGGAACGGCATATCTAAAACCTCAACGTTGCTTTCTTGCAGCGTAAAATTGCCAACGGTGCAGCCCCAGTTTGTTGTTTTGTAATCTGGTGTTATACTAGACATTTGGCGTATCCCAGAAAGGACCAACTCGCGAAGCGTGACGTCCACTAGCTGATCCTTGTCCGCAAAGTCAAACACGAAGGCAATGGAAAGACTTCCATTCCCTTGAATATCTGCCTTCACAATATCCTCCAGTCGCCAGGTTATGTTGCTCACGTTGGAGATGCCGCTGACGGAGATGTGGTTGTTCCACGTTGAGCTGTTGAAGAGAAAGTCCATAGACGGGAGGCCGACGTTATGAACCTGCGCGCCACCAAGAGGTAGACTCTGAGAGTTGCCGCCCACATGCAAGGATCCATTGCTGACTTGGAACTGCTGGAGCCTGGGGAGGTCTTGAAAATCCAGCTCCAGCAGCTCTGTCAGCTGCGATTCAATTGCCTCCAATGCAGGCAGACTATTCAGGGCGAACACGCCCGCGTCTTTCAGAGCAGGGAAGTGCATGGTCTTTAATCTGTTGAGGCCCTTGAGATGGACATTGCGAATGCTCGTGACATCGGCGGATGACAGGCTGGTGAGTTCTGCCGATGCATCATTAGTGAGGTTGCCTCCAATGGTCTTTAGTCCCCGGATTTCTAGGTCACCCGAAGCCTGGGATCCGATTTGAATGTCGCCGTCAAAGATCCCACAGCCTTGGATCTCATCTAGGTCCCGCTGACTGTTGACCGTGATTGTCTTGCTACAATCCGCGACAGCTTTGTATTCTAGATATTACTGTTAGGGAGCCTTTCTTTGGCAACTTCAACTAGATCTTACGCTGAGATAACAGAAAAGAAGCTATTAAGAGTGGAGTGTTGTAGCGCATCGTGTGAGAGTTGGACGATGCATTACAGACAACCAGGGAGGTCGAACAATGTCTCTAAAACAGCCATCAAGTACGGCGCCATGTCTTGCAGGGTAGAAGGCCAGGAAGGCACCCAATGCAATCCGCAAGTACTAATACCTCGGCATGAAAGCAGCTGAGGCTTTGTGCTCTGGGCATGTGGCATAAATATTAGTAGCGTTGGCTCGATTAATCTAAGGTAAGGACTTTTGTACGGCTGAATCCACAGGCCCCAGTCGAGGCCCGCCATATTAATTGCTTGGCAGCATTAAGTAGCCCTACTACGGAGGTAATGAAAAATAAAAGAAGGAAGGTTTAATCTTGTTTTCAATTGGATAGCCTTATTTCATATGGCGTCGGACAGACAAGAAAGGCGTCAACCCAATGCGACATCACTCACAAAATGGCTGCGCTCTGATGCAAGCCGCAAAATGTCAACGAACGCCTTTGAACGGAATATTGCAGCCCCCAAACAGAGGTAAACTTGGGTGATCTCCAAAAGAGTAGGCTAGATACATAATCTCTATAAATACCCGACAGGAGTATGCGAGCCATTTTTGAAGTAATTGTTCTATAAGCGGTACAAACAAGCCAGACAGTTCCCGTATAGTTTTCCCCCTCTTTACAAGCGGCAGTATAGTAAATCAACCAGATTAATGACAAAGTACCTTTATTATAATATTTTTATGCCAGCTATATTATTAAAAACAGCTTTGATATTTATAATATACTTAACTAGAAAGTACTGTAAAATTATTGCACTCGTACTACAACACAAGCCCCGTGAACGATCGTCGAAGAAGATCTTCTAGTGTAGGAAACAGCTCTTCAAAGTCATTCATCTTGGTATCATAATTACAATGAAAATTAAAATACAGAATTGAAATACAGACTAATTCTCCAAAGCCCCGCGTCCTAACTCCCGACTGCTCAGCCAAGTCAACGCAGCTTGCTGGCCAGCATCACTCATCTCATAATCTGGCGCGCCCTTGCCCACATCAAGCGTCTGAACGCGCCTCTGCGCCTCGTCCGCCAATTCGTGAATATCATCATCCCACTTCCCCCGCTCCTTGAGCTCCACCACCTCGACGCTGCGGCGCATCAACTCGGCCAGCTCTGCGGCCTGCGCCTCGAAGCTGTTGCCGCTGGCCTTGGCCTTGCGCTTCGACGGCTTGCCAGAGGCAGTCAGCGGAATCGGGCTCGAGTCGTGCAGCAAAAGCGCATCCGGTATCTTGAGCGTCGACTTGCGTGGCGGGAAGATGAGGTGGGATTTGCGCGGCGTCTTCGGGGCAAACGGGTCGGGCTCTTTGCCAACCATGGCGTCAATCGCGGCGGCGTCGGCGACAGACATGCTGAATGAGCGCGGGACGACGAGACCCGGGGAGTGGAAGAGCAAGCTCGGGCTGGCAAAGGCGTCAAAGAGGTTCGCCGGTCGGCCAAAGAGACCGGGCATATGCTCCTGCAGAAAATGCAGATGTGATCCCTCGCGCGGCTGTGGAGGCAGGACCTGCCTGCCAGATCGCCCAACTGGACGGTTAATACGGTGATCGGGGAGGAACATGGTCCAGTTGTATATGCCGTTGTATGCCATGAAGCCTTTGATGGCGAAGCGCGCGTGAGGGTGCGATTCGGTCAGGGCCAGGGAAGTGGCCAGGCTGGCACCGAGGTATGAGCCGTAAACGTATACACTGCGGCGACCCTTGTCAGGAGAGAGATGTTCGCAAAGCCATGAATAGGCGAATGCGGTGTCGTGGACGGGCATCGGCCATTGTGCTGGGGATGGCGTGTCGTCGAGCAGCGCGGCGCCAGTTAGTCCGTCCCAACGATAGCGAATGCTGGCTACGGGGAGCCCTTGGAGGAAGGAGGGGAGCTTGGTTTGCGACGGCTGCGGCGACAGAGGCGGTAGATGAATCAAAATTGGCTCATTGTCTGTCAAGTTACCAAAGTTGTGTAAACTATAGGATGATTAGAGATATCCAGTCTGGGCAGACAGTCGCGTACATACTCGATGGTGACACTCCCTGCGGAGCCGCACCGTACATCTACACTCTGGACGCCGCTCTTGGAGCTAAAGACGCGTCGCAGCACAGGATTGAGGTGGCAGTGGCGACGGTGCAGCCATCTGTGCATGGTGCATCGCTGGAAAACAGGGCGATGAAGGATGCATCATGGGACCGGGCGGTGGTGGAGAGCTGAGCTGCGACAGCTGCGTGGCTGCGCTAGCGGGGAGCTTTAGTGGGTTGCGGAGAGCACCAAGTCCACTAAACGTGCGCTGGAGGCCACGGCACATTTGACTCAGGTAGGGAGCTGGGAATCCTGGTGCTTGGCAGCGATCTGTAACTGCGACATGTAGCAGTGATTCGACGCAGTTGAAAGACGAGCAACCACTTGGTATAATCGGAGATGGCTGGCCACAGCTGATCTGCGCCAGTGACGTTGCTGGCCGTGGGTTGGCCTTGGTGACGTGTTGGACCCTAGACACGCGAGCAGGCTCTCGACATCGGCGGCAGAACAATGAATAAGGACAGGCAAAACAGAGACGCGTTGCAAAGAAACAAACCTTCAGCCATTACTACACTCGGACCTATTCCGACGCATTGATGGCCGTTGGTCCCAGCACTCGGCGCCTAGCATTATTTGGAATGCCGCTAACGTGAACCCTGAATCTTGCCGCCGTTTTGACTTTACATCATCAACAAAACCGCTGTGAGCCCGCGCGTCCAGGTCAGGCAGACGGACCCCATCAGACAAACGACGGCACCAGAATACGGCATCATCGCAGGATGGGCCGGCCTTGACGCCCGAATACACACGCACAAATGGCCGCCGCCGCCGCCGCCGCCGAGTCCAACGACTCCACCAGCACCACAGACAAGCAGCGAGATGCCGCCCCGGATGCTGCGGCGCCTCCCAGGGCGCACGTAAACGATGCAGACGCGGAAAAGAATCTAGATCGCACGTGAGTGAGCCCTACAGCAATTGACATGTTCATGATAATAAGCTGATCCGTCCAGGCGATGGTGGTTGGTTGCGTCCGCATTTCCCATGATAGCCGGCACGCTTGGCCCAGTAGCTTCGGCATTCAGTATATGCGCTCTCGCCAGACCATGGCGACAATATCTCCCCGACGGCGTAGATATAGACGATGCGATATATATTGATGATCCGCCTTGGTGTGTACAATGGCCCTTGCAACATGGCTTGGGGGTGTTCTAATCCAACAGGCTTACTGCTATCAACGCAATCCAATTGGCAATGGCCATCGTTTCCAACATATTCCTGCTGCTCAACATGGCACGACGCGTAACATTCATGATTGCACAGCCGATCACAATTGTCGGATGGTACGTTTAATCCACGCCGTTTGCTTGGGTTCGGTTCCGGCTGACTGGTTAGGTACATATCCGCCATCTGCCTCATCGCGCTCTGCGCAACTGCCAACGGCCCTTTGCGGCAGGGACTCGAATATCCCGTCGAGGAGTACGTCCTCTCGCAGGCCTTCTACTACGGCATATGGGCCGCCATCCTCTACTTCCTCGTCGCCTGCTTCATGACCACCACCTTCTGGGGCGCCTACACGAGCCACTTCGCCAAGAGCTTCGCCCTCACCTCGAGCCAGCGCACCCTCATGCTGCAGACCATCCTCTTCCTCACGTACCTTCTCCTTGGCGCCCTCGTCTTCTGCCACATCGAGGACTGGAACTACCTCGACGGCGTCTACTGGGCCGACGTCACCCTCTTCACCGTCGGTTTCGGCGACTTTGCCACGACGAAGCCGCTGTCGCGCGCCCTCGTCCTGCCGTACGCGCTCATCGGCATCATCAGCCTCGGCCTCGTCATCAGCTCGATCCGCAGAATGATCCTAGACCGCGCGCGGCGCCGTGTTGGCGTGCGCATGGAAGAAAAGACCAGGAGAAAGCTCGTCCGTACCCTGACGAAGACAGGCAACGACTCTATATTGACGCCCATGGTCGGTGGTGACAACGCAGCTTTGCCCCATGTTAAGAACGAGTATGAGCGCCGCAAGGTCGAGTTCGAGCTCATGCGCAGCATCCAAGACCGGGCTATGGCGAGACGACAGTGGATGGACCTTGCTATAGCTACAGGAACCCTCATCGTCCTGTGGCTCGTCGGCGCCGTCGTGTTCTGGGCTACGGAGCGGCCCTACCAGCAGGACTGGTCCTACTTCGACTCCTTCTACCTCTGCTTCGTCTCCCTCACCACCATCGGTTACGGTGACCGCGTCCCCGTCTCCAACGCCGGCAAAGCATTCTTCGTCTTCTGGTCCCTGCTCGCTCTCCCCACCATGACAATCCTCATCTCCCACGCCGAGAATACCGTTGTCAAGGCCGTCAAGGAGCTCACCATCAAGCTCGGCGCCGTCACCATCCTGCCGCGCGATAAGCTCATCGCGCAGTCCGAGAAGGAGCATTTGCGGCAGTACAGCAGCCACCAGTCGGCCGGCCGCTGTGAGAGCGGCCTCTCCCGCTGGCACAGCCGCTCCAGCCACTCGTCTCATGGCCGCAACCGCGCGCACAACGTCGACGACCCCTCTGCCGACGACGGGACACGCCAACGTCGCCGCACCCGCGCCGCCCGCCACATGCACCTCCGCAACGTTGCAACCAAGATCCGGCACGCCGCCGAGGTCGCCGCCCCCGCCGTCCACCACAAGACGCACCCGCTCAACGACCTGCCCACGGGCAGGGAGTTCCAGCTGCTCCTCGTCGCCGAGATCCAGTCCGTCACGCAGCATCTGCGCGAGGACAAGCCGCGGCGGTACTCGTTCGAAGAGTGGGCGTGGTTCCTGTGGCTTCTCGGCGAGGACGAGCGCAACGCCAACACGCACGGCAGGGCCCGGCCCGAGGACAAGAGAACGGCCGGGGTGGCCGACGAGCAGGCCCCGCTGCACGCCCTCAAGACCGCCGCGACGCCGTACAAGTGGTCCTGGGTCGGCAACAGAAACCCGCTCACGGCCGACCAGGAGGAAAGCGAGTGGGTGCTGGACCGCCTGACATTCCGCCTGCAAAAGTCCCTGGAAGAGGATGCAGAGGCCGAAGAAATTGCGGCTGCGACGGCAAGTCGCTGCTTGGACCCATATACAGATCAACGACTGCGCGCATAACATACATTTCACATTTCTTCCACCTGTATTGTAGCATTTCCATGCTTATACGTTGATATTATGATCTAATATACAACGCTATTGTCGCTGTAAACGCAGACAAACGCTATCCATATCCGCTGTTGGGTATCGAGTATGCAGATTAACAGTAATAAGTAATGTACAAGACAAAGGTTACATGGACGGACACCGCCGTTTCTCGTCTGGTGCCTCTAGCTCTGGCTCCTCTGGCGTGCCCTGTGGTACAGCCGTCTTCTCCTCTGGCGCACTTTCCTATTCGCCCAGAAGAATTCTCTTGTTCTTAGCAATCATGGCATTCAGTCCCTTCTCCAGTTTCTCCGTATCCTTTCTGGTTGCAATAAAGGCAGCTTCGGCCTCTTCCACGGTCATGAGAGCCATGGCGCCCATGCCACGAGCCCCCTTCACCATGTCGACGTTACCGCCGAGCGTCAGCCCGGGAGGGGCCCCGAAATCATGGACAGGACGGGTGTTGTTGCTGTCGACAGCACTGTAGATACCCACACCGGCAGCGGCCTCAGGTCCGTAGAAATAGGGAGCCAACGAGTTCAGGCTCGCTGCAGCAGCGTCACGAAGCGGTGCCAGGCTACCAGAAGCAGCGGCGGCAGCAGATGCAGACGCGCCAGCGGCGCTGGCTTTGCCACTCGCTCCGAGGTTGAGCCGCGGCAGCACATACTGGTTAATGTAGCTGAGAGCCTCGTCACGCTGCAGCTTGCCAAAGGGATCCTGAGTCTCTGGCCTCGACGTGGACGGAAATATGTTTGGCCGCCCATTCGGTACCGCACGGCCTTTGATGATAGAAAATGCCCCAGAGCTGGCCTGGTGGCGTGATGCGGTATAGGCGCCAGCACTCTCTGAAACTTCCTTGACATTGCTCTGAAGTTCGAGGAAGTCGTCCTCTTCGGCCTTTGTCAATGCGCGAACGCAGTCCCCATTGGGTGTGATAAGCATACGCTTGCCATCAACACGGCATTGTTTGCGGACGGGTTTGCCAGCCTCGAGTGTCGCTATGTCCTCAGGCTGGATCTCGCCGCACTTGCAGCCAGTGTCTTTGCACGAGCTTAGCTTGCCCTTCTGCTGTTGTCCTTGGCCAAGTGGGGGGAGACCAGCGACAGGTCGAAGAAGACTAAGCTTCTCGATAGCACTCACCCAAAGACTCTGGCGAATCTCCTCAAATACCGAGCCAGGGTTCAGCGGGGGCACAACTGGTTCGTCGTCCTTGGATTCATCCTGAACGCTGGGCATGGGCGGTGGCTCAGGAATAGGTACAGTGCGTGCCTCCACTTTGGGCTTTGCGGGTTGCTCTGGTTCCTTTCCTTTCCCCTTCGCTGGTGTCTTTTCCACTTTGATAGGCTCTTCCTTCACCTTCGGCGTCTCTGGGGCCTTTTCCTTAACAGGCTTCTCTTTAACCGGTTTCTCCTTCTTCTGCTTCTTCTTGCGGCCAAGTACCGGTGCATGATCAGCTTCCTCGGCGACAGGGGCCTCGGCAATGACCCTGGATTCCTGCTTCGTGGCATCCTTGCGCTGCTTGCGCTGCTGACTCTTGGTAGTCGCCCGGATGGCAGCACTGCCTATACGACTAGTAGGCGGAGGAGAGCCAGCGCGTGATGCTGAGACAGAAGCAGAAACGATGGACGCACTATCGCTCACCGTCTCGCTTGCAGGTGTATCAGGCCGCTGGCCCAAGGACATGATTCTCGAGGCGACCGGAGACAAGACCGGTGGCGTCTCAATCTTTGCTGGAGTGACCACGCGTAGGGTTCTTGGTCCCGATCTCGGTGTACCAGCGGCAGCTTTGGCCTCTTTGATCTCTTCAATGTCGGCACTGCGGTCCAAAGACGTCCGACGGCTGTCAGTCAAGGGAGGACTATTCTCGGACCTCTTGGCCTGCTTCGCCGGGACAGTTGTCTTGGGGATGGCCATCATGGGTGCAGCTGTGGGTGTCGACACCATGGCAGACTTCGGAGCCCCAAGGGCTGGAAATTCTTCATCCGCCAGGGTCGGTTGTTTCTTAGGTGTCTCTGGCTTCGGGGGCACAGATTCTCGGCCGGCCGTCGGTATTTTTGACTCAAACCCCGGCGGCGGCCGTCTCACACTCGGTTTCGGAGTCTGGACGCTGACGGGGCCTTCGCTCACGGACGCATAGCTTTGGCTGATCTCAGGGTGGCCATGCGTATGGCTGAAGCTCTCGAACTTGTCCGCCTCATCCGCGACAAGAGCATCGACGGAGCTTGTGGCATCGGCCAACGAAAGTAAATCGTCATCTAGCACAACCTGTCAGTCCCAGTCATATACGTTGCAGAAATCAAAAGCGCAAGGTGCTACGGCAAGTTAAGTTACGGGATTTGGGATCTCGTTACGGCTCCCATCATCGCTTCCACAGTATACAAAAGAGATTCAAGGGTAACAAATAAAGGGGTATTGGTGCTATATTTCGACCATCGACGCCCGGGGGGCCAAGGCGAGCTGTTAACGTACATGGGGGAACTGTGGAAGACGATGATGGCTTGCCTGACTTGACCCCAAAACCAAATAACCATTCTTTCCTGATGCCCTGCCAGGGCTCTCCAGCAAATATATATAAACACAAACTCTTGTGCGACCTTGGATACCTGTAATCCGCGTGTCGCACAAGCACGAAACTGACGCCATGCCATGTTGCGAATCTTGGCACTCGCCTTGAGTAACCATGATCTCGCAAACGCCTGCTTGATCAAATGCATGTCCTATGCCTCACGGGCAACGGCAAATATCCCCGTATGAAATACAAAACGCCTCCACGATTGTTTCTATGAAAAACAGATGCGGCAAAGAGTAGAAAAAATCAAATAAAAATGACAAGTCATAGACCATGACATCGTATCAACTACCAACGGCCATATCCTGCATTGTACACCATGTTGGGGTTGCTGTACCCACCTTGGTTCTGGCCGTTGAACAGCCCCTGCCCGACTCCGGCATTGCTCTGCGATTGGTGCTGCATCCTGGCTTGGAGGATGCTCGGGTCCGCAAGATCTACTAAGCCACTCCCCCCCGAGGAGGAAGTGTTAGCATGTCTATGCTTCTTCCCCTTCTTCTTCTGCTTGGCGAAGTCTTGGAAAGCTCCAGGATGATTGCCATAGAGCGATGCAAGGAGACCGGAAGCAGGAGCTGGGGTGGAGGTGGTGGACGGGTACTGGTTTGACAAAGAAGATAGAATGGACTCACGCTTTCCTGATTCATGGGACTGGGTGTTGTTCCCACGGTTTCGTCCAATGAGACTTTGGAGAAGATCGTTCGAAGCGTCCTTGGGGATGTTGTAGCCCGAGGAGCCGAAGCCCTGGGCGAACATGCTTGGAGGCGTGCCGGTAGACTTCAATCCGGGAGGAGGGCCAGGCATCGAGCTGGGGTAGAACTGGCTGTTCCCCTGAGACTGGAATGAGTTCGGCATCATTGAGGACTGCTGAGCCATGATGCGGGGGTTGGCGGCAAGCTTTACGTTGGTGGAGGACGCTGCGTTATCGTTGGCAAAGTTGAATCTTGAGGATTGGCGGTTGTGACCCTGACCTTGACTTTGACCTTGGAAGGAGTTGCTGGGGCCCCCAATGCCGGGCGGATACTGGTCTGTGTATCCGGCCTGGGAGCGGAGGTTCATTATCTGAGGAGTCATGGAACGAGGAGTTGGCGTCGACGTTCCCTGTCCGAAACCGGAACCGCCTAGCGGAGGGCTGAAGACACCATCAGTAGAGCTTCTTTGGATGGGTGTGATTCCGTGTCGTTGGTCGTACGCGTGATCACCGAGTCGATCCCTTCCTTCGGGCTCGCCGCCGAGGGCAAGACTACCGCCGGCTTCAGCGTCTCCTTCTGATCCCTCCGTAATGTCGAGCTGCTCGTCGTGTTCGGCTCGGGAGTCCTTGTCTTCGCGCATCGCCCTGCGTTTCTCGCCGCCCCGAACATCAAACATGGGAGGGCTGCTCTCTTCGTTAGACTCAGCGTAATTAAATAGTGTACAGTTGTTGAGAACGTCGAGTAGCGCCTTGATGGGACTAGGCTGTGGCGCTGGTTCGGGAGTGGCAACACGCGGTGGCGCTTCTGCAACGGGCTTCGATTTGGCGGGCGCGGGTGCCGGTGCCTTGGAACTGGATGCCTCTGGGACTTCGACATTTTCTGTCTTCTCCGTAGTCGCAGGTGTCGACATCGAGACCGCGGGGCTGGATGCCGCACCGCTGGTGGCGTAGCTTCCCCTACGGCTACGCACCGGCAGTCTGGCCCAGTTAGCCGATGATGGAAGAGCAGACGAGTCGCCGGCTTCGGAACCCTCTTTGCTCAGTGAACGCGCCATGGATTGCGAGACAGGTGCAGAAGGCGGGGCGGGAGCAGGAGCGGGAGGCGGCGGTGTCGGTTGCGGAACTTGTCGTGACGCAGCTCGAGAGCCACCCGGCAGCGGACGTTGCGTATGAATACTATTCATAGATGAAAGGTCTTGTCGGGTATAGCTGTCTTCTTCGTCACCCTGCTCGTGCAGGAACATGCAGCC
Source organism: Lecanicillium sp. G3 (assembly GCA_037575805.1). NCBI lineage: Eukaryota > Fungi > Ascomycota > Sordariomycetes > Hypocreales > Cordycipitaceae > Lecanicillium > Lecanicillium sp. G3. The sequence continues at coordinate 206,204 of JAZHPD010000039.1, forward strand.
AGGGTTGTTGCACTTTTCGTTTTTCAGCCACGCAGAGCAGTATTTGGTCGTACCGTGCTGCGCCTTCAGGACTCGGTCACCGTTGTGAGAACCGTGGACTGCTTGTATGCAGCGCATAGCCTCATCGGGGGTTTCAAAGGTGACGTAAATGCCCAAAGAGTGGTGCTGACCATCTGGACTTTTTCGATTGCTAATCGAGATCTTTTGGATGTTTCCGTATTGGCCAAAGAACTCTGGCTTTCGTAATGTCTTCAGCAGCTCATCCTCGCGAACCGTCGGGGCCAGGCCAGTGATGTAAACAAGGTTTTTCTGCACGACTCGAACGCCGACGAGGTTTTTGCGGTTTTCTTTCTCGGCTTCGCGCTTCTGGACTTCTTTTTGTCGTTGCTCTTGTACGCGCTTCTTCTGGTTCTTCTGGATGTTGGCGCGGAACAGGGCGACTCTGTCATAACGTTAGGGACAGCCAGCAGTACAAATATTCTTGAACATACTCTTCTTGCGTGACAACTTTCCACTCTATCGTCTTCTCATCGTAGGGTCGTCGGCATGCAGGACATAGGCCGTTCATGTTGTTCTTGATATTGTTGAAGCAGAACTGACAGACCTATTGGACAGCTGTTAGCTCCTTCCTCGGAGTCATGCGTCGCGACGCCGGAAACCGCATACCTGATAGCCGCAAGGGCATGGTCGGAAATTCCTGTCCGACAAGTCGAACTCTTCGATGCAGAGAGGGCTGTGTCAAGGCATTAGCCAGAGTGGCGGGAATCGCGAGGCGCATCATTTCGAGAGCTTGGAGCACCTCGCCTGGCGGCGGGGGCAGGCTAAACTCACCAGACATCTTCCTCTTCGTCTATGAATGAATCTTGCGGCGCCATCGTCTGCGTAGAGATGTGTGAGGAAGGAGGTATTAATGAAGGAACGCGTCTGGGCGTAGGGTTGTTAAATGAACAGGAGAGTGTGAATGTTCCAGCACTTCAGGTTCTCCAGCGAGAGAAAGTTACTAGCGCCTGACGCCCAGCTGGGACTAGACTGACATTAGAATCACGTGATATTGTCGTTGGTCCCACTCAATGAAAAATATTAGTGCAGTACATGTGTTTCAATGAGTCTCGCCACTGGACAAATGTACATTACTAATATCGGCAGATTGTCGGAGATTTGTCCAGTGAGCGAGCAGTAAACGCATTCTGGGAGACACAGAGCAGCACAGCCGTGGAACATCGCAAACTCTCAGCTTCAATTATTGATTCGTCAATTGGCCGCACAAAGGCACCAAATTGGCCATGGCAACCAAGATGACCAGAAGCGGCTCGCTGGCTTCAGCTCTGCGGCCTGCGAAACAGTCCCTCCAGGGCCGCAATGTCCAAATCGCCCGCAGCGTCTCGACAACTGCGCCGAAGCTGGTTGCGATGCCAAAGGACGCCCACAACATGAGGAAGGCGCCCCGTGACCAAATTGGCGAGCTCAGGGCTCCCATCGTCAACCCGGCCGACAAGTACCAGAGCAAGGCCGATAACATGCACCGCTACGGTGCCTGGGTGATGGGCTGCCTTCCGAAATACGTCCAGCAGTTCTCTGTCTGGAAGGATGAGCTCACCATTTACATCTCGCCCTCCGGCGTCATTCCCACCTTTACTTTCCTCAAATGTAAGAGTTTTTTCGGTAATTAAACACGCAGAACAGCAGGGCTAACCGCAACAGACAACACGGCTGCCGAATTCACCCAGGTCAGCACCGTCACTGCCGCCGACTATCCCACCCGCGACAAGCGATTTGAGGTTGTGTATAACCTGCTCTCCGTCCGCCACAACTCCCGCATCCGAGTCAAGACCTACGCCGATGAGACCTCTGCGATCCCCAGTATCACACCTCTCTTCGACGGCGCCAACTGGTACGAGCGCGAGGTCTACGACCTGTACGGCGTGTACTTCACCGGCCATCCCGATCTCCGCCGCATCATGACCGACTACGGTTTCGAGGGTCATCCTCTCCGCAAGGACTTCCCCCTGACTGGCTACACGGAGATTCGATACGACGAGGAGAAGAAGCGCATTGTCACGGAGCCTCTGGAGCTTACCCAGGCCTTCCGCAACTTCGAGGGTGGTTCGAGTGTCTGGGAGCAGGTCGGTACGGGTGATGACCGCACGCCTGCGTCATTCAAGCTTCCCACGCCGAAGCCCGAGGAAAAGAAGGAGGAGCCCAAGAAATAAGATATTTCTGTCCTGTAGTGTACATTTTCTTTGCAGTGTTAGAAATTTGAAACAATCAAGCCATTGTAACAATAGCCATTTTGCGTTAATGACTTTTCTGTATTGTCAGGTTGCTTATTAACATTAAGGGAATATCACGGCGCACATATATATGCATTGCAACTCGATAATATTTCAAAAGTTTGACGATCCGCTATGCCGACCCTCCGTCAACCTTTCCGGAAGCGCCAAGAAAGAAAGGACAAAGGGAAATAGAATCTGGCTTCAGCTTCAAAAATATTAAAATGGAACAGAATAAAAAACACTAAAAAAAAAGTCCACTCCGCCCAATGAACTTGCGCCTTGTTTGAAGATTCTCAAATGGTCGAGGACCAGGCCTCCAAACTTATATATACCCCCTTCCCTCCCCTCCGAGTTGACCAAGAAAGCAGAAGAAAAGAAGAAAGGAAAAAACTCCACAGATGCAAGAAAGCCCGAAGAGCTGCGCTCAACAGTGTTCATGGCTTAGCCATAAAAAGAAGAAGATTGCTCTCGTGCCGTGATGATTCGGCAGAGCATGCCTTGTGATCATCGCCGCCCGCCATGTGATTCGGCGAATACGTTAACTTTCGCGGTATTCATAATAGTCCTTCTCCCCTTTGTCGTAAGACTTGGATTCGTCGTAATCGTAGTCGTGGTCCTGACTGTCTCCGTGATCATCTTCGTAGATCTGAGCATCATCGACATAGTCTACGGAGCCATCGCCACCAGATTCGGCATATTGTATAGTTGACTGAACAGTGTTAGCAAGAGTTAAGTTGATGGTAGGTTCGTCACTTACCCGATGGTAGTCAAAGTTGTACTGGTCCATGTCCTGCTGGTCACCGTCCGCCATTTCTTTTTGCGCCAAGTACTGCTGTTCCTGTTGCTTGCGTCTGGCCTCTTCGTCCAAGCGCTTCTGCTGGGGGGAGACGGGAATGTTCATCTGCGGATGCATGGCCTGAACAATCGCCAGATAGCTGTACATGAAGTTACTGAGAAGTACCTGGCTAAGCAAGGGTCGACGTGGGTTCGCAAGCTTGATGTGAGCCATGCGATAGATAGCGCGTTCCTCCAGTAGAGGAAATCTCGTCCAGTTGTAGTCGACATCTGGTTGTAGTGGCTTGTAGACGGGCTCCTCGGGGACATGAAGCATAGAGTACTTCTTGCTGTTTCTCTCTTTCTCCTTCTCTTCCTTCTTCTTGCTTCCACCGAAGATGGAGGAAAAGATGCTTCCGTCCTTCTCCTTTTTACCATCGCTTTTCCTGCTGCTCTCCTTCTTCCTCTCCTCTTGCAGCTTGCTGTCAAACGAATCCCGGTCGAGCACAAGACTCTCGCGAGCTTTAGGAGTTGTTTTATCGATTGAAGTTTGAAGAACATCCAGCCTTGCGTTGTCTTGGACCTTCTCAGCTAGCGCCTTGGCTTTGGACTTCTTGCTCTCCTCCTTCTTCTTGTCATCAGTCACACCCTTGAGCCACTTCCAGGCGCCGCTCGACTTGGACGAGAAGCTTGAAGCGTCGTCATCTTTGTCTTTCTTTGACTTCCTATCAGTCTTCCTCTCGTCCGATCCCAGAGTAGGAATGAAAGTCAGTGCATCAGTCCTCGTATTACCGCCTCCAGGTAGACCAGTATTAGAGGCAAGACCCTCACTCAACGTCTGCGATTGGGCCGTCGGCGGCGGTGATTTGGGCGTATATTGGGCGGCAGCATGTGCTTGTTGTTGCTGTTGTTGCTGCGGCGGCGGCTGCGGCGGCGGCTGCCTCTGGTGCTGGCTTCCATGTATTTGGTTGCTCTGGCTGGCAGGAGCATCGCGGTTGTGTGAAGATACCTCTTCTTGGACTGGCTCCGTTTGAAGTCCGGCCTCAGAGACATTGCGTTGCGATGACGATCTTTGTGGAAAAGAAGCTTGTTCTTGTGTGTCGGCGTAGGTTGGCGAGGTTGGTTGTTCCGATATCGAAATGCTCGGGGGTGAAGAGGGATCACGAACTGAAAGCGGCTCTTCGTATGGTTCTTGAGACGCGTTAGACGTATTGGAGCCAGAAGCTGTGCCTTCGAGCGCTGCGAGGGCTTCCGGTGACTCCTGCGAGAACTTTTGCTGGCGTCGAGCCGGACGGTTTGGCCGGGAGAAATTTTCATGAATAGGCTCCGAATTGACACGCAAGAGACCTTGGACTCTCGGAGCGTCTGGCAAGGGAGGGCTAGTGATCTCGGGGCTTTCGGCATCTCTATGGCGGTTCGTAATGCGGCGCGATAGATTGCTTCGATCTCCGGAGCGAAGACTACCACCTTTGCGGTACGTGGTACGGGTCGATCGACGGAGGCCCATACCGGGTGCCATGGGTAGTATCGGTCTGTCCTGGCCTTCCTGAGCCTCCCCGTACTGTGCCTGTGCTTCTTGTGATAGCTTTCGCACGGCGCCGGCGGGGTCACTGACAAGTTCTCCCAACGAGAGTTCGCGAGCGTGGTTGCCATGCCGTGACCGTTGTCGTTCTAACCGTTCTGCACCATCCATGTAGCCTACAGCCCCGATTCCTCCAGAGTTGTCGATTTGCTGGGAAAGCATTGATTTCCTGCGTCGTAATGAGGCGGCATCGCTACTATCCTCATCACCGTCTGCAGAAAGATAGCTGTCGCCAGAGCGCCGCCTGATTGAGTTTACTCTGTTTTCCAGAAATGACTTGAATTCTGACGGGGCCAGTTCGGGATGGACCCTAGCCGGCACCCAGAGTAACCGCGAGGGGTCGTTTTCGTCGTCGTCGCCAGTCGGTGCAATGGCGGGGATTGACGATAGCGTCATGGGCATGTCCGGGTCGACTCGGTTGCCGACGTCCATAGACAAGCGGCGGAGTGCTTGCAGATTGCTGAGTTCTTGAGCGATATCATTCGGATTGTCAATATTTGTGAGTGGAAACTGCGATCCGGACGCGTCGGCTTGGACATCTCTCAGAGAGACCGGGGGCGCCGGCGAGGGCGGCGCTCGTTGGCTCTGTTCGAGAGAGCTTGACCGATTCGTCGAGTTGGGCACGTGTAGGGTCTGTGTTTTCCGTAGTCCATGATCGGAGTATGCATTGGATGACGTATTGGGGTAGTCGGATATGGATCGCTTGAGCGGTTGCCTGCTTGAGCTGGGCTGCGAACCAAACTGGGAGCTGTGTGGTTGGTGCCGCAGGTTGTCTTGATAGCCGTCATTCACGTAGCTCAGCGGCTGGCCGGTCTCCTGAGTAGAGTCATCTTCGTCACCGTAGAGCGTTCCAATTGCCTCGGTTACGTGGTGGCTCGGGTCGGATATCGAGAGTTGGCTGGAGTGGCCGCGTTTGACGCTGAAGTTGTCGCCCAGCTTGCTCTGCGGCGGCGATGTCTGGTTTCACGGTTAGTCGAGGTTCAACGGTTATGAGGAACCCAGAGCGATATCCAACGATGCCGAGTTGTCCAGCGGCAAAGGACAGCGCAGATCATCGGTGTCGAGCGGCAACAAGGCTGGCTGGTATCCGCGCATGCCTCGATATCGGGGAAGGGAATCAAGGTACGCACAATCATTGAGGGGGGCATCTTGGCCAAAGACAAGGCCGACCCGCCAGAGTCACCGTCTCTTGCTCTGTGTGGCAGCAGTCCAGTCGACGACAGTCGCTATGCTCTGTTGTGATGCATGTATGGGCACCGGGGTGCGGTCGGCGCGTACGGGCGCCCTCGTCAAAACGGGGTGTCAAGAAACTCGACGACTCCTGAGTGCGGTGGCGGGCATGTATTACAGTCGCATGAGGCGCGGATGCGCTCCGGTACAGAGATGGCGATCTCGAGAGGACGAGGATTTGCAGGTCGAGGGGTAGTCGAGGCGGTCGGGTGCAGAACCTGGTTGGCAAAATCGCTGCTGGGCCCGGCGCTGGTACAGGTAAATGACGGCGATGGATGGTCCTGTGCCTTGGAGGCTGTCTCATGGCGCAGCGGGCGGCCTTGGAGAAGTAACTGGTACCTAGCCAGACCAATGGCGTGCCAAGGAAACTGGGCAAATTGACAGCGGCCTGCGCAGCCCCACCATGTACCCCCAGGTACACCGTCACTGGGTTTTGGCTGGCGCCGTCCACTCAACCACTGTCCACTGCCAGTGCGTCCACAAGCCTTGGGTCTCCCCCCATATTGCCGCCCACATCACGTGGCCCCAACTCAACGGAGCATTTGCAACCGCAACTCGATTACGCTTGGAGGCAGTGTTCGTCCTCTGAGCACAGTCCGGCGCCAGAAGCAGTCTAGGTGCGTCGGCGCTGAGGTATCGGTGCTCGGTGCGCTTGTTCGGGGAGGGAGGGGGTGGTAGCTGCAGTGTGAGCGTTGATTCGGGTCATTTCCATCCCTTTATTTTGTGCCTGGGGGTCGCCATGCGGGCAGGCAGTTTTGCGAGGACGACTGCGACGAAACGACAACGACGTCGTCGGGCGTGTTGGCTGGGCCGCCGCAAGACGCAAGAGATTTCGACCCTACGCCACCTTGCCACGCTGCCACTCTGCATTGCGAAGAACGCCACTCTCTCATCAGTCTGCCTACAGAGGACTAGGTAGGGCTCGATGACGGGCTCAAACGCCGTAGTTTGCAAAAGACCAGCCGGGCAGTTTGTTCTGAAATGTGGCCGTAGGTTCAGGTCAGGGTGGAACCTACATTCAGCTTGCACCAAGAGCAGGCGCGTGTAGGATCCAATGGCAGCGTTGCGCCCAGGACGATATGGCGACTGACACGGCTTAGGATGGCAGCTCGGGAAATTGCAGAAAAGCATGCATTGGCTCAGGGACTGCACGTACGGTCGGGTAAAGTGCGCGGCGGTTCACCTGAGGTGACGACATGTTATATCAATCAAGCAGTCGCGCTGCTGTTGCTGGAAATCATTTAAACTACGTAGCATCTCGCACAATTGGACAAGTAGAATGGCAGGACTAGGAGGAGAGCAGCAAGATGTGTCGACGAGCAAACGCAACTGGTGAGACAGCCAGCCCGTCACGGAGCGGCGCAAACTTGGACATAGAGTATTGATTTGCTTTGAGAAAAGTCTGCTGGGCAAACGAAGCGAATACGGTTGATGTTTTGTATGCCGTGCGATTGTGAAGCGAAACGGAAACACGACAAGATACACAAGACCACCTTAGCAATAGGCTAAAGACCAATACTGCGCACTCACTTTGTTACTCCAATTCGCGAGCTCCAATACAAAGGCGGCGCCCCACAGCGATTTGGGCCGTCTGGGCCAATTTGGTACTTCTCCCATTTCCCTGGGCAACCTAGTACAGCCTCTTTGTACTCTTGTACTCTGTACTCCGTGTACTCCTTGTACTCCGTACCTGTGACTGTATGACTGCACCCTTGTACCAAAAATTCATCTCCAGGCCAAGGGCCCCATAGGAGCTCACTAGCACCTTATACGTATATCAAGCTGGCGCTTCCACTTCAAGGAAGCCCAGCCTGAAGCCCTGAAGTTAGTACCAAGAGAGCACTACACTGCTACACTGCTACACTGCACGCACTGCACGCACTGCACACCAAATACCCCGTCCTGCCGGTAGGCACTTTTCGCACTAAAAGTCGCCTTCGTAGCAACGCGCGCCGCAACGTATTCTCCTTCGCCTCATCTCCATCTCCGAATTCCGCCATTTCGTCCTTTTTTTTCTGGCGTCGCCTTCCTCCCATCGCCAATCCTCGTCGATCCTCCCGACTCTTGTCCATATATCCCTGTTCTGAGCGCTTCTGTCTTTTCGCGAGAGAATGGCCGCGGTAAGCGTTTGCTCCTGTCCCCTTTCTTTGGTTGCCTTGCAGCTGCTGTCTTCGCCTGGCCGCCTCCAACGCGTGCCGGTGCTGGTGCTGCCGCCGCTGCCAGCTGCGACGAGGCAAACGGAATCGCCTGCGTTTCCCCTCTTCATACGCCGCCTTTGCCCGCGCTTGCTGCCTCTGTTTTTCTCCGTCTGCATCTGCATCGCGCTGCGCATCTGCTCTCGACCGCCAACATCATGGCCCAGTCCTTCTTTCGCCCTCCGCTCGCACCGGCAAACCTCAGCCAAGCTCCCCTGCCATGGTCCCAGAATCGTTCGCAAAACCCAATGACTGACTCTCCTCAGCCTAGGACGTACAACAACAACAACAGCAGCAGCAGCAGCAACCAAGCCTATATGCAGAATGGCGGGGTTCCTCAGCCGGGAGCTGCTCCTCTGCTCCCCAACCAGGGCCGTGTGATTCAGAATGGCCCCATGCGAGTGCTGTGCATTGCCGATGTTCGAGGTACTTGAACCGCCGCCGTTTGTCGCCTATTCACGCTAACAGTGCTGCAGGTAACCTGCGGTCGCTAAACGAACTCGCCAAGCAGGCTCGCGCAAACTACATCATCCATACCGGCGACTTCGGTTTCTACGATGATACATCTCTGGACAGGATTGTCGAGAAGACGCTCAAGCACGTCGCCCAGTACTCTCCCCTCATCTCAGAGCCCGTCAAGAAGTCCATCCAACAAGGCGGCCCTGGCCCCGTCAAGTCTCGATTCTCCCCCAGCGAACTCCCTCTCTCCGAGCTCCCTCTGCTCCTCAGCGGCGAGCTCAAGCTTGACGTTCCCGTCCACACCGTCTGGGGTGCTTGTGAGGATGTCCGTGTGCTGGAAAAGTTCCGTTCTTCCGAGTACAAGGTGCACAACCTCCACATCATCGACGAGGCGAGATCGATGCTGCTAGAGATAGGCGGCGTTAAGCTGCGTCTGCTGGGCCTTGGCGGTGCCGTCGTTATGCACAAGCTCTTTGATAACGGCGAGGGTCGCACCACTATCGCCGGTGGTCAGGGCACCATGTGGACGACACTTCTCCAGATGGGAGAACTGGTAGACACTGCCCATCGTGTCTACGACCCGACGGAGACGCGACTCTTTATCACCCATGCCTCCCCCGCCAGAGAGGGCATCCTTAACCAGCTCTCAGTTGCGCTCAAGGCTGACTTCTCCGTCTCCGCTGGTCTTCATTTCCGCTACGGCAGCTCGTACAACGAGTTCAGTGTCAACCCTACACTCGACCACTACCGTGGCAAGCTTGCTGCTTCCAAAGCATCTTTCAGCGATGTCTGGGAGACCGTCAAGGGAGAGGTTGAGCCGGCCATTGCCCAGAACGAGGCTCAGCAGAACCTTCTGAAGAACGCGCTTCAGATCGTGGAAAAGATGCCCACCACTGCTGCCGGCGGTAACCCCTTCGGCGGCCCCGTCAGCGGCCACGCCGCTCTTGGTCAGGTCGACGAGAGCGCCTTTAAGAACATGTGGAACTTCAACTTGGCTGATGCCGCGTTTGGATACCTTGTTCTCGAGATCCAGGACGGTCGCATTGGTACGGAGATGCGCGCTCAGGGCTTCAACTTCTCCCATAGAGGGGCCAAGCAGCAGCCTGGCGCTCCCGCCACCGCGCCTGTCACCTCTACTTCCGCCAGCGCCCCGACGCCTCCCCCGCCCTCTGCTGCCCCAACTTCGCGTCCTCCTAACCAGGGCAAGGCCTCGACGCCTGCCAAGCCGGCGAGCCCCCCGCCCAACCAGGGCAACGGTAACAACGCTGCCAAGGACTCCGATAAGACACCGGCGTCCGCCAACGGTGGTCCGGAGCCTGTTACCTCGCCAGCGCCTAAGATTGTTGCATCGGACATTATCGGCCTGTTCATCATGAACGTTAGCACCGAGGATCAGTGCCGTGAACTGTTCAGCGATGAGGACAAGGCCAAGATTGTCAAGGTTGACAAATGGGGTAACTCTAACAAGGTTGTACAGTTCAAGTCTACTGCAGACCGTGATGCCGCCATGGATAACCTGCCAGACTCCGTCAAGACACGAACCTCGGAGGACCGCACGAAGCCGTGGGTCAAGATCTTCCAGCCCCGTGAGACCAAGGGCGGTGCCCGTGGCGGTGCTGGTAACTGGGGAGGCAGCGGCCGTGGTGGCGCCAGTGCCAGCGGATACCGAAGTGCTGGAGGAGCCAGTGACTCCGAGAGCAACGTCCGCGGTGGCCGTGGCGGCCGTGGCGGCCGTGGCCGAGGTGGTGACCGTGGCCGAGGTGGTCGTGGCCGTGGAGGCAAGGGCGATGCAGGTACATCTTCGCCGGCCGCCGCCGCTGCCGAGTAAAGCAGTGTAATGTCTCGACGACGTCGACGATGGAAAAAGTCTTAATTGGTATGCGGGGTGGCAAAAGACGACGATGTCTGGTAGAGGGGTATGTTACTACTATTTTGTGAGGAGAAAAAGAATAGGATGGTGATTCCTGGTACTTGTACTTAATGATGCTCCGGATTTTCTTTTGCCGGTGGCATTTTGGGATTTGCCTTAATATTTTCCAAGTTGTACGGAGTTCAGCCACAGAGAGTTATTTTGTTTAAAAATCGGAACATATATCCACTTGCAGTATAGTAACTTTGATTGTGACTTGAATTCTGTGGCGAGTGATTATGATCTATGTTACATTCTATACAAGGTTGACGAGATGGCTGACCCAGGCCACATCGCAGTCAATAGCCTGTCTACTTGCACACGCACTGTAGCGCGCCTTTTTAATATTGATACAATCGTGTCGTTGCTCCCGCTCAATGCACGCGCTCTTCTCATTCCAGAGGCTTGATGCCCTTGTGGATAGCCGCGACACCACCAGTCAAGTTCTCGTAGCCCGAGCCGGCGACCTGGAACCCAGCGTCCACAATCATGTCCCTGAACTCGTCCTGGCTGGGGAACCTCTCGATGCTCTCAACGAGGTACTGGTAGCTGTCGCGGTCGGCGGCGACGAGCTGGCCGATGAGGGGGATTGCGCTGAAGGACCACTGCTTGTAGACGGCGTTGAGCAGCGGGTTGCCCACCTTGGAGAACTCCATGCAGGCGAAGACGCCGCCGGGCTTGAGCACGCGGTGGGCCTCGCGCAGCGCGGCGGGGATGTCGGTGAAGTTGCGGATGCCAAAGGCCACGGTGTAGAGGTCGAGCGAGTTGTCGGCGACGCCCGCGGGCAGCTTCTCGGCGTTGGCCTCGAGGAAGGAGAGCGCGGACTGGTGCGAGGCCGGCAGGGCGAGGGAGCGCTGGCGGCCGACCTCGAGCATGGCCGGGTTGATGTCGGAGATGGTGACGTGGATGTTGGGGTTGGCGTTTTGCGCGTGCGAGTGCTGGAGCATGCGGAAGGCGATGTCGCCGGTGCCTCCGGCGACGTCGAGGATCTTTTGGGGGCGCCCGAGGGGCGTGGTGGCGCCCGGGTTGAGGGAGGAGACGAAGTAGTCCCTGTTGGTAGGGAAAGAGAGCGAACTTGTCAGCAAAGACGTCGCCATCACGAGCTTTTCTTGTCCCGAGGGGGGAAGGGGGATGAGGGGGAGAGGGACATACTTCCAGAGACGATGCACGCCAAAGGACATGAGGTCGTTCATCTTATCGTATGACTCGGCGACGCTGGTGAAGACGCCGGCGACGCGGCCGGCCTTTTCCGCCTCGTTGACCGTCTCGAAGCCGAAATGTGTCGTGCGGCCCTGCTGCTCGTCCGTCCTGGCGTCGTGCTGGCGCGCGGCCGTGGTGCTGAGCGGGCGCCGCATCGCGAGGCTGCTGCCGGGTCGCGCGGCGCAGCGCATCGAGGCGGCGCATGCGCGCAGGCAGTGTCTTGAAGCCATTGCTGTGGATTGGCTCTCGTGTGTGTCGAGAGTCGAGCTGTGTGTCGAGTCGTGGGATTTGCGAGTAGACGTCCTAGTAGCACTGACGCACCTCCGAAAAAGCTATGGCGTGGTTGTGCCTGGAAATTTTGGACTGCCTCTGGGGCCCCTCCCAATGTAGGCTGGTGGGCTCCACTGTCGCTGTCGGCTTGTGTTAGTGGGCGGCTCTGCTCGATCTGATGCTGTAGATCTCGGTCGGAGTTCGAGCTTCTTTGGAAAGCTGTCTAGGATGTAACTCTGGCTCTGCTTCGTTCTCTCTCTCTCTCTCCCTCTTCCCTTCTCTCTTGGGCTGAGTTGTGCGCCGTTAATGTCGCGTTGCTACTTGGCTGCTTGCTCTGCGGTCGGCTCGCTGGATGCCGTCGTCGCCTCTGAGTTTGCTGCTCCTTCGCTGGCTTCTTCGTCGACTGCTCTTGATTTCTGAACGACTGAAGCGAGTCGAGTAATGAGAAAGTGTAGACCGAAGCCAGATATTCCCACCACGATCAGGACGACGAGGATGGTTACCAGGAGGCCGGTCTTGGAGCTTGTCATGGTGGTCCGCTGGGCACGGTTGGTGTTGAATACGCGTCGCGAAGGACCTCAGGATAACATAAATAGCATGGCCTTTCCCCTTTCAAGTCGTAAGATATATATGTCTCTACATTCTCTCATTCACTGCATAACGGATCACGTTTTGAATCGTCTCGTGCCACTGCTGAGCAAACGGCTGCTCAAGGCAGTTCTGGCTGGCAGTGTGACCCGCAGCTCAGCTCATGCTCACTACCAGCCTCGCAGCAAACGCGATTGATAATAAATGCAGCCCAAGAGCTTTAAGAACAATGACTGGGAACTGAACCCCCGCATTTATATATAACTCCATGCCCATTTAGCTACTGCCAATTCGGCTCTGCTGACTGCGGCTTTGTTTCTGATGACCAAAGACTCGGCCGGTTGTGGCAGAAACGCTTGCGGCGGCCCGGCTTAGCGGTTGGACTCGGCTCAAGTGACGTCGCTCTGCTTCGGCTCGCCCCAATCGAGACCCCAAACAACCACCACCAGCCGAGCAAACGGGCTTGTCTTCCCCAGAATTTGGGACTGCCGCTTGCGACTACTATAGCTGCCACTCTTTTTCTTGCCGCCCTTAATTTTCTGTTTCTTCTTCTTTTCGCACCTAGTCAGGAAATCACAGCAATCTCACGCACACCACACAATGAAGTCTCGCATGCTTCAAAGAGTGCAGCTGCGCGGGGCCACCGCCGCCGTCGCCAGGTCGCGCGTCGCCGCCTTCGTCCCGGCTCGCGCGGCCAGCAGCGTCTCGCAGCGCCCCAACTCGGAGTTCGTCTCGTTCCCCGGCGCGCTCAAGAGCGCCTTCACGCACACTCTCAACTTTGAGAACCCAGAGTCGTACAAGGCCCTGCCGACGTACCGGGTGGTGGACCAGCACGGCGCCGTCGTGGACGGCTCGTTCGAGGCGGACATTTCGGAGGAGCAGATTGTCAAGCTGTACAAGGACATGCTCTTCATCTCCGTGATGGACCTCATCATGTTTGACGCCCAGCGCCAGGGCCGTCTCAGCTTCTACATGGTCAGCGCAGGCGAGGAGGCTGTCAGTGTCGGCTCGTCGAGCGTGCTGGACCCCGAGGATGTCGTCTTTTGCCAATATCGCGAGCAGGGTCTGTTCAAGGAGAGGGGCTTCACAACAAAGGAATTCATGTCGCAATTATTCGCCAACAGAAACGACCCGGGCAAGGGCCGTAACATGCCTATCCACTACGGCAGCAAGAGACTCAACGTTGTGAGTAGCCCATCTATGGTTTATGTAAAGTATCAGCCAGCATGCTAACACGGTCTTCAGCACACCATTTCATCACCCTTGGCCACACAGCTTCCCCAAGCATCCGGTGCCGGATACGCTCTGAAGATGCAGAAGCTGCAGAACCCCGATTCCAAGGCTCGCGTCTGCGTCGTCTTCTTCGGAGAGGGCGCCGCCAGTGAGGGCGACTTCCACGCCGCCATGAACATTGCGGCCACGAGGTCATGCCCCGTCATCTTCATCTGCCGCAACAATGGATACGCCATCTCCACGCCTACGCTGGAGCAGTATCGCGGAGACGGCATTGCCAGCCGCGGCATTGGCTACGGCATCGACACCATCCGTGTCGACGGCAACGACATCTGGGCGGTCCGCGAGGCGACCAAGAAGGCCAGGGAGCTCGCGCTCCAGGACGGCGGCAAGCCGGTGCTCATCGAGGCCATGACGTACCGCGTCTCGCACCACAGCACGTCGGACGACTCGTTTGCGTACCGCGCGCGCGTCGAGGTCGAGGACTGGAAACGCCGCGACAACCCGCTGACGCGTCTGCGCAAGTGGATGGAGGCCAAGGGCTACTGGGACGAGACCAAGGAGAAGGAGACGCGGGACGCGCTGCGCAAGGAGGTGCTGCGGGAGTTTAGCGCGGCGGAGAAGGAGCAGAAGCCGGCGATCAGCACCATGTTCGAGGATGTTTACGACGAGCTGACGCCCGGCCTCAAGGCGCAGAAGGAGGAGCTGCGGGAGCTGATTGAAACGTACCCCGACGAGTATGATGTGACTGAGTACGAGGGCGGCAAGGACACATTGAAGCAATAAGCCAGCGATGCACGTATAACAAGATATAAAAAAAAAAGAGAAATAAGTAAGGAAAAAAACTTATATATAGACGCAAGTCACAAAATAGACTCTAATTGCGCAGTCTTTCTTATCCTGTTGTGAGCCGACGGTGGTGTATACATGTATTGTAATATTCAGGATCAGGTTCCAGTAGAGACTCTTCTTGCTTCCTTTTGTCTATTTGATATCTCTACGTCTGTTCATCTTGTTCTTTTATTACCTTTGATCTTCATACTTGGCTTTCTTGACTTAAATCTACAAAGATTGCTCTTCTTCTGTGTGTCAAGTTTGAACGAAAAGCTTGAACACCCCAGCCACTCGTCCACGTTTCACAGTATGCCAACTGCGACGCGGATCCAAAACTCGATGGGGCAACGGGAGGGCATACGGAGTACAAGGCTTCAACACCCGGAGGGCTGGATCGTGCACATGGCGGCTTTCGCGGCGCACGCGCACCATTGCACCACTGGGCCATTGCACCATAATTAGCAGCGCCCACGGCAGCGATGGGAGCGCGGGGGCGCGCTGGGCTGGGTGCTAACTAGTTAGCACTTCTCCACCACAACGCCGGACCCGGAACTAGATTCATGGAAGAAGGTTGATAGTTGGGTACTGTGCTAATAAGGCAGAGAGTGTGTGGCATTGCGGCCGGCCAGCGGCTCACAGTGAACGAGTGAGCCAGGAGGGACGGACGAGGAGGAGACTCGCCATGGTTCGGCGCAGCGTGCGGGCGATCGATGGGCGGCGGCCCTGGTGAGCAGTGCAGCACAGTCAGTGGTTTGTGTTTGGGTCACAGAGCATTCTCCAGCCGCCCGCCCGTCGAGATTCTCTTGTCGAGTCAACTGGGTCTTGTTTGTCAATTTTTATGTGTGTGGTGGTTGGTGTGCGTGTGCGTGTGCGTTGCCCATACTTCTGTGCGTGTGTGTAGCCGTCACTGGCGTCTTGGTTAGGCCTCTGCCCCAACAAGCGCAAGTGACCCGGAAGGCTGGACAGAAGATCAATTGATGCTGTGTCAAATGTCATGGAAAAATCAATCCTAATTCGCCTCTTTGCGAGAGACATCTCGACGCTCGTATAGAAAGCCAATAGTCAGGGTCTCCCTGCACGATTTACCTCTAATCCAAGGGACCTAACAGACCGTCCCCTGCGCATGTTTTGAAGGAAGCCAGGCACCACCGAGCCGCCGCCGTCTGTCGACCAGCCAGCGCAGCCCAACCCAGCCCGGCGCAGTTTAGTAGGGCCCTTTGCAGCGGTTGGTGCGCCAAGTACCTCGACGCAGTCTGCACGCTGCACAAGGTACCTCGACACCTGACCGCCCGCACCACCTCCGACTTCCCCAGCGTCTTTACCAAGCAACGTATTCCTGGTCCGCAAACCCGCACACCACCGACGAGACATCACGACAACTACACCTCTACTCCTCCCACCGCAACCCCCTCGATATCCCCGTATACCCCTCCCCTCCCACGCAATCATCGACAACACCCAACGACCGCCGCGGCACGAAACCAAACCAGCCCGACCGCTTCGAGCTCCGCGCCAAATCTTCTAATGGCGTAGTCCGGGCATGGCAGAACAAACACCGGCAGGCGATAACCCAGTGCCACTTCCCTCAGACGACACTGCTCCGGCCAGCAACGCGGGCTCCACGCCAGTTGCGCCTCAGAGGTGAGTCCGCGCTCTTGATTCACCGTCACATTGTTCATCATCTTCCTATACATCTGCCCACCCCCGGTTTCCCGTCCCCTGCTCTTCCCTGGTTGCTTCTACCCGATTCCCCTGTGCAGTCTTGCCGACCTGTGACGTTGGGTTGCCTCGAATTTCCTTTTGGCTCGCCGATTCACGTTCGGTCGGCCGAGTCTATATCAACTGTCCGCCCGCCTCTGCCCGCGAGTGGCCGGCTCGTCGAAAAAAAAATATAGTCACTGCCAACTGCATAGAATCGCCACATTCTTTTTTTTTTTCCTTTGTGCCTGATAGCTGCCTGCCTGCCTGCTCGCCCGCTGGCGCACGCCGCTTGAAAGTCACATAAGCGCCCGGAACAAACACGCAGCACTCGCATTTCTTCCTCAACCCAGCAACTTCCTTATGCCCTGGCCATCTCCAACCTCTCCTCTGCACGCCACATGTGGAAATCACCTCATCTCCGTTCCTAGTCACCGCCCAGCCCACTCGCTCGCGACAGTCAGTCCCCAGCATGGGCAGTAGAGGCTTCGAGTCCTCGTCTCCCAACAAGCAGCCCGCCAGTGCAGGCTTTTGATATTCGAACGCCGTAGCACATCATCCAGCCCGTTTCCTAGCAGCGCCTCCCCCTCATCGGCCCTACTGAAAATCAGTTACTCATGAGTCCCAGAATCACCAGGTCGTCTGCTCGACAAGCTGCCAGCCAGGTGGCCCAGCCTTCGGCGGCGCCAACCACTTCGAAACCGAACCAGGAATCAACCAATCGCTCTACGACATCTCCGAATACCCCTCTGCTCCCCCCACGCAAACGCAAGGCCTCTTCTGGCTCCAAGGCCCCGGTTCCTGTGGCACGCCCCAGCTCTGCTGACCGACGATCCAAGAGACGAAAGGTCCCCGAAGATACATCACCTTCGAGTGCAAACGCCAAAGCATCAACAAAAGTTACGCAGAAAGGAAAGCTGTCTTCTATGATGGATGGCTCCAGGTATGCTTCGAGCCTTGGATTACACACTTCCACGTACTGACCATGCCCAGCGACCGTACCGGTCCCAGAGATGCCACAAACGAGTTCTCGCCATCAAACAACTTGAACCGACGAAGAAGCCGCAGCAAAAAGTCGATGGATAGCGTTCCTGGTATGCAGACCATCCTTATTCGCCTCTCAACCCCCAAGCTAACCGTCCTGTAGATATCCAAGATGAGCAGTCTCCGCTATCTCGACGATCGAAGCGGATAGCTTCAGAAGCTGCGGATGAAGATACCGAAATGGGGGGCACTGGTGCCAATAAGAATGACTCGACTCCCGTCCAGCGTCGCTCAGCAAACGAAGCCCAAAACGCCGACGACAGCGAAGAGAATGAAGATGAAGCAGAGGCGCACCATAATGATGAAGACGACGATGACGACGATGATGACGACGATGACGATAATGGCCCTGGCGGCAACGCATTTGATGATCATGACGGCAGCGATCCGTTCAGTGCTTTTGGCGCTGCTGGTCTGTCCAACACTCTTCGCGCTTTAACGGGCATGATGTCTGGACTGACGGGCCGTCTGCGTGAGCTGTTGAACAATCTTCGCGAAGACGATCTCTCTGTGCAAGTCATTGCACTGCAAGAGCTTTCTGAGCTGCTTCTAGTTTCTAATGAAGACAACCTTGCCGGACACTTCTCCCCTGACGCTTTCGTTAGGGAGCTGGTCCAGCTCATGCATAAGGAAGAGAGCCCCGAAGTTATGCTCCTTGCGTGCCGCTGTCTCGCCAACCTGATGGAAGCGCTCCCTGCTAGTGTTGCCAACGTCGTCTACGGAAACGCTGTTCCAGTACTGTGCCAAAAGCTGCTCGAAATCTCGTTCATCGACTTGGCCGAGCAATCACTGAGCACCCTCGAAAAGATTTCGGTCGAGTACCCATCCAGTATTGTACGCGAAGGCGGTCTTACCGCTTGTCTGTCGTATCTGGACTTCTTCGCCACGAGCACCCAGAGAACAGCAGTCACAACAGCGGCGAACTGTTGCCGCAATATCCCCGACGACTCGTTCTCTGTGGTAAGAGACGTCATGCCCATTCTCCTCAATGTTCTCAGCAGCAACGATCAACGGGTCGTTGAGCAGGCATCTCTCTGCGTTTCTGGCATTGTCGAGAGCTTTAAGCACCAGCCGTCGAAGCTGGAAGAACTCGTGAGCGTTGATTTGCTCCGCGCAGTCCTGCGTCTGCTTGTCCCTGGCACTACCAACCTCATCGGATCTAGCATCCACACACAGTTCCTGCGCGTATTGGCATTTACTGCCCGAGCCAGCCCACGACTCTCTGCTGAGCTTTTCAAGCTACACGTCGTGGAGACCCTATACCAGATTCTGACCGGTGTTTCTCCTCCGAGCGGTACAGAGGATGTGGCATCCAAGCTCGACAGTGTTGTGATCATGCAAGCCCTCATCCACCGACCTCGCGAGCAGATCATTGAAACCCTCAACGTCATCTGCGAGCTGCTCCCCGGACTGCCTAAAGATGCTGATCCTCTCTACGGAGACTTCGTTGAATTCCATACTGGGACACCCATGGGAACCGAGAGCGCTTCGGGCGAGAACCAATCTCCCAACGGGAAGCGACTGTCGCTTCTAAACGGCTGCAAGGACGAAGTGCGCCGGTTTGCTCTAATCATCTTCCCTACCCTCACAGATGTCTTTTCTAGCACAGTTAATTTGAGTGTGCGACAGAAAGTCCTGCAGGCGCAGCTAAAAATGCTTTCCAATTTGGACGAGAAGATCCTTGAAGAGGCACTCGTTCCTGTTCCTTATGCCTCCTTCTTAGCATCTATTTTATCTCAACAGGATCACCCCAGCCTGGTCATGCTGGGTCTGCAGGCTACAGAGCTTCTTCTGAGCCGACTGGACAGAATATACCGCTATCAGCTATATCGAGAGGGGGTTGTCTTGGAAATCGAGAAGCTCTCAGCCGACGTTCCAGAAGAGCCAACTAGTGAGCGACCCGGTGCTCGCGGAGTCGATACCGTCGAAAGACAAAGTTCGCCAACTTCAGACGGCGAGGACGAAGATGGCGATGAAGACAATCAAGATGATGAAGACGACGAAGCGGAAGATGAGGAAGAGGAAGAACAAACCGAGCATGAAGAAGAGGCCGCCGAGGTGGACAACGAGGGGCACGAAAATACCGAAGGCCAAGATCAGGACGACAACGCTGGAGACGCGTCACCTGTCAGCTCCGGTTCTTCGTCTGCCTCTGAAGCCGCACCACCTCCCCGTCGCTATCTCTCCGACTCTCGAGCAACAAAGCTTCGTATTTGCGAAGTTGCCAAGAAGTTCTTGGAATCCCACGAAAATGAAAACCACGGTCGTGATATGAAGATGAAGGCAAACCTCATAATGAATGATCTCAAGAAGCTTGCAGACGAGTTTGAGGCTTTCTACCTGAAGCGCACGTCAGCCGATCTGTCACCGTCGTCTGGAAGAGCTTTATTCGCCCGCCTTGCCAGCCAATTTGACACTGATGTCCTTGAAAGTGTGACAAGTGCCGAACTTCTCTCGTCCGGTCTGGTCAGGGCTCTCGTGGGAGTGCTGAGCAACGCTGATGAAGAGCTGGCGCGTTCGGCCCAATCGACATTTTTGGAGGTCTTCATGGGCAGTAGCGTCAAGTCCAAGCCGAAAACTGCTACCGCCGAGTCCCCCGTTACGCCCTTTAGCATGATGATACATAAGCTTCAGGATTTGCTCAGTAGGTCCGAGCATTACGAAGTTGTTACGGTACATCACAACACTTTTGACGGCAACCGTACCAGCCCAGCATCTATGCTCGGCAAGCAGATTCGTCTCCGCTTAGTGGCTGATGACGACTCCAACATTCCTCGCCCATACAGGAATATCATGGTCTCTATCCATGCAATCGCAACTTTCAAATCCCTGGACGACTACCTCCGTCCTCGCATCAGCCTCTCTGAAAGACCGCGCATTGCACGACGGGATGGCCTGACAAGAGCTCTTGCTGCAATGGCTGGGCTTCCGCTAGGTGGTTCTCCAGGGTCACGTCTCGGGGATGGCTCTTCATTCTCGTCTGGTTCCGGGCCACCGCCGCCTCCTCCCCTGGCCGGCATGCCATCTGGGGCTCAGAGCCTCCGACGGGCCGCAAACAAATCTCTGCAGCAGCCGTCGACTCCGACTGGTACAGATCAGGCCGGCGGTCCTTCGCGCTCCGGCAACGGCCTGAGAAGGTCATCTCGTCGGCATGCCCCATCTGAGGTTCCATCTCCCGCCAACCCAGCCCCCGACCATGACGACGAGCAGAGCACGCTAGAGTGTGCCGATGAGAAACAAATCAGTGATGAAGATGATGATCTCGCTGATCAGAGCGCACTGGATGCCATTGTTGGTGACCTAGAGGAGGAGGTTGACGAAGAGCCCAGCGCCGAGGCGCCGGGTGAGGATCCATCTGCCGTGGATGTAGAGGTTGCCACAAGCGGAGGAGTGACGGCCCGCAAGAAGGACGGTACAAGAGTGGCAACTCCCTCGAGCGCTGATAAGCGCCCAAGTGAGCAAACGCAAGCACCATCGTCTTCAGCGCCTGCTGGATCATCACGTCCTATGTCGTATGCTTCTGCTTTGCAGGCCGTACCGCAGGATTGGCATATCGAATTCTCCCTTGACGACAAGGTGATCCCCAACGAGACCACGATTTACCGCGCCGTCTTCATGTCAGCCTCTAAGGCAGAAGATCAGCACATTAGCCGAAGCATCTGGAACGCAACTCACCCGATCAAGTTCAAGCGGGTTGCTGGACCACCCCCGACAGAGTCTACATCGTTCACTTTGAATAACGAGACCGAGGCGGAATCGCCCGACGGTATTCCTGCGTCTCTCGCCAAGAATCCAACAACAGCTTCTATCCTGCGCCTGCTCAACATTTTACATGAACTGAATGAGAACATTGAGGATGTCCTGGTGACCAGCGACCAGCACCCCATCAGCCTGAACGTCGAGCCACCTTCACAGTTTGTCAGCACCAAGTTGACAGCAAAGCTGAACCGCCAGCTGGAAGAACCTCTTATTGTCGCTAGCAGCTGCCTTCCCAGCTGGTCAGAGGATCTGGCCCGCCTATACCCCTTCCTCTTCCCCTTTGAGACGCGGCATCTCTTCCTTCAGTCTACCTCGTTCGGATATGCTCGGTCGATGGCGAGATGGCAGAATGCGCAAGCAGAAGAGAATCGCAGGGACCGCCACAATGAGCGGCCATTCTTGGGCCGCCTCCAGAGACAGAAGGTCCGTATCTCTCGCCTCAAGATCCTCGAGTCGGCTCTGAAAGTTATGGAGCTATACGGCGCCTCACAGAGCATATTGGAAGTCGAGTACTTTGAAGAGGTCGGCACTGGTCTCGGTCCAACCTTGGAGTTCTATTCTACCGTCTCCAAGGAGTTTGCGAAGAGGAAGTTGCGTCTCTGGCGTGACGTTGACACCACTGGCTCCGACGAGTTTGTATCTGGACCGAACGGACTCTTCCCGCGACCGCTGAGTGCAGAAGAACTGGGCACGCCCAACGGCGAGCGTATTCTACACTTGTTCAAGATTTTGGGCAAGTTTGTTGCACGATCAATGATTGATTCGCGCATCATTGACATCCACTTTAACCCTACCTTCTTCCGCATCACCGATATGGCTGCTGCAGGAGTCAAGCCATCTTTGGGTGCAGTTAAAGTCGTGGACCCAGGTCTCGCTCGCTCTCTGAAGGCTATCAAGAAGTACTCAACTGCCAAGAAGGAGATTGACGAAGACCCAGTTCGATCAGCCGCGCAAAAGGTCGCCGATACGGAGAACATCTCGATTGACGGCGTGCGCCTAGACGACTTGTGCCTCGACTTTACGCTTCCCGGTTATCCCGGTATTGAGCTGGAACCCAATGGTTCGCAGAAGCGAGTCACCATTGACAACGTCGACTCATACCTAGACAAGGTTATTAACATGACACTTGGGTCGGGAGTACGCGCCCAGGTCGATGCATTCCGAACTGGCTTCTCTCAAGTATTCCCATACACGGCCTTGAGTGCTTTCACTCCCGCTGAGCTAGTCACACTTTTCGGCAAGGTGAATGAGGATTGGTCTCTTGAAAGTAAGTTGCACCACCTTTTTTCTAACTAATCCAAAAGACTAACATTTGCAGCCCTCACCGATTCCATCAAGGCCGACCACGGATACAACATGGACAGCCGCAGCGTGAAGAATCTGCTGCAAGTCATGAGCGAATTCAGTCTGAGCGAGCGCCGAGAATTCCTCCAGTTCATCACCGGTAGTCCCAAATTGCCGATTGGAGGCTTCCGTAGCCTGACGCCCATGTTCACCGTTGTCTGCAAACCGAGCGAGCACCCATACACTTCGGACGATTACCTTCCGAGTGTCATGACGTGCGTGAACTATCTGAAGCTTCCCGACTATACCACCAACGAGGCCATGAGAAAGCGGCTACTTACCGCCATGAAAGAAGGCCAGGGCGCTTTCCACCTTTCTTGAATGCTGTATTTTACGAAATGGGCATTATTATTGGTTTCTTGGGTGCATTTCGATCGCGACTAAGCAAAGAGCAATTATGGTATCCTGCTTTACACTGACACTTTGTCATGGCGGCGCGTTTTCGCGACCGATGCGTAATGAAACGATAGACGGATGGGTGATAATTGTATGAGGGGTAGTTTAGTTTTTTCTTTTCTTTTCCTGTCTTTTTTGTCTTTTATTGCATAGACCTGGCATAAGCATCGAAAATGAAAATAGGGGGATGTTTGATTTGTGCAATCCAATATCATCAGTGCATCCGCTATGCTAAACGTAAATTGCGGATTAAAGCTACATAATTATGAAGGTGTGGTCGTAATGCGTAGCTCTCAGCTGTAAAAGGGGGTATCTTGGTACATTTATCCTGTCTTGTCTATTCTTCCTCCTCCGAGTCCCATATCTCATCGGGCATCTTCTCGTCACGGACCAGACTGTCCGGCAGCGTCTGGCTCTTGGTCAGCAGCTGCGAGGCGTCCAGGCTGCCCAACCCCTCGACACTGTACGGCAGCGCGATAGATGAGCCGCCGTGGTCGTCGAATACCAGGCTCTCCGACGATCCGTCCATGTGTTGTAGTTGTTGTTGCTGCTGCTGCTGCTGCTGTTTCTGGGGCATGCCGGTGTAGGCGACGGACTGCGTGTCCACGGTGGATGCTTGCGACGCCGTGGTGGCTTGCGAGGGGCGGATGAATGGCATCAGAGGTGGGAGCGAGTGAGGTTGGGTGTTGTTTCTGGTGCTGCGGCGTGGTCGTGCCGGCGCGGGCATGGTTGATGGCGGTGGTGCATGCGAGATAGCTTGTAACGGCGAGCTGACTTGCGCGCGGCGGCTCATCGAGTTTGACTTTTTGGACGAGGAAGATTTCTGCTGTGGCGAGGAGGAGAGTGCAATCGCAGCCGCTGGGGTAGCATCCGCATCGCGCCCGTCTTCCTCGTCGCCGTCTTCGCTGAAGATGGCCTGCCGCAGGTTCCAGAGCATCTGGCTCACGACGGCAGGCGGCAGGTAGGCGTACCGGTTTACCACTCCCTCGATCCAGTCCTCGGCGCGCATGTCCTCCTCCTGCACGGGGTTGTTGAGCTCGTAGACCTGCGCGACGGCGTACGTCCACGTGCCCCTGCCGCCTCGGCCGTTGTCCATGCGCGGGTCGAAGTTGTCGCCGCCGCGGCGGTCACCGTCGGCGGCAGGGGCGGCCACGCAGGCGAGGTACCGCAGCAGGCCGGCGCCTTCGTCGACGAGCCAGAATCGGACGACCTGAGCGGGGATCTTGAACGGCAGCACAACGGTGTCCTGGTGGCCGGAGAGCAGGTTCGAGAGCGTCTTGTGGGAGAGCGGGAGGAGGATGTCGGTGCGTGCCGAGGCGGGCGTGAAGCCTTGGAGGGTGGCGAGGGCGACGCGCTGCGACTCGAGGGGCACGCCTTGCGTGTCAAGCGGCTCTGGGTGGTGTAGCGGGCGGCGGAGCGGCGTCGAGCCTGGGCTGATGTCCGCGACGGGGATGTCATTGGCGATCATGCCGGATTTCTTCTGCAGCGCTGCTGCCTGTCTCGGAGCTTGCACCTGCGGCTGTGGCTTCGCGGAGGATGGAGGCACGGATTGCGGCGTGATTGCTGAGCTGGGTGACGCAACGGGGCTGGATGTGCGAGCCCGGTGTGGCGACGCCACCGAGGACGAAGCCGCGATACCCTGGCGCCGTGTTGCGCCGCTCCATTTGCGGACGCTGGACTGCAGTTGATCCATGAGGAGCTGCGTCTCAGCGCCTGCCGCGAAGCGTGATTCGTCGCCGCCGTCGTCGCCTTCATCTTCGTCGGCCGTGCTGTCTGCTCCAAAGTCTTCGTCTTCGTCATCAGAGTCTGGGATCTCAAACCGCGCGGCTTTAGGGGCTGCTGCCTTCACGTTTGCCTTGGGTGTCGTGGGCAAGGGCTGCTGGCTAGCTGCAGTACTATCCTGCACGATTTGGGACATGGCGCCGAAGAACTGCTCTTCTTTCGGCCCGTCCTGCGTCTGCGTTGGAGGCGGCGGCAGCAGCTCGCCTTGATGCTGCTGCTGCCCATCCTGCGCGGTCTCTGCTCCGTCCGCAGTATTCGCTCCCATGTCCTCCGCCGGCGTGCTAAACACTTCCGTCTGCGTCTGCGAGGGCGTGCAGTGACGCACCTGCGTATCTGCCACGGAGCTCCATCCCTCGGTGGCGTACGAGTCCTCGATAACCAGCGGTGGCTTTTTTACGGGACTGATCTGCTTCGCGGGCTTGCCGGTCAGCTCCGTGAGCTGCTTCAGGGGACTTTGCTTCCCGCGCCGTTTCGACGAGGGCGAGTTGTACGTGTCCGGCGCGCCGTAGACAGCCGCGATTCGAGAGGGAGACGGCGAGATGTGCTGTGCGGACGGCGGGAGGTCGAACCGTATGCTCTTTACTGGTGTCTGCGGCACCACCGACTCTTCCCGCTGGCGTTCGGCCCCCTTCTGCGCCGGCCTTCTCCTCGTTCGGCGTTGCGGCGACGGGCTGTGCTGTTCATCGTCGACGTCGGCGTCGGCGCCTGACGGCGCAGCGGATGCGGCTGTGGACGGAAGCCGCTGCCGCTGCTGCTGCCTGCTCGCCTGTACGCCGATGCTAGGGCTCTGGGGGCCCTCCTCGTCGCCGCCGAGCCACTCCAGGAAGCCGTCGTCTTTTGGACTGCCGCCGAGCTCCTCGTCGTCTGAGTCCGCGACGAAGGAGGCTTTCCGCCCGATGAACTGCGTGAGCGTCTGTGTGTGGTAGCGTGAGCTTTTTGACGAAGTGGCAATGGGCGAGTCGCCGAGCGTGCGCCGCCGTGACGCCTTGCTCTCCCTCATGGTGTTCATGCGGTGTTCCTCGCCCAGTGTGCGCCTGCGCTTCGTCTTCTCCTTGTTTGTGAATCCAGCCCGTCGCCTCTTCCTCATGGCGGGTGCCTCGTCACCGTCTATCTGGTCCTCATCCTCCGTGTCCGGCACTCGTGCCTCTGCCCCTTCCTGCTCCTCGTCCTCGTTCTCGCTTCGTTGCTGCAGAGGCGCCCTGCTCGTCCCGAGTCTGCGGCGTTTCACGCGGCGGCTGCTCGGCCCAATGTTCTCCTTCTCCGCCTCGTCCGTGTCTTCGATATTGTCCGCATTTTCAATGTCGCTCGCATCAGACAGCTCCACCACGCTATCCTCGTTGAAGCTCGAGGCGACGCCAATCTGCGTGAGCGTCTGCTGCCTCAGCGTCGGCGTCGTGTGCGTGCTGCTGCCACCCTCTTCCTCCTCTTCGGCGCCGCCCCGCCTGCGGCCTCGTCTGCCATACGTGCGCACCCTCTTCCGCCTCGGCGCGAACTGCGTCTGTATCAGGGTCGGCGTGGACTTGTACACGATGCTGGACGGAGGGGCCACGCCGCCGGATCTCGTTTTGGGAGTCATGGTGCGACTGTGTGCTTGGGGAGAAGGGCTCGAATGGCCCAAATGGCTGTGATTCCACAGGACACCCTGCATATAACTCGGTTGTGTTTTAACTTCGAGTAAATGTGCGTTTAATGATGTGTCGCGGGGTCTTGAAGCTGTCGACTGCTCGATGGTGGAGTGCGGTGTAAGTGGACGCGTTGCTCGCGTCTCACAGGGCGCGTCCACTTTAATTGTTTCGCCACACACAATCGCCCAAGCCACCGGTACTACTGGTAGGCACTAGGCCGACCATCGAAAGCAACACAAATGAATCACCGAGTATCCAATATTGTTCCTAAATTTACTCGAATGCTCTTATTCTTATTTTGATACTAAACTTCAATTTGCAGTCACCACCGGTGTTGTGCCGCCGAAAACGACGTAATACATGCAAGCTTCTGTCCTCCACCCACGTTTCTAAGCCCAAATGCCATAATCGTACACGCAATAAACAAATCTTTATCTAGATTGACCTCCTTCTCCCTAATCATCTTCATATACTATACGCGTCTTGAAATCATTTGTCTCATCGGAAGGCTGCCTTGACTTCCGTCCTAGGCCATTCAAAAGGCACATCGCCTCCGTAAACATTGGTCGTCACGGCGCCGATTCTGTCCTCGACCTTGCCGTAGAAGCTCTCGCACTCTGCTAGAACCTTGGCTACGAGGCCACGGCTGAGACCCGGCTCGTCGGCATCGCCAAAGTGTTTCTCGACACGCTTCCTCAAGGCGTCGATGCCCTTTCGCAGATCCTTGGCGTCGTACACGCTGAGGACCTTGGCGAAGACGGCCTGGCTATTGGACGGCTGTTTGGCAATAGCTGTGGGCGATTTGCCAGTCTGGATTTGAGCTTCGATATTCTCGAGATGGTCTAGCAGCTTGCCAAGCGGTCGGCGCATGACAGCGTTGAGGTAGAGCTCCATGTGCTCGTGGTATTCTGTGTTGGCTTGTTCTTTCCAATCCTCAAGCACATCCAAGCCACGGGATTCGGTCTCTTCGAGGAAGTGGTTCATGTTCTCGATCAACAAAATGTGGAAGTTGAGCGCTTCCTTTCCCTCAGGGTCGGTAGTGCTGGCACTGGCCCCGCCAGTTGGGTTCTCGCGCGCAATGACCATGAGCGAATCGAACATTGATTTCAGAAGGCGGTCGTATTCGCGGTCAATCATGCGGCGCAAAGGCAGGTTGGGATCGGACCCAGCAATCATGTTTTCCACAGCAGTCATAAAGGTTGGGAATACACGAATAAAGGAAATGACACCCTTGCGCTTGTTAATTTTGACCTTGGTTTCTTCGATGGCGCGAATCTGGTCGTCGACAAACTTAGTGAAGCGACCTTCGAGCAAGTCGTGCAGTTTCTGCAGGGTCGTGTTCAAGTAGTCCTGATTTGACTGACTGATTTCGGAAATCTTCTTTTCGAGCACTGCCAGGACTCCTGCGCCTTGCAGGGGAAATTGGCCAAGAACCCACTCCATAAGGCGCTGAACTTCGGTCTCCAAGAATGTGAAGATGACTTCCATTGAACGCGTAACTCGGCGAGCCAGCTCACGATCAGGCTCCATCAGACGATGGCGCTTGAGATCGCCGCCACGGCGGTTGTGAGGGCTGCTGGCAGCGACAGCGTCAGGGAAATCAGACTGCTCGAGAGTTGTGGCATGGAAAAAATCAATAATGAAGTTCTGCTCCATCTCCACAAGTGGCAGGAGGTCGTCCAGGACAGCCCCGAAGATCTCGAATGGCATGGTGCGACTTTCGCTGCCGTTCTTCTCAGCTGCGCGTGAACTGCCATCTGCAAGCGGCGATCGCAGCGCTCGCGCCAGTGTTTGACTTCTCTTAACTGTCAGTTTTCGTGCTGTGGTGGCAACACCTTCCTGCTGCTTCTCAACCTGGGATGAGAATAGCATCTCGGCCTCATCACCGGTCATCTTCTTGGCATTCTTGCGCCAGTGGGTGATGACGTTTTGAAATTCCGTCTTGTAGAGGGGCTGGCTCTTGTCCTGGTATATTTGAAGTAGGCGGTTCCAGTTCTCGAGGTCAGCGTCCCTGGCGTATAGCATTAGCGGGCTATATTTCCACAACAGCTCTCTGCCAGCATTGTGGTGGCTGGCATCAGCCTTCTTTGACAGGGCACCGTCCAAGGCACGTTTTGTCTCGGCATATGCTCCATCAAACTGTCTCGCCATAAATTCAACGAGTCGGCGCATGAAGAGGCTGCTTTCTTGCATGTACATCTGCTTCTTTTCTTGCACGATGCGCATTTGTCCGTAGTCGCTGTTGAGGCCCGTGGCCTGGTCTTGGTCAATGCGGGCGTCTCCATTATTCGCCAGCTCATTCTCTCCTAGTGTAGGATCAATCTTGAGCATTGCTTTATAAAGAACAACAAGAGAGGATTCTACGTCTTCCAAGCCGCGCAAATTGTCCAACGGCGCAGCGTGAAGAGCCTCCAGGTCTTTGCTGGTGATGGCACACGTCTCGAGGAGAGACTCGAGTTCTTTCTTGAGCAGCTTTTGGTTAGCTGTTTGAACCTGGAGACCTTGGCCTTGTGCTTCAATGTACGCAATGTCATCCGACAGTGTCTATGAAAGTTAGTAGCTGTTTACCGGGCGCTGTGCGTTTTCTCGCATGTTAACTTACCGAAAGTTCCACTGAGTACAGAGTCAGGAGATTATCCAGCTCTTCGCACTCAGCCATGGCTAGATCAACACCTTCTTTGATAGCGTCTACTCGTTCATCTTCCTCGCGGAAACGAGCCAGCCAGCCACCCGCTTGTGCCTTGTTGAGCTCCCTATCGATATCGATCTTCAGTTCGTCAACATTGTGCGCGCGCATCTTGTCGCCTGGTACCCATCCAAAGTAATCCAGCCACTTGCCGAATTCTTGGCTCCTTCCATCCAGGAGAATCGGGTCGACGCCGAGAGCGGCAACATATCTCGCATCATTTCCAGCTGCAGCTGCACGGGCAGCCGCTTCTTTGGCAGCCTCCTCTGCTTTCTTGATAGCGGCCTCGCTCGGGCCATCCTTCTTTGGCGGTTGAGATGGTTGCGGTACTGGTGAGGGGGCTGACGACTCCGTAATTTGCACTTCAGGGACTGCAGGAGCAGCAAGCTCGGGCGGTTGGGGGACAGGGGCAGTTGGTGGTGGCGATGGAGCAGGCAAGTTAGACTGGATTCCAGGAGAGGCGGCAGCAACAGCCGCAGAGGCGACGGGAGCTGGTCCGGGTGTGACGGGTTGGGGCGTCTCTGGCCGTTTGTCTCTTGACATTGGTCGTTTGGGTGCAGGAACAACGCCCGTGATTCCATCTGGGCCATCAGTCACTTTGCTCTGGGCCATTCGGAGTCGTTCAGCCGCGCCACCAGGGCGAGGCTTGAAGGCCGATGCGGCTGATGCGGCGGTGGCAGCTTTCCAAAATACACCAGCAATATCTCCTTTGGATTTTTTCGATTTGATCATGGGTCCCAGACCAGGGCGCAATTCGTCGGGGTCGGATGGAACGGGCGGCGGGGACTTGACCGACTCATCAGACTGAGAAACGGAGCCAGTCTCGCTCTTCACTCTGGACATGGCTGGGGGTGTCATGCCGCGTGGCCTGGCCGTCTCCGGCGAAGATTCTCCCTCAAACTCTCTGCCGGGCGATCCTTTCATTGGCGAGTTCCTATCACTGCTCCGGGGCGGGGGGAACACAGGATCCTTCTTATTTATCGGGCTGTTGAGAGGCTGGGGCACAACATCTCTATCCATAGGTCGGGAGGGGTCCATAGGAGGGCGTCGTCGCTCGGGGGGAGGCAGCTCCTCAGTGTTCACTGGCGGCAACTTGGGGTTCTGTGGCGCACTGGGTGGTCGCTCCGGGGCGTCGCGAGGGTCGCCAAATCTTCCGGGCATGCCAGGAATGTTGGGTCCATTGCGCGACCTCGGGGGTTGGCTGGTCGTATCATCGCTTCTCGCCGAAGCCGACATGGATGTGGCGAAGGAGTCTTGGCTCTGGTTGTTCTGCGCAGTCAATCGTTGCGGAGGTGGTCTGTCAGGACGTCCGGAGAAGGACGATTCAAAGCTATTTGAAGGCGAGTTGGAGCCATTCAGAGGAGGACGCAAGGGTCCCCTTTGGAATCTACTAGAGTCTGGGGTGGCCTGACGCGGCGCGCCGGAGGGCGTAGATGCAACCGACGATAGCGCAGAGTCTTGACCTGGAGGAACCTGGGGGCCCGGCGTTCCGGTTGGCCGTGGAGGTGGAGGTCCCTGTCGCCTGCCTGCGCCGATGACTTGGTCATGCTCCCTCGGGTCGAAGCCAGTCAGCTCGGGCACCTTTCCACCGGTATATTTGCTGTAGATCTTGATCAAACTGGCGACAAAGAACTTCTTCTCCTTGTCTGTCTGAGCCTGCCAGTAGTATGGCTTCCCCAAGGTGACGGTAAAGCCAGTCTCGCCAGCCCAATCGCGCAGGTTGGGATTGACCTGAGAGTTGGTGAAGGATTCGATATGAGTGAGATCATCAAGGTTCCATGTTTTACCAATCGAAAAGGTACCATTGGCATTCTCCTTGGACTTGTGCATGCGCACTCTTCCAGATTGACGGACGGCGACGATGATGACTCGAGGTTTCTCGGACTCGGGAGTTCGAGCTTGGGGAGGCGGGGGTGACGTAGGGTGTGTCGAGTATTCGGTGACTTTGATGTGGGTAATGTACGTCTCGATCACTATTAAATTAAATGTCAGTGAGGTTTTCGAGCAGCGCATTTGCCAACGCCTTCGTGGCTGCCGCAGCGGTCGGGAGTGGCGAGCTTACTCGAGCCGTCGTTGTCCTTTTTGTTGAAGCAGCACTCGATTATGCGACGCTTCTCATCCTCGAATCGCTCGGCCCTGCTGGCGGCCGGGCCAGGGCCGGCTCCGTTTGCGCGGTCCATCTGCGTCGGCAGAAATGATCATGAAGCGAGGGTCGCGAGATGATGCCGCAGCATAATGGGTGCAGCCAGCGGCCGCACAAAGGAGTGATGTCGGTCGGGAGACGTTTGGTATGTATGTTTGGGGGTGGCGGGAGGTGTCGCAGCTGGTTGCTGGACCTTTAGGGGAGCGGGAACGCGGCGGTGGGTCTCCAGCTTGCAGTGCAGGCAGGGTACCTGCTGGCTGCTGTAGTCTACTGGCACTGCTGTCTGCTGGGCACTGACTGTTGAGACTGCTGGAGCCTGCTGAGCTAAGGCGCCCGCACCCACACTCACCCTCCTCCTCCAATTCTGTAACGGACCCCATGTTAAGCTGCTACAACCATGAGCACAAGAGCACGGCCTCTTGCCAACAGCCTTGGGACTTCATTTCTCTCTTCTAAGCCGTGATTCGTTTATTAACTAATATGTGCTGCTATGTATGGATTTATTTCTGGATATGCCAAAGGAGCCTGCGTCCTGCATCGTCAAACCCTCGCCCGGATACAGTATCCTACTATCGCTCCCCCTCCACCCCCCTTGTTGGCGACCTCGCCAGGGGCACCAGGCGTCTCGTCTTCACTAATAATGCACTTCACAGCCGCTTCTCGACCAATTCCTTGATTTTCTGAATGTCTGCCGCTTCGACAGTCCTGCCCTTGAATCCGGTCATTGTCTTTGCCATGAAGATTGAATTGTAGATTGCCTCTTCGGTCGCCTCGGCCGCAGCTGCGAACAAGCCGTCAATGGAATCATTATCACTGAGCTGCACAGTCATCGGGCTCGGCTCGTACGGGTCGACTGGGCGAGACGGCTGCCCAGACATGGACACTTCCTGGACCGGAATCTTGTTGGCGGTCGAAAAGGCGAGAAAGATGTCACCAGATGTATTGTTGCCGTAGCCGCCCACCTTGGCCAGGCCCACGGTGGCTCGCTTCGCCATTCTCTGCAGCTGTATCGGCAGCAGCGGTGCGTCGGTCGCAACGACGATGATGATGCTGCCGTCCTTTCTCGGCTCGTTGGCCTGTACACCGTCTCCCTTTTCTGCGGCCTGGCGCTCGTCTCGGAGAAGGGCGCCGACGGGCACGCCGCCGACGCAGAACCCAAGTGGCCCGCCGTAGTTGGCCTGGACGAGTACGCCGACCGTGTAGTCGACCTCATTCCCTGAAACATCGAGGCCCTTGACGATTCGGCTGCTAGATCCGGTGCCTGCCTTGAATCTGTGGCAGATCATGCCGGTTCCTCCGCCTGTACAGCCCTCTGGGACAGGGTCCGAAGAGGCATTCCTGATGCCGTCAATGACATGCTGCGGCGTAAGAGGGAAGCGGCCCTGGTCGCTCAAGAATCCGTCATACGTCTCTCCCACAACTGGAAAGATGAACAGAGGCATCTCGCCGTTCTCATCTTTCTGATACTTGTGACAGTACTCGAAGATGCCGCGATACGCATCACCGACCGAGGTTGTAGATGTCAAGACAATGGGTGATGTGAGCAGGCCCGTCTCCTCAATCCAGTGAGATCCTGTCAACTCTCCGCAGCCATTGAATCGAAAAATTCCGGCAAAGCTGCTGAATTTGGGCCAGTCCGCCCGCGGCAAGATGGTGGTTATTCCAGAGTTGACATTCTTGTCCTCGGAGTGAATCGACTGCACGTCCACGAGCACACCAGGGACATCCGTGATGGAGTTAAGTTTGCCAGGTTTCCAGAAACCAAGTCTGAGACCCGGGATAGCATCTCTAATCCTCTGTCGAGCTGGACCGCCTGCTTCAGCCATGGTTGATATAGATGGCGTTGGGTGTTATTGTCAAGATGTAATTTGCAACGGCAACTGCGCGTGCTATCAGTCAATCAGCCCGAAGTTCATTTCTATTAGAATGGACATGTCTTACATTTTTATATCTGCAAAATCAGCTTCCCGTAAGGCTGTTGATGAAAAGTTGACGCAATATCTGCGCGGCAGATTGTCTCGCAGGCGTGGCACGTCGTAATCGGCGACGAGTCATCCACGAACTTGCGGGGTGGCCAGCCTCGTCTGTGGATGGCACCGTTGTTGTGGTCCTTTCTCCTGACAAGCGAAAACATGGCTCGTGATAAGTTTTCCCGAAGCTCCTAAAAAGACCTTTTTTCGTCTTATCTTCAAGTTGATTTTTATCTTTTCTTTTGTCCTTTGCCTTTGTCTTATGTATTTCTTTCATCTGGTCTCCTCGATGAACAACTGCACACTATTTGGATCGCACCGCTGGAGCAATCTTGGTACCAAAGAGCGCCATGATGTCCGGGAAGAAGCTCAAATGAGGGTTTAGAGATAAATGCTAGCCCAAAGACTTAGGACTGCAAGAAATCCAAGCCACATCCCTTAAAACATGCTTCAATGTTTCGGCATCGTCTTACAGGGTAAGCCGGAACACAGTGGACTGGCAATCCTACGTTCGGACGCGGAAAGCAAGCCCAAACTCAGTAGACCATACCAAGTAGCACAGGTTCGGGTAATTGTCAGCAGCTGCAGCCCAACAAGGTCTTCTCTGTACCTCGCCCGTCTCATGTTATAGCATCGGCCTTAATGCCGCAGCCGACAACCACCCACTACCTCGGCTACAGGTAAGAATTGCGTACTTACGTATTCGGAATATGACAGAAGAATCGAGATCTAGAATTCAGAGTGTAAATACGCCCAAGCCGCTGCAATGCGCGTATACGCCGGGTATCCGTGCTCTAAAGCCCGGAGCTGCCAAGTTGCGGCTTCGCACCGGTGATGCTGCGGTTTCTCTCCATTCTCCGGCCGCCCCGCCGCTAGCACGCCTAAATCTGGGGTACGGCGCAACACCCGAGGCTCCCAATCCTGCTAAGCCGGTTCCCCCGCAGCTTGTCTCGACTCTACATAACAACCAAGCAAACGCGTCTTGCTTTCTCAGTTTCGTATACAATCGAGAATTGGCCAGACGCACGCCAATTGAAAGCAAATTCACCATGGTCGCACCTATAAGAGTCGTTCCCAATGTAAGCTGCCCCAATAACTCTTGCCCAGCTCTACCGCCTAGCTCGGCCCGATGGCTAACCGTTTTGCTCACTCCGAAAAGGCGACACTGCGCGCAAGCAGTCTTCTGCGCACCATTCAGTATACGCATCCGCCTTCATGCCCGTGTCATTCGAACCCAGGCTATCATCAGTCTCAGCCTGCCGTTCTGCCCAGGCCCTCGCAGCCAGGCTACCGCCGCTATGCCACGCCCACCAAGAATGAGACGCTCAAGGAATATGCCTTTGAGATGGCGGCATCGTCAATTCGCTTCGGGCCCGGCGTCACGCAGGAGGTCGGAATGGACTTCAAGAACCTTGGTGCCAAACGCGTCGCCGTCGTGACTGATCGCACCGTAGAGAAGCTGGATGCGATGAAGCAGGTTGTCGAGGGTCTGACTCGCGAGGGCGTTCCTTTCGAAGTCTTCTCCGACGTGCGCGTCGAGCCCAAGGACAGCTCGTAAGTGTCAACTATCCGATGTCCATTTGGCTCAATGTTTTAATCTAGAAATTTGGTGCAGAGTCAAGCAAGCAATTGCGTGGTCTCGTCCGTACCAGCCGGACGCCTTCCTCGCCGTTGGTGGTGGCTCGGTCATGGACACCGCAAAGCTCATGAACCTATATACATGCTACCCCGATGCCGATTTCCTCGACTTTGTCAACGCTCCTCTCGGCAAAGGTCGACCTGTTGACAAGCCATTGAAGCCCCTCATCGCTGTCCCAACCACCGCCGGTACTGGCAGTGAGACCACCGGAACTGCCATCTTCGACCTCGTCGCAAAGAAGGCCAAGACTGGCGTTGCGCACCGCAACCTCAAGCCGACCCTCGGAATTTGCGATCCCCTCAACACGAGAACCATGCCCGCTGCTGTCAAGGCGAGCTCTGGATTGGACGTGCTGTGCCACTCGCTCGAGTCCTGGACCGCTATTCCCTATAATGAACGCACTCCGCGCCCTGCCAACCCTATCCTACGACCTGCCTACCAGGGCGCCAACCCCATTTCTGACGTCTTTTCTTTCCACGCTCTTAAAAGCACTATCAAGTATCTTCCTCGCGCCGTCAAGGACCCTGAAGATTTTGAGGCCCAGAGCGAAATGCTTCTCGCTGCCACACTTGCTGGTGTCGGATTCGGCAACGCCGGCGTTCATCTTTGCCACGGTAAGTAATGTAGTTATATTTGACTTTATCAGAGCAGCACCTAACAATCTAAATTCAGGCATGTCCTATCCCATATCTGGCCAGAACCCTGCCGAGTACAGACATGCTGGCTACGACCTTCCGCAACCTCTGATTCCCCACGGTGTCTCCGTCGCCGTCTCCGCCCCCGCCGTTTTCCGGTTCACCGGCGCATCCAACCCCGAGCGCCATCTCGCTGCCGCCGAATGTTTCGGCGTTGATATCTCCAACGTCAAGCGCGAGAGCGCCGGCGAGGTCCTTGCGGAAGCCCTGTCCAAGTTCCTGGCTGATCTCGGTGACCAGCCTAGCGGAATCAAGGACCTCGGGTTTGGCAGCGAGCATATTGAGGCTTTGGTTGAGGGTACTCTTCCTCAGGCCCGTGTGCTTATGCTTGCGCCCGGCCTGGCAAAGGAGCTCGAGACTGAGCGCGACCAGCTAAGGGCTTTGTTCGAGGATGCCCTGTCACACTAGATGTATATTATGCGTCCGCTTAGTTATTCGAGTCGTGTAGAGAAGTCGCGACAATATATGCGCATTGACCGATTTCACTTGAACTTGTCCGGATTGCTCGGTATCATGTGTCTTAGAACCGCAATTTGTTTAACCATGCCTATTTTTCTCAAGTCGGACGCATCTCGTCGGTCGGTTCGCTGAGAGCCGTTCGAATAGACAACGGCGTAATCGGGTAGCACTGTTCCAGGGGGAATGACGGACATTGGGGATATTGTACAATTCTGTGTCATCGTTAGCACATCGTAACAGAAAAGCAGGGCACGAGAGCATGAGAGCATACCGATCCAATCTTTGCGCCACTGCCAATTTTGCTTCCAACCTGGATCAAGCTGCCTTCTCCAATTTCCGTGCCGCCCGACTCTATTACTGAGCCGACTTCTATTTGAACATAGTCACCTACAGCGACGCCGCCCGAGGATGCTGTCTCCGGGTTCTCAGGCCGCGCGCCGAGGTGCGCTCGTTCGTGAATAATGCATCTTCGACCGACGAGAATGCTACCCTCGTTGGACTCGAAGCGGCTCCGAGGGTGAACCACCGTCTCCGCCTGTATAGTTATGGAGTGGGTGCCTTGAAGAATGGCATTATCAGATATAATAAGAGAGGACGAAAAGTTGACCGGTGGCTTTGGCCCGGATCGGTCTATCGCGGGCAAGATAGAGTGACGTTTGCTCGACATCTGGCTGAATATTGATGATTCGATGGTTGGGGAGTGAAGTTTTTGAGTCGAGAAAAGTTTGGACGACAAACAATACTAATTACCGCGGGATCGGCGAGAGCGAAGTATAAAGTCAAATTCAAACACGTAGGAAGCTTCCCTGTGAGCTCCTAGATGGAAGTCCCGGTTTGGCTTAGCGGTTTCATTAAGGGTGGAGTGCGTGTTCGTGTTGGCTGGTACCTCATCGTGCGAAGAAATTTATATTGTTATTGTTGTATCTGCTAACACAACCGCTTAGTCATATTTGTGGCTCGCATTGACCAACCACATCGTCTGCATTTCTGATGCCCAGATTAGTTGAAGCTCGCCCGTCGAAGTAGCGCACAGCACGTCTTTCAACCCTCAAACCGTTCATCGGAAGCCAACAAAATGCTGTCCACGAGAGCAGCCCCCAAGGCGGCCGTCAATGCCTCACGGACCGCCGTGAGAGGATTGGCCACCGTCCAGGATGGCACCCCGAAGCGCACCTACGGTGGCCTGAAGGATCAGGACCGTATTTTCCAGAATTTGTACGGACGATACCCGGCCGACCTCGCGAGCGCAAAGAAGATGGGCGACTGGCACAAGACCAAGGAGATCATTCTCAAGGGTCACGAATGGATTATTAACGAAGTCAAGGCCTCCGGCCTCCGTGGGCGCGGTGGTGCTGGTTTCCCCTCGGGTCTGAAATGGGTATGTATAGCGCGGTCGCTTCGGAGTGGAGATGCCAGCATGATGAGGAGACTAACCAATTGATTGCAGTCGTTCATGAACTTCAAGGACTGGGACAAGGACAACAAGCCCCGATACCTCGTCGTCAATGCCGATGAGGGCGAGCCCGGAACCTGCAAGGATCGCGAAATCATGCGCAAGGACCCCCACAAGCTGATTGAGGGATGCCTTGTCGCCGGCCGAGCCATGAACGCGACCGCCGCCTACATCTACATTCGTGGCGAGTTCGTCCACGAAGCCGAGGTCCTCCAGACGGCCATTAACGAGGCTTACAAGGATGGCCTCATTGGCAAGAACGCCTGCGGTTCCGGATACGATTTCGACGTCTTCATCCACCGTGGTGCTGGTGCCTACGTCTGTGGCGAGGAGACCTCGCTCATCGAGTCTCTCGAGGGCAAGCCTGGCAAGCCCCGTCTTAAGCCGCCGTTCCCTGCCGCTGTCGGTGTCTTCGGTTGCCCCTCCACCGTCGCCAACGTCGAGACCATTGCCGTTGCCCCTACCATCTGCCGTCGCGGTGGTAGCTGGTTCGCTGGCTTCGGCCGCGAGCGTAACCAGGGCACCAAGCTGTTCTGTATCTCTGGCCACGTCAACAACCCCGTCACTGTCGAGGAGGAGATGTCCATCCCTCTCCGCGAGCTGATCGACAAGCACTGCGGCGGCGTCCGTGGCGGCTGGGACAACCTCCTTGCCGTCATCCCCGGTGGTTCTTCCACCCCCATTCTCCCCAAGAACATCTGCGACGACCAACTTATGGACTTTGATGCCCTCAAGGACAGCCAGTCTGGTCTTGGTACGGCTGCTGTCATCGTCATGGACAAGAGCACTGATGTCGTCCGCGCCATCAGCCGTCTCAGTCACTTCTACCGCCACGAGTCTTGCGGCCAGTGCACACCCTGCCGTGAAGGCAGCAAGTGGACAGAGCAGATCATGGCGCGATTCGAGCGTGGCCAGGGCCGTGAGCGTGAAATTGACATGCTCCAGGAGCTCACCAAGCAGGTTGAGGGACACACTATCTGCGGTAAGTACTTTCAAGCATCAGCATGGCGTATTCGATATAAAAAACTAACTCGTGTCTTAGCTTTGGGAGAGGCTTTCGCCTGGCCTATCCAGGGTCTTATCCGCCACTTCCGCCCGGAGCTGGAGGCGCGTATGGCCAAGTTTGCTGAGGAGAACGGCGGCCCGGCCTTCGCTGGTGGTCTGCCGCGCGCGGCGCGCGTTGAGGGCAAGCTGCTTTCCCCCGGCCAATAATTGTAACAGTTGGAGTAAAAGAGGGCTGTTGGGCGAAGATTAGAGGTCCGGCGACTCTCAAAGCGTATTTGCGCGACCTACCCGCAAGTTGCTGCGGTTGTATCTATTTTACTATGTCATCAATGTTATTCCTTCCAATTTAATCTTTTCTGTCTCGTAATATGCCGCCTCTATTGTGGTTCTATCAACTCTGGGATGGTGGCGTCCGAAGCCACAAGCCATTTGACGCCCACAAGCCCAACAAAGAGCATGTAAATAAACCATAATCATTTTTTTTTTCGCACAAAAACGCCTCGGAAATTTTATCTCAGTGCAATACTTCTGAACAGTACGCTTTGCCATGGTGGTGAAGTGGGCCAGGGCGGCAGCCAGCGCGACGTGGCCGTGCCAATCAAGATTTCTTAGGGGCTGTCTCGCAGTCGCTGACCGTCTACTGTCATCACAGGGCGCAGATTCTTTCACGGCCGTGAAGTCCCTGCTTAATGGAAGCTACTTGCTTTAAGCTGGAGAAATCGCCATTTCAATATCTGGCTCTCTCTAATTACAATTAAGACTACAGCCATGGCTTCGACGCTGGAGCACTTCATCGCCTTTGGCTGCGACATCTGTATGTAACCCTCGGGATGAGCCAATTGGCAGCCGGCGGGAAAATGACCACAGAAACTGACCACTCTCGCTCAAAACAGTCGCAGTCGAGCGGATGATGCGCCTCCTCCAAGCGCTCGGCCTCATCCTCACCTCGTACACGCACCTCATCGCGCTGCTCTTCCCCAACCGCTCGGGCGCCTTCCATCTCGGCACGCGGCTCATCTTCATCGCCGTGCAGGACTCGCTCAACGTCGCACGCCGCGGCGTCCGCACCTTCTGGTTCCTCCGGCCCTTGCACGCCAGCTACGCGCTCTACGCGAAGCCCGACCCGAAAGGCGTCGAGGACTGGCTCGACGTGCTGGCGGGCTCGCTGCTCGGCGTCTTCGGGATGCTGGAGACGGCGACGCTCCCCGACATGATGCGCATCCCCGGCATCGCCTTCTTCGGCAAGCAGCGCACGAAAGAGCTCAACGTGCAGGCGCAGGTTTTCTGGTTCCTGGGCCTGCTGGCCATGGTGCTGAGCGCCGGCGTCAAGGTCGTCCGGCTGTGTGCGGAGCGCGCGGTGCCGGGGCCCGCGGACTTTGGCGCGCAGCAGGACGACGGCGACGACGTCGCTGGTGAGAAGAAGGGCAAGGGCGGCAGCAGCAAGGGTGGGGGAGAGAAGGGCAAGGATGTGCTGGCGAAGCAGCGCGCCGCAGAGAAGAAGCGCAGGGCGGAGAAGCAGGCAGCGGAGAAGCAGAGGCGCGCGCAGATTTCGGCGATGAGCGTCAAGATTGTCAACGACGTGCTGGACATGGTCATCCCGATCAACGTCTGCGGCTGGTACGCATTCCACCCCGGCCAAGTCGGCATCGCCATGATGTTGACGTCGCTGATTACTCTGCGCGGCCACTGGGTCCGCGTTGGCAACTCGCTGCAATGAATACGTTGAGACGAGCGTATAGCTTTTGCTGTTATTTTGGATATGATTTTATTTTCTTTGAATTTTATTTTCTTTGAATTATATACACTCTAGAATAGACCGAGTTATATACCCTTGTCGTATAGAAGATGAAAATAGACCGTTTGCCGTTATGATTTCCAACATGACTGTCGTTTCCAACATGATTGTCGTTTCCAACATGATTCCTGCGTAAGTTGTTCTAGCGCTTCCCGCTGATTGTAAAATTTCCAGTGCCGACCTCAACCTTCCATCCGTCTTGCAAGAGGGCGGCCGCCACAGACCGTCTCAGCTGGGAGACGCCGCCGGCGCTGTGACGACCAACACCTGTGATGATGACCAGAGGCCGTGTTCTGGCTGCCTGCGTCTTGTACTCCCCCAGGCTCTGCCACCAGTCCACCGCTCTCTGGCGCGCGATTCTGGTGCCATCCTGCACCGAGACGCCGTGTAAGTCGATAGAGCGACCGCTGCTCTGTTCATCGACGAGAATGTCGGCTGCGGTCGAAGTGGCGGCTATCGCGCTGCGGGCATGCTCCCGCGCTTGCTCGGCGTAGTACCCAGCCGCCTGCCTGTAAAGCGGGTTCGAGGCGCCCTTGCGATACATGTGCGACGCAGAGGCGGCGGCCTCGCGTCTGGCCTGGTGCAGCGACTGGGAGATCTTCATGGCGTCGGAGAAGTCAGTTGGGCCAGGCGGCTTTGTCGGGGACAGCGGCGTCGCAGGCCTGAATGGCGAGGCAGACTTGCTAGAAGCCGTTGACCCTTCTATTTCGTCGCTGGGCAGCGGTGTTAGGCTGTACGCGATATTCATTTTCTGGCCCTTGACACGCTTGGCGTAGTGCTTGCTGAGGAGGTTGGCCAAGTCATCTGAGAAGGTTGATATCGAGTCGGTAGCATAGATGATGCACTTGAGATATCGATCCGGTACATTGCGATATTTCCGGGACAGAACTTCGACCTCGTCCTTGAATCTCCAGTCTTCGGCAATGCTAGCTTCCTCCGACAGTCGCTGGTCAAGAAGTTCGATGACGGTAGCACCGCTGGAACAGCCTTTTTCATAATACGTCTCTGACACCGAATCAAAAGTGAGATTGAAGCGCTCCGCAATGTAGCCGATTTCAGTTTGTTCTTAAGGAAATGTCAGTTAGGAAGGAGAGCATAGTAAAAGAAGAGCTGACGTACCATTTGCCTCTTTGATGTAGTCCGCCAGAATGGCCGAATCTGCATCGGTGGCAGACGCTGTTTTACCCTTGCGCCCTTTACCTTTACCTTTGCGCTTCTTTGGCTCCTGAAGCTGGGCAAAGCCGTCTACACCCCTTGTCTGTTGGCCTGTTTCTTCCAGATACTGCAGATTGAGGAGATGGTCGAGGGTGGTCTGAAAGTCACTGTTGCACTTTTTGAGCGCATACTTGATATTGAATTCCTTCATTTCGGGAAACATGACATGAAGCTGCAGGACTTTATCCTCGTCGCTATCGTTGTTGAAAGTGGTGACCCGCGGGGCCGTCCACGCCGCGTCTGGGGCATTGGGAGCGGATTCTGAGCTGGAAGAGGCCGTTTGCTGCGCTCCAGAAGCACGTTGACTTACGCTTGTCGCCGAAGTGTCTGTTTTTGTGTCCTTGGTATCCTGGCTGGCGCTGTCTTTGGAGTCGAGGATACCGGCAGGATTGAAGCCGCTGGCCTCTTCAGAAGGGACATCTTGAGCGAGCCCTTGGAGGACCCTCTTGGCCGCAGCGAAGCCTTTCTTTGTTTTCAAGTCATAGTCACTGGCAATGGCCGCTATTAAAGGTTCATCTAAAAGAGTCCTGAAAGATTCCTGGAGGGAACAACTGTCAACGGCGCGTCGCGAAAAGTGAATTTGAACTCACATACCACAAGTTGCTCAAACGGATCTTCCTTCCGTTTAGGCGGCATCGTTTGGGTCAGGATTGGGTAAAGCTGTGAGAGATGTACGGTGGGGAAAAGATTTCATCAATAGAGACATGGTATAAGCGAAATTGTGAGATTTGAAGAAAAATGATATTAGTATATTGAAAGCAAAATCTAAGCCTGCCATCTCTGAAGCGTATTTACTAGTGGCGGCAAGTGTGCGGGCGGGATCTCCAGCCGATGCTATGGAATCACGTGCGGGGCTGAATGTATGAGAGGTATCGAGGGCGTGAAGAGATGTCGCAATATGCGAGTGAATATGCCAGGGAGCTGGAAGAGTGATATGTAAGGGAATAAGAAATTATTTTGCAACTGTCTGAGCAGCTTTTTATATGCCGGGATCTGTAAGAGTACCAGATTAGGAAGCGTGTGTATATCCATGTAAGGCTGTCTTCGGCGAGCTCATTAGAGTATGGCGGAGGGATGGATGGCGTATGTACCGCCAAACGATGAGTGACGAGGTTGACAGCTGCGGAAGGGGACAAAAACAAGCAACGGTGACATACAACTGCTGTACGACTCAGATAGCGATAACCGTAGTGATGATGTGTCAGTACAGCACGTAAAACATTTGCCGAACATCTTGCCCGCATGCGATGAGACAAGAGTTGTCGTGTGCGTTGGTGGTACCACCGCCTGCCCGCCTGCCTTATTTACAGAGCCCTGTCACTCCTCTACAGGGCGGTTTCACAGCAGCCAGGGATCCATTACGTCAGGCATTGACAGGCGGCGTGGGTGGTGGCCAGAGCGCTCCGAGCGCGTCGTCACTGTTGCCCCAGCACAACCCGCGGGGCCCGCAGGACAGCGTTTAGCAGCCACTGACGGCCAGTTACGGCGGTCCCAGTCCCCCAGAAACGCTTCGGGGTAGCCTGTCACGCGGTGTGGAATGGTGGAATGGGTAGTGTCCGCCACTTGCGGCGATACTTCCGCAGCTGCTTGGATCTGCCACTGCCGACAAACAGGTTTACACCTTGAAAGCTCTGAGAACAATTCCCCCGTCCTTTTTCGTCGTCTCCAAGCATCATACCATCTGCGCATCAACATCTCCAGGCGACGACGCTCTATCCTTTACGGCATTCCGGCTACAGCTGGCTGTAGCTTCATCTCGACATACGCAGCGCGACGAGCGCCCGGCCGATTTACGATGCGTCACCAGAGCATCGCCGCCCGCCTCGCTGCGGCGGTTGCTGTCGGCGCCGTGCTTGTCAGCGCGAACCCATATACACCCAAACACGAGGAGGGACGCTGCGCTTTTCGCGGCCAGTGCG
This sequence comes from Lecanicillium sp. G3, assembly GCA_037575805.1. Lineage (NCBI taxonomy): Eukaryota > Fungi > Ascomycota > Sordariomycetes > Hypocreales > Cordycipitaceae > Lecanicillium > Lecanicillium sp. G3. Next base: position 249,378 of record JAZHPD010000039.1, read on the forward strand.
GAAAGCAGAGCTTCTTCGGAAAGGAGCTCCCTTGCGTCGACAATGACCTAGCCACGGAGCCCGAGGACGAGCTTCGACAGGAGCTGGTCGACCTCTGCGGCGAGGAATGGCGCGAGGGACCTGTTTGCTGCACGCTGCCACAGGTAAGATACAGGCGGGATGCTCATGCTCACTGTGGATGGGGAAGCTGACGAATCGCAGGTACAAGCACTCCGCTCCGAGCTCGGAACCCCGAATACCCTCATCGGATCATGCCCCGCCTGCAAGCACAACTTCTTCAACACCTTCTGCAAGTTCACTTGCTCTCCGGACCAGTCGCTATTCGTCAACATCACCGATGCTGCTAAAAAGGGGAGCAAGCTACTCGTTACCGAGCTCGACCAGCTCATCTCGGAGGAATATGGCTCTGGCTTCTACGACAGCTGCAAGGAAGTCAAGTTTGGCGGCGCCAACTCTAAAGCCATGAACCTCATCGGCGGCGGTGCCAAGGAATACAAAGCATTCCTCAAGTTTCTCGGCGACAAGAAGCCCTTTGCTGGCTCTCCATTCCAAATCAACTTCCCAGCGACCTACAAAGAGCCAAAAATGGGGCCACTGGACATGAAGCCCAAGAAATGCAACGACTCGGACCCCGATTACCGCTGTGTTTGTGTCGACTGTCCGGAAGTTTGCCCCAGTCTGCCAGCCGTCAAGGACAGTGAATCTTGCAAAGTCGGCATTTTGCCATGCTTGTCGTTTGCATCCATTTTCACCTATAGCGTTCTTCTCTTTGCACTGGCTTCGCTGCTCTCTGGCCATGTTGCTTGGAGAAAGTATTCCAAAAGACGTGAAGAAAGGACCAGACTCTTACACGAGTCCTCCCACAGCGATGATGAGGATGAAGGGGGCACCGTCCAATCCGAAGCAATGCGCGATCGCCCGGTCAAGCGATACTGGCTCAATGACAGATGCGACAGAGCTTTCTATCAACTTGGTCTCACCGCCGCCGGTTCTCCGGGCTTGACGATCGGTTTCTGTCTTGTTATTGTCGCTGTCTTAAGTGCTGGTTGGATTCACTTTGATTTGGAAAAAGAGCCGGCGCGTCTTTGGGTCAGCCCCTCGTCCCCTGCAGCTCAAGAAAAAGCCTACTTTGACGAAAACTTCGGCCCCTTCTTCCGAGCGGAGCAGGTTTTCCTCGTCAACGATACTACTTCTGATGGCCCATCTCCTGTGCTCAGCTATGACACCCTTCAGTGGTGGATTGGCGTTGAACAGAGCATCGAAATGCTCGAAAGCGCTACGTACGGTAAATACCTAAAAGATGTTTGCTACAAGCCAACAAACGATGCTTGTGCGATCCAATCAGTCTCTGCATACTGGGGTTCCAAGGGAGGCTTTGGACGCGATACATGGCAGGATGAACTTCGCAGCTGCGCAAGCAGCCCAGTCGAATGCCGCCCCGACTTTGGTCAACCCATTGAACCTGAAATGATTCTGGGTGGCTATAAAACTGATGTTATTGATGCCAAGGCAATCACCGTCACTTGGGTGGTGAAGAATGCACCACCGGGCGATATTGAATTCGCTCATGCGGTCGACTGGGAGAACGCCCTGCGGGATAAGCTGCTTCAAGTCCAACAAGAAGCATCAGACCGTGGACTGCGCCTTTCCTTCAACACTGAGATTAGTCTCGAACAGGAACTTAACAAATCCACCAACACAGATGCGAAGATTGTCATCGTCAGCTACGTCGTCATGTTTATCTATGCCTGTCTCGCTCTTGGCACGCCATTGAAACAGATCTTCAGGAACCCCGCTGTACTGCTGGTAGAGTCCAAGGTGACGCTCGGATTAGTTGGCATTCTCATTGTTCTCATGTCAATCTGCGCGTCTATTGGATTCTTCTCGTGGGTCGGATTGAAGGCAACGCTCATCATCGTTGAAGTAATTCCGTTTATTGTTTTGGCCGTCGGTGTTGACAACATTTTCCTTATCGTCCATGAGCTGGATCGGGTGAACTTGACTTGCCCCGATCAGATCGTTGAAGAACGGGTAGCCAGAGCTCTCGGCAGAATGGGCCCTTCCATCTTATTTTCTGCGCTCACGGAAACGGCCGCCTTCGCCCTCGGAGCTGCTGTTGGCATGCCTGCTGTCCGAAACTTTGCTGCGTACGCTGCTGGCGCTGTCCTCGTTAATGCTGTGCTTCAGATGACGATGTTTGTTTCGTTCCTTGCCCTCAACCAGATGCGAGTCGAAGACTATCGCTGCGAACTTTGGCCATGGTGGCAAATCAAGTCGGCGAGAGTGCACCTCAGCTCCAGCAACGGTTACGCCTCTGGCAGAGCAACCGACGTGGATGAGGAGAGCATGCTGCAAGTCTTTATTAAGAACACATATGCGAGAGCCATCTTGGCAAAGAAAGCCAAGGTCGTCATCATTACCGTCTTCCTCGGCCTCTTTGCCGCAGCTGTGGCTTTGCTGCCTACCGTGCAGCTTGGTCTCGACCAGAGAGTGGCCATTCCTGACCAGTCGTATCTCATCCCGTACTTCAACGACATGTATGCCTATTTCGGTGTTGGTCCGCCCGTGTACTTTGTTGCACGCGACACCAATGTTGCACAAAGGGAAGAGCAGCAAGAGCTGTGCTCGAGGTTTACCACCTGCCAGGAGCTGTCTATGACAAACACTCTAGAAATGGAGAGGCGCAGGCCTAATGTCTCGTACATTGCTTCACCGACAGCTAGCTGGATTGATGACTTCTTCCTTTGGCTGAACCCTGCGTATGAAACCTGCTGCGTCAAGGGTCGCACTGCCTGTTTTGCCGACAGAGAACCTGCCTGGAATACTACTCTTTTTGGCATGCCCGAAGACGATGAATTCCTTCATTATCTAGATAAGTTTTTAAGTAGTGATGCTAACGAAGAATGCCCCCTCGGCGGAAAGGCCGCCTATAGCCAAGCAGTTGTGCGCAACAATGCGCTCACTGGTATCAAGACCAGTCATTTCAGAACATCGCACACACCGCTCCGCAGCCAAAATGACTTCATCGGCGCCTACACTGCGGCCCGCCGTATTGCCTCTGATATTTCTCAGCGAACAGGCGCAGACGTTTTCCCCTACAGCGTTTTTTATATTTTCTTTGACCAGTACCTTACCATAGTTTCTCTCACCGCTGGGCTTTTGACGGCTGCTGTTGGCATCATTTTTATTGTCGCGTCGTTCCTACTGGGCTCAGTGATGACCGCTCTCGTCGTCGCGGTGACGGTCATCATGAGTGTCGTCGACATAATGGGAGCCATGGCAGTCTTCGACGTTTCCCTGAATGCGGTTTCTCTTGTCAATTTGATCATCTGCGTCGGAATCTCTGTTGAGTTCTGCGCGCACATTGCGAGAGCTTTCATGTTCCCGTCCCGCACTGTGCTAGAGAGCAACACCAACTCTCTGCGCGGCAAGGACGCGCGCGCATGGACAGCACTGGTCAATGTCGGCGGCTCCGTCTTCTCGGGCATCACGATCACGAAGCTTCTTGGCGTGTTCGTTCTCGCGTTCACCCGCTCCAAGATCTTTGAGATTTACTACTTCCGCGTCTGGCTATCGCTGGTTGTTTTCGCTGCCATCCATGCACTGGTCTTCCTACCAGTTGCCCTGAGCATTGCTGGAGGCAGCGGATATGTTGATCCCGAGAGCGAGGGAACCGCCGCCCAAGATCTGACCGACCGCCGATGGCGCGCAATTCGCATCGGCGACAACAGCGACTCCGAAGATGAGTAGTAAACGAATAGCGAACCTTTGTCGAAAATACCGAATTATCACCGAAAACACCAAAATACTGTCGTAAACTCCGCTCGAGGTTAGACGGGCAAGGGTCGGATGTCAGGAGGGTATTATTGTGTTTTGTACAAGCGTCTCTGGATACACGAACTAGCGTTTGAATTGGGTTTAGGATATCTTGAATTTATTGATTTGGGCTTTTTTGCTCTCTCCTAAATGTGACAACTATGCTACGCCGGCGGCAAGAATGATGAGAACAGCACAGCTTGTATGCCACCGTACATGACCATGAAAGTGACAATATTGCGGCCCCTGGCCTGGCTCGCCTTGTTGACAAAGCACGACGCGATCCACCAGTACCAGACAGCGTAGCCCGATGCCAGACGGGAAATGACTTGCACATGATAGCTGGTGAGCGCGAGCAGCGCAACAACGGCCTGGCTGGCTGCGAGAGTCCGGACAAGCACAATGTGGTCGGGGTTGCTGGACACCATAGAGTCCACAATGGCAGGGCCCCGGACCATTGAGCAGCCCGAGGTAATGAGCAATGTGAGGACTGGCGCAGCAAGAATGAAGAGCGGGATCTGGTTCGGCGTCCAGTAGCGGAGGAAGCCGACGTTCCTGTCGAAGGTTAGCAACTATGAAGGACGGGATAGCAACAGAGACGGCTTACCAGTATACGTCTTGAACGTAGCTGTATATGCTCGGGACAGTGCGATGGCACCACTCGCGCAGAGCACCGTCCGGGCCGTCGCAGTATATCGTGTATGCTATATATTGAGGCACGATGCTACCCATGGCGACGAGTACGCCGCCGATGCCCGCTGCACCCGCAGCGATAATGTAGGAGAAGCGAGGCTCTCTGAGCAGCGCCGTCACCGACTGCCACGCCTCAACGGCAAAGATGAGGCCGTTCGCCAGGCCATTGCTGCGCACCGCCGTGGCCAAGCCCAGAATCGCGCCAGAAACAATGACCCCCGCGGTCCGATACAAGGTACCAGGCCGATTGCTGTACGAGACCGCGAGCACCCAAAAGCCCACGAACGACAGCGCGCTGAACGGGCTCTCCGCGTACGGCGCGGAGAGGAAGATGCCCGCGGGCGAGACGATGCACAGGAGTGACGACACTGCCGCCAGCCGCTCGTTCTGCCCCGAGATCAGCATGGTGAGCTTGTGCAGCGCCATGACGGCGACCCAGTGCGACGCATGCGCGAGCGCGATGCCGGCGACGGGCTCCAGGTAGTCGGCCTCGCTCGCGGGGATCGCCAGCACGCCGCGCGCGTAGTTGGCGAGCCAGCGGATACCGAGCGCGAGGGCCGGGCTGAATGCCCACTCCTGCTCGTATACGTAGCCGACGCGCGCGCCGTGGACAAAGTAAATGGCGTCCCAGCGCGTGAGACGTCTCGCGAGCGCGGAGGCGAAGCCGCTCACGGTCGACATGGGCGCATCGTCCTTTCCTGCAGCGCTCGGACTCAGAACATCGAATAGCAGGGAAGTGGACGTGTCGTAGTCGGGGCCGACGAGGGCGCCGAAGGAGAGGAGCAGGAGGAAGAGCTTCCATGCCACGAATGCGCCTGTGAGGGCAAGGGGTCCCACTGACGACCAGTAAGCGGGCCGAGGCGCCATGGTGGGCAGAGGATAGTCTCGAATCTGAGATCTTTATCGGTTGACCATTGATCTTGAGTTGCGATTGGCGATGCGCCGGGGGCATGGGCCGTGGGAATTTGCGTTCCGATGTTGAGCGTGTGAGGTTAGGAGGCGTGGCATTTCCCATTTGGGACAGCTTTGGCTGGTGGATCCTGAGCTTGTCAGTGACGTTGACCAGAAGAGCAAGGCAGGGTGACTCTACAGAATTAAACAAAACTTTTAATAAAATTGCACAACTGTTTTTGAGTTGATATTTAACTTTCTGGTATCTCAAATGAATAACAAAAGCATATACCAGTTGGTGTTGTCTGCCAGCTGACCTCTAGCGGGGTTCCAAATCCACCCTGGGGCGAGATCGCAGGACCGTGAATTTCTCGATCAAACACCGACGTCACTATACCTCACAACGCCGTGCACCGACCTGCCCTTCTCTTCAAACCAAGCCTACGGATACAGGCCGTGACCATGGCCGACGAATTCGGTGCCGATGACGCCCTCCTCGCCGCAATGGCCGACGCCGACCCGACGCCCGTCCCACGCCGCCCCGCGCAGCAGCAACCACGACCAAAGATCCAGCAGCCCACGCCGCAACGTCTCGACAAGGCACCACCCGCGGCGTCATCGTCGGGGGGCAAAGTGGTGCAGCCGACTCCCCAGGCACTACCCCAGCGACAGGGCGCCTCGAATATCCTTGTCTCGCCGCGACAGCGTGGTAACCCGGTGCTCACGCACATCAAGTCGATGCCGTGGGAGTACAGCGATATTCCGGCCGACTACGTGCTGGGGACGACTACCTGCGCCCTTTTCCTAAGGTATCACCGATATTTAAATCTTCTATTTGGAGGGTTACATGCTAAGCAAATCAAACGCGCAGTCTGAAATACCATCGCCTCCATCCCGAATACGTATACACGCGCATCCAGAAGCTGCAAGGCAAATACAACCTCCGTGTCCTCCTCACCATGGTCGACATTCCCAACCACGAAGACCCCCTCCGCGAGCTCTCCAAGACCTCCATGGTCAACAATGTCACCATCATCGCGTGCTGGTCCGCCGCCGAGGCCGCCCGCTACCTCGAGCTCTACAAGGCCTACGAGCACACGAGCCCCGACGCCATCCGCGGCAAGCAGTCCTCCAGCTACCCCGACCGCCTCGTCGACTTCGTCACCGTCCCGCGCAGCCTCAACAAGTCGGACGCCGTCGCGCTCGTCGCCAACTTTGGCAGCCTGCGCAACGCCATCAACGCCGACGCCGAGCAGCTCGGCACGCTCAGCGGCTGGGGCGGCGTCAAGGTGAAGCGGTGGAGCGCGGCCATCGAGGAGCCGTTCCGCGCGAAGAACGCGGCGAAGCGGGCTGCCGCTGCCGCGCTGCCGAGCGGTGACGCTGCGGCCGCGGCGGCGCTGGCCGGGCCCGGGGTCGCGGAGAGGGCGGCGAGGCTGCAGGATGCGGTGCCGCTGTCGCGGGTACCGTTGCGGGATATGCCAAAGGCGCCGGCAGCAACTGTGGTAGAGCCAGACGATGGGCAGGCGCTGAACTCGGGCAAGCAGTTTCAGTTTCACGGCGACTCTGATGATGACGACGAAGCTGAGGCTGCTGCTGCGGCTAGTGCAGCTGAACCGCCCCAAACGACGAGTAAAGAGACACAGGAAACAGCCGGTACGACTGAGAAGCTATCTGATGGTATTGCTGCCGCATTGGCGAAGCTCAGGGACTGAGTGACGGCAAATCTCATGCAGAGGCTGAAGCAGTGACGACGCGGTTTGCTCCTGACCTGCCACAGATCTGGTCCAGGCGAAGTCTTGTGGCAGGTTCGAGAACCTCGAATCTCTACTCCCCATGACAACTCTATGGGACCCTCTAAATTAATGCCGGTACTATTCGTCTATTGTTTGGTAGTCATGACGGACACCTAACCCGCATGGGTAAATGCATTGGTTAGAGCTGCGTTGCGACAGCCACATACTGTCACGAGCCGCCGCCCGACGCCCGCAAACGCGCTCCACGACCTGGAATATTGGGACCTGGCCCCGTTGCTTTTCGCACTAGATAAAGCCATCGTGCAAACTGTTCATCTATGACGGCTCTGACGCGCTTCGACGTGGAATAGTGCGTCGTCGCGGAATGGCGCGTTGTTGTAGAGATGGCCCCGGGGTGACGACACATGAGGTATAAGTAGCACGCGCTGCTCTCACGCACGCCTTGTTGTGCTGTGCACCGACTTGCTCCTGTACAAATCGCGAAGATGAAGGTCGCTTACTTCAGCAGCGTTCTCCTGGGCCTGGCGTCGCACGTCCTGGCTGCCCCGAAAGAGCCATCGGCCAAGGAGATTGCGGCAAAGCTCGCAGCTTCACGGGCTGAAGAAGTCAAGGCTGTCTTCCAACAGTCTTGGAACGACTACTATCTCCATGCCCATCCACCTGAGGAACTCCGCTCCAGACGCCTCAACTTGGAAGATGATGGGTATGAAACGCGCTTCTGGGAGATGAATGATGTACTGACAGTGATAGTCACGGCTGGGCTCCGACCGCCGTCCAGGCGCTCAGCACGGCCATTTTGATGCGTGACAATGCCACTGTCGCCCAGATATTGGACATCATCTCCAAGGTGGACTTTAACACCACCAGGAACGAGAATGAGAGCGTGTCCGTGTTTGAAACCACGACTCGAATTCTGGGTGGCTTGCTAGCTGGTAAGTCGTCTCGAATCTGCGCGATGTACAATACTGACTCTGTACAGGCTACGACCTTCTCAGGGAGCACTACCGTAACCTACTAAAGGGTGCAAATATCACAATGCTCTTGAGCCAGGCAAAGACTTTGGGCGACAGCCTGTCGGTTGCGTTCGACACCCCGACTGGCATACCTGACCCCGTGGTCTACTTGAATCCCAGTAAAAGAAGGAGTGGCGCCAACCGCACCAATGTCGGCGAGGCGGCGCTATTTTTCGAGTGGGGGAAACTCGGCGAAGTGTCCAAAAACGAGAACTATACCAAGCTGGCGGCCAAGGCGGCAGATTACCTTATTATTAATCCCCAGGGTGAGCCTCAGCCGTGGCCCGGTCTGGTTGGCACCTGGCTCAGCATAAACGACGGAATGTTCCAAGACAGCAGCGGTGACTGGGCGTCATACACGGGTATTTTCTTCGAGAGTCTTCTCAACATGTACGAGTATCACGGTCACGACCTTTCCGAGTTCAGGTACTTCTGGCGACAGGCGGCCAACTCGACCAGAACGCAACTTGTCTCGCATTCAACGTCGCGCAACCTCACGTTTTTCAAGCCGTACAATGGCAAGAACACTGCAGCCGAGTTGGGCCAGATGGCGTCGGCTGCGAGTTACAACCTGGTGATGGGCAGCAGGACCGTCCAGGATGACAGGCTTAAACATCTTGGCCTGCGGCTCACCGAGTCGTACTACGAGACTTACAACAAGACGCCGGGCGGCATCGGACCAGACGGCTTCGGGTGGGTGGACTCGGAACAGGGCGGCAGCCCGCCCGCGGAGGAGGCGGAGTTTTACGAAACGGCGGGCTTTTGGCCGACGTCGCCGGGGCGGACGGCAAGCCCGGCCATGGTGCTGTCGCTATACATCGCGTACCGGAGCACGGCGGACCGCAAGTACCAGGACATGGCGTACGAGGTGTTCAGTAACATGCGGCGCGTGTGCGAGGCGAGAAGCCAGTCGAGAAGGCAGGCGAGACAGGCGAGCAACCAGGCGAGCAGCCCGTACGCAGACGTCGGAGGCGACACGGTGCAGAGCAACGGTGACAGGTACGAGGGTGGGATGGCGGCCTGCTGGCCGGCAGCAACACTCAGGTTCATGTACTTGATGTTCCTGACTGATGAGGAGACTGCGGTTCATTGGCATAGACCAGACGCACTGAACCCGTTTGTGCTGAATCACGAGGGCCATCCAATGTATAAGCACCACACGACAAAAGGGTGGTAGATGGATAGGTCGGGATTGTCGGGATGTCGGGATGTCGCGTAGTGGTAATGTAATGGAACGATTTCGCGCAGATTGTGTTTTTTTGATTTATCGGCTTGTGAGCGCGCGCCGCGGTGGCGGGGCCCGACGGGTGAAGAGCTGGGGAGGCGAGGAGGGCTGCGGAGGAGGTGTTAGGTGATGTTTCTTGAGGAGTTGGGGCATTGAGGGGTTGTTTGTTGGTGAGATTGCACAAGATGTGCACGTTGGACTCTTACAGTAAAGACAGTGTTGTGCAAAGTTGTGCAATGCAACCCCGTTGGAAGCATAAAAAGGCGTTCGGCCTAGCCAATTGGAAGCCAGGCGGAGAAGGCTACCAAAACAGCCCACAGCCCACTGAAGAAACCCACCGGGCGAGGCCAGCAGCCAGGCTCGAAAAGGCCAAGGAGAAAGCTCAGGCAAGCTCCCCGCAGATTTGCGATTCTGGACCCGCCCGTGGTAGCGAGTAGTTACGTCATGTATTTTTCCCTTGGACGAAGCTCAAAACGTCGTATGTCAACATGACGAGAGAGAGAAAGAAAGGGGTACTGTCAAAAGAATAGTATTAGTCTAAAGAGAATGAAATGAATGGAAGAACTCAAGAGCTTGAGAAAAAGAATAAGAGAAATGCAAAGAGGGGACTGCAAGCTCCAGAAGCAACGACCCCGAGTACTTCCTCGTCCAATAGACACCTGCAGCCATCGCACATGTCGTGCATGTACCGTTGACTTTGCCATCACCCAAATCAATTACGCTATAAACCACGTTGCTTTTTGGGGCATCTCCCATACAACCCATTCCAACCCCGACCCAGGTATCCGCTACTTTGTGCCTTGGTTCTCTGAGCTCTAGCAGGTACAGGTACGCAACGGGGGCGGGGTGGCCAGCTTTGTAGGCACGAAACCAAGCTCTCTCCCCCCCCTCCCTCAGCTCACCAGTACGTACCTTGCTTTCCCTTCTCTGGGCGTTTTTGTTCTGCTGCCGAATCCCGATCCTACCCAGCGTCCAAAGGGAAGCTCGTGCCTATTTCTTTCTCCCCGACTTTGCCCCCCTCCCACACCCTCTTTTTCTTCCCTCTTGCATCACACACACCAACAACAACAATCCACACGGCTTTCGCACCACAACTTCAATCCCCTTTGAACCCATTTCTCTCTCAAGAACCAATCCAACAAAAAAATGTCCAAGTCGCGCACTCCCCTCTACCTCGGCCTCGCCGCTGCCGGTGGTGTCGGCTACTACCTCTACGGAGCCGGTGGCAACGCAAAGGCCGCTGAGAACAAGTTCGAGAGTACGTTTCCTTTGGCTGTTCCTCGCTGCGGCTTTGCTGCACGCATTCTCTGCGCCGCTGACCCCACGAGCGACGTTCAAACCCCCCCTTCACGAAGGGAGGGAGAGAGGGGGGAATCAATCGCTAACTACATCTTTCCCAGGCGACCTCCACAAGGCCTCCGCCAACATCAAGTCTCACCTCCCCGGCGCTGGCTCTGATCCCAACGCCTCCAAGAAGCTCGAGAACGCCGGCTCCGAGGCCGGTGCCAAGCTCGACAAGGCCGTAAGCTCCTTACCTAACTCCCCTCCCTTTTCCTCTCGTGGGACATTCGCATTCGCATCGGCACCCCTCCCTTCCACGGTCAGTCGTTAACATCGCACAGTGGCAGCAGGCCGACGCCAAGGCCAACGCCGCGCGCAGCAACGCAGAGTCCTACGTCAAGGACGCCAGGGCCGAGGCCCTCAAGGCCGTCGACAAGTTTGACAAGACGGTCGAGGACGGCGCCTCCAAGGCCAAGAGCGGCATCTCCTCTTGGTTCGGCGGCAGCAAATAAAGCTGATGGAGCTGTTTGTAATCTGATGACTGATTCCCCTTTGTTTCAATTACCTCTCTTATTCAAACTTTTATGCAGCCTTTTTTTCTTCTTTCCCCTTGCGGAAAAAAAATTCAACTAATTTATGAATTTCACGCCAATTTGCTTTCGCTGATAAAACGTCGTCGCACGTTTTGTGTATTGTGACTTGCTCCTGTCAATTCTTTAAATTTGTTGCCTATGTACATGATGTATCGACTCCCATTACTCCAGAGGATATTCCCCAAAAATACCATTTTGATGTTTAATATACAATCGACATGTCTCTTTTTTCATTGATCCAGCTCCTCGGCCACCAGCTTCAAAATCTCCTCGACGCTCTTCTTCGCGTTGGCCGGCTTCTTGGCCACCGCCGGCCACACCTCGCCGTGCCGCGGCTCGCAGCCCACGCACTTGCTCACCACCTCGGCGCGCTTCTCCTCGGTGCCGTGCTGGCGCAGGAACCGGTAGTACCACGCCCACGTGTCGCCGCGCGACGCGTCCAGCGCCAGCGCGCGCTCGAACCAGCTCTGCGCCTTGTCCAGCTTGCGCTCCGCCCAGAACAGCCGCGCCACGCCGACGAACAGGACGGGGTCGTTGTCCACCTTCTTGACGGCCTCGAGGGAGCGGGGCTTGCGCTGCGTCCGCGCCTCCAGGTGCCAGATCTGCTCGACGTAGAGGAGGCCGGAGCGGGGCGCCTCCTGCAGCGCGCGCGCCATGAGGGACCGCGCCTGCGCGAGGTTGCCGGCCCGGCGCTCGAGGCGCACCGACTCGCACCAGAGCTCGGGGTTTCCCGGGACCGCGAGGCGCGCGCGGTCGAGCACGGAGCGGGCCTTGACGACGAGGCCGGCGCGCTCCTCGAGGCGCGCGTAGAGCAGCCACAGCGGCACGGAGCGCGGCGCGGCCTTGACGCCCGTGGCGTAGGCCTCCCGCGCGAGGCCCGCCCGGCCCGTGTCCTCGTAGATCTGGCCCTTGAGCATCCACAGCTTCGGCGCCGCGGGGAAGAGCTGCAGCGCGCGGATCGCCAGGTCCAGCGCGGCGTCGTTGTCGCCCTCGACGCGCTCAAACACCACGCTCTTGGTCCACACGCGGTCCGTGGGCGCCTGCTCGCGCGCCACCTCGAGCAGCTTGCGCGCCTGCTCCGCGTTGCCGTTCTCCGCCTCGAGCTGCACCGCCGACAGCCAGATGTCCTCGTTGTTGGGGTTCTGGTTGAAGGCGCGCTTGAGCACGAGGCGCGCGCCGTCGACCTCGCCCGCCTGCCGCTTCTCCTTGGCCAGCGTCATCCACAGGTCCTCGCTCTTCGGGCACGCCTCCACCGCCTTCTCCAGCACCTGCCACAGCGACTCGCGCGTGCCGTGGCTGCGCTCCAGGTCCGCCGCCGCCGTCCACAGCGTCCTGCTGTTGACGAAGACGCGCAGCGCGTACGCGTAGATGGCCCGCGCCGTCTCGTACCTGCCCCTGTTGATGCTGCCCCGCGCGTCCTCCATCCACGTGTCCTTGCGGTCGTCGTCCTCGTCCAGCCCCCAGCCGAGCGTCTCGCGGATGATGTTCTCGCACGTCACCGTCGCGCCGTCCTCCTCGCAGCGCTCCGCCTCGGCGATCCAGTCCTCGCGCTTCGGCATGGCCGACTCCTTCACCAGCACCTGCACGCCGCGCTTGATGACGCTGAACTTGGTCGCCTGGCCGAGCTGCTCCTGGAGCCGCGCGGCGGCGATCCAGATCTCGTGCGACGTCGGGCACGCCTTGCGCGCCCTGTTGAGCACCTTTTGCGCGTTCTCCGGCGTCTCCAGCCTCGCCAGCGCCAGCCACAGGTCCACCGAGAGCGGGATCAGCTCCGTCGCCTTGGCGAGCATCAGCCTCGCGTCGTCCGCGTTGTCTTCCAGATTGACCGCCTCCTTCCACAGGGCCTCGGACTCGGGGATGTGGTCGAGCGCCTGGCGGATCACGCGCTTCTTGTTGTTGGGGATGTGCTCGAGGCGCATGGCCTCGACCCAGAGGCGCACCGACCGGTTGTTCGCCTCGATGGCGCGGCGCGCGATGATCTTGGCGTTGCTGCCCTCGTGGTTGAGGCGGATGTTCTCGAGCCAGGCGTCCTCGCTCTTGGGGCACCTCTCGCAGCCCTGGTCGATGGTCTTGCGCGCCGCGCCGATCTTGCCCGCCAGCTCCTCGAGGCGCGCCGCCGCGATCCAGCCCAGCGCGTTGTTGGGGTTCGTCTTGACCACGGACTGCAGCAGCTCGCGCACGCGGTTGATGTCGCCGACCTGCGTCGCCGACTCGGGCATGGCCATCTTGTTGAGGCTCGTGATGTAGCCCTGCGGGTCGATGCTCGTGGAGCTGCCGTTGGTCGCGTCGCCGCGGGACGCCTGCTCCAGGCGCGACTTGAGCACCTTGTCGCGCGCCGCGCCAATCTCCGCAAAGTTGGTCATTGTGCCGTCCGATCGTTCACCGCCGCCGCCGCCGCTCGACGAGCCGCCATCGTCAGCGACCGTCGTCCCCATCTCGGAGGCGTCGCGCGCGGCCGCCAGCACGCTGTCGGGGACCGCGTAGAAGCGCTGCCGCAGGGCCTGCTTGCTGCGCCTGTTCTTGCCCGTGAGGTCGCCCACCTCGGGCAGGTTCGCCCACTCGTCGTCCGACACCGTCGACAGCGCGCGCTTCAGGTCGGTAAACTGCTGCTGAATCTTGGGGTTGTTCCTCTCGTACTCGTCGCGCTCCGCCTGCTCCCTCTCCTCGCGCTGCCGCTTCCGCCTGTCCATGCGCTCGTCCACCCAGTCCCAGATCTTGTCCGCCTCCTCGTCATCTTTGTCGTAGAGCCCGCCCGCAAACAGTCCCACCTCGTTGTCGGGGTCTTGGTATCGCTCGTCGTCCCCGCCGCCGCCGGCCCCCTCGTCCTCGTCGTCCTTGCCCTTCTTGCCGCCCTCGGGCGCGAGGCCCAGCTGCTGCGCGCGCTTGGCGAGCGCCTCCTTGATCTGGTCGTCGCTGGGGCCGTCGCGCGCGGGTCCGAGGTCAGATCGGGTCGTGAAGCCGGTAGCACCGCGACCGAGACCTGCCACGTAGTTTTCCGGCGCCGGCTGGCTGAGAAAGTCGCGTCGGCTCATCTTTCTGCGCGCTACCCTCCTGGCCGAGAAGGGATGTCTTTCGAGATGCCCTGCCGATGCGCTCCGAAATCGATTGGGCTGTGTGGGGTATACGAAATCAAAGAATAAAACAGAACTGGTGATGCAGAAAAGTTGTCGCTGCCTCCAGAAGCTTTGGCTGCCTAGCAGTAGTAACAGCAGGCCCGGGTGCAAAAAAGGGCTCCACCGCGTGTGGATTTGCAGTTACTCGCACCAGTGCCCGCCATACCACCCAGGCCTGCACAGGCTTGGTGGACAAAAATTCGCACCGCCTGTCACTCTTATCGATAAGCCTCCTCCACCAAAAAAAGTTTCCCGCCTATACCGCCCCTCCAAGACTTCGATTTTCGAGATCATCTTCACCCGCCCACGACCGCCCACCAAAACTCGCTCCTCTCCGCCCACACCGAAATAATAATAACACACCTCCAATGGCCAAAGTCAAGCAGGCCAAGCGCAGCAGCGCCGCCGGCACCCCCTACGACCGGCCGGGCGGCGGCGGCGGCTCCAAGGACAACGCCAACAGCAAGTCGGCCAAGAACAACGTCTTCAAGTTCAACACCAACTTCGGCCAGCACATTCTCAAGAACCCCGGCGTCTCCGACGCCATCGTCGAAAAGGCCTACCTGAAACCCACCGACACCGTGCTCGAGGTCGGCCCCGGAACGGGCAACCTGACGGTCCGCATCCTCGAGCGCGCAAAGAAGTGCATCTGCGTCGAGGTCGACCCGCGCATGGCCGCCGAGGTGACGAAGCGCGTGCAGGGCACCCCGGAGCAGCGCAAGCTCGAGGTGCTCCTCGGCGACGTCATCAAGACCGAGCTGCCCGCCTTTGACGTCTGCATCTCCAACACGCCGTACCAGATCTCGTCGCCGCTCGTCTTCAAGCTGCTCGCCATGCCCAACCCGCCGCGCACGTCGGTGCTCATGTTCCAGCGCGAGTTCGCCCTCCGGCTGACGGCCCGCCCCGGCGACGCGCTGTACTGCCGGCTCTCCGTCAACGCGCAGTTCTGGGCGCGCATCACGCACGTCATGAAGGTGGGCAAGAACAACTTCCGGCCCCCGCCGCAGGTCGAGTCGTCGGTGGTGCGGATCGAGCCCAAGACGGGCAGCGACAGGCCCAGCGTCAGCTGGGACGAGTGGGACGGCCTGCTGCGCGTGTGCTTCGTGCGCAAGAACAAGACGCTGCGCGCGAGCTGGCTCGGCACCAAGGAGGTGCTCGCCATGGTGGAGCGCAACTACCGCACGTGGTGCGCCATGAACGGCGTGCCCGTCGACGACAGCCTGGTGGAGGACGGCGGCGGCGGCGACGACGACGGCGACGACGACGAGGACATGGACGTGGACGGCGGCGCTGCGGACGAGGACGGCGGCATGGACGTCGACGGCGAGGACGATGATACCCCCGCGTTCTTCAAGGAGGCCGCCGCCGCCGCCGCCGCGACGCCGGCCAAGACCAAGAGCAAGCGCAAGAAGACCAGGGTGGCCGAGCTGGTGCGCGAGAAGATCCGCAAGGTGCTCGAGGACGTGACGGAGCTGGCGGACAAGCGCTCCGGCAAGTGCGACGAGAACGATTTCCTGCGTCTGCTGTTTGCCTTTAACGAGGAGGGCATCCACTTTTCATGAATGGGCTGAATAAATTGGTACGAAAACATTTTGGGGCAAAACATTCTTTTTTCTTTCATATACATTTAGGGCAGAGCGGAACGGCGTTATCAGGGATGTTAAAAAAGTATTTACATGATAGTCATTTGAGTATAACAAAAATTCGAAATTATATTTACAAATTCACAACACATTGCGGAATAAATAATGATGTTGTAAAACACCAGCCTGGTCAAGCACCTGGGGTATACTTTTGTATATTGGTATCATAACGAATAAGCAAGTTCAAACCACAACCATCAAATCATTGTAATCTTACTTGTCCATGTACTCCGTCTATGTACATCAAAACTCGTTTCCGTCTCTCTCATACAGTCTCCCTCTTGTTTTTTTGACCTTTTTTCCCCATCATTTTCTTCTTCAAGTCTACTCGTCTCAAATCTCCTACATGCCTTCTTCAAAATGACAAATTCCAAAAACTCCAACTCCGTTCTCTCACAAGAAGACCCAACATTAAACTTTTTTTTCAATATTGCATTCTTTTCTCTTCACTTGTCGCTAATACCATCCTTCTCTGTTAAATGTGCGCTGTGTGAGGTTTTTTTTTGGTATGTGTGTTGATTGTTTGTGTATGTGTGTATGTTGCGTGTGCATTGTCATAAAGCCGTTACAATTACAAGAAAGGGGGTATATCAATGTGTATCCTCCCGTCTATAAAAGAGCAAGAAAAACAAATTCGCTTTTTCGAGTGTTGGGGACAGGTCTGCTGTGTAAATCAGTGACAATCCGCAAATGCTTCAGAAAACAATCTCTGGCTGCTTGCATGAGGCTGCTCTTGCAAAAAATCAAGCCATTCCTCTCAAGGGCTCATCTTTCTCCAGATTTAGTATCTGGCTGGGCTGGAAATCCAACGCCAAATCTATTGCCCATAATACGATACGCTCATGATAACGTAAAACAAAGGGATAACAAAGGGAAAATGTCGGTACCTTGCACGAGGCTAGGTGCTTCAATTGCCAATAATGGCTTTCGTCGTCGAGTTTGGCGCCAGGGAGGGGTCGTTGGCCGCGTTGGGCTTGACCGTGGTCCTTCCAGACACGCTCGCTGTTCGGATCCGGGCACTCAGAGGCAGGGTGTACTTCAAAACACCTTTAATGAGGAGATCAAATTCGTTTTGGTAGATGCGATCCCATCTCTTGGTACCTCCTGCTGTGCCATTTCCGGGCGATGAAAGCTGCATGCCGCCAGTGTCGGTGGTGGTGCCCTGGTGGAAGAGCGAGCCTTCAAAGTTGAGCGAGCTGTCAAACTCAGTGATGCGGCCAAGCAAGACGTTGGGTCTGTTGTCCTCATCTTTGTCGTCGTCGTCGGGTTCCTGATTCCTGTCCTTGTCCTTCTTGTCTTTGCCTTGAGGACGGACGGGTCCTAATACGTCTCCAGGTCCGGGCCGTCTCCACCAATCCGAGTCGCTGCCGGCATGATCAGATTTGGCAAAGATTTCGAGGTCGGTATGATCGATTGTGACAAGAACAATGTTGGGGTTGTGCGCCTTGACGGTGAGGTCAAACATGAGGACTTGCTCGCTCGTCACTACTCTCTCAATCGAGACAATCTCAATATCGGTCATGGGCTGGGAGGTTGCGAACATGAATCCAATGGCACCAGTAATTACCAAGAGAAACATCATGGTAAGGACGAGGCAGGCAGCGAATCGGTTGAGGTAGGAAGAGCGTCGAGTATATGTCTGAGATTCGGCCTGTCGGAGGCTGTGCGGGCCACGCCTGTTACGCCCCGATCTGCTATAGCGGGTGGTTCCGATTAGAGGCGTACGCTCGTCGTCGGCGCCGGTAGTCTCGTCCATGTCGTAGATTGAAGACATCTGAAGAGCAGAGCGCTTGGTCTGCAGCTGGCCTCGCGGGGAGTGGTGGTTGCGCGGGCTGGTCGGGCCGGAGGAATTCTTGGAAACGGTGCTGGAGACTTTTGATCGGGCAGTGTTGGCGAATGGCGACTCGTTATCAAAGAGAGATGCGTGGCCGTTGCCTGGCTGGCGACCCCATCGGCCAATGTGGTGGTGATGTCTCGTGGTTCCTCGGCCCGAGCCCCCAGCGCTGCGGCCGGTGCCCTTGCCATCCTCTTCCCCAGGAGTCAAGCTTTCTGTCCCCGAGCCGTTAAATGTGTTGACAAACTTCATGCTCTTTTTGGGAACCGGGCCGTGGTGGGCGTGAGCGTGGGCAGCACCCTCCATGACGCCGTATATGGAGCGAACGTTTTGGCGATCGGGGGGCTGGCTGGCCATGGAGGTAGCGCTTGGCGTTCTCGAGTGGAAGCGGCGGACGGTGCGGTCACCGCCGTCGGGGGGGTTGGAGTCGTAGACAAAGGTCTCTTCGGAGTCTGACGTGTTGGCTTCGTCGACGGCATTGGCAATTTTGGCCTCAAAGTTGTCGGCTTTGGAGGCAGAGGCTCCGGCGTGGACGCTGGGTTGTTTGCGGACGGGTTTCTTCTTCTCCTTTTTGGGTTTGATGGTCTCGGTGCTCTGTTTTGTCTTGAGAGTGCCGTTTGCACAGTCGCCGGCCTTGGAACTCGTATTCAGGGCCACCTGGGGAATGCTGGCGACCGTTTCGGTCTCGACGGTCATGTTCTGGGTCGAGCCCTCGGGCTTGGCCTTGGGTTGCTGCTGCTTCATGGATACAGAGCTCGATTGGCGGGCGACGGGAGGCGGCGGCACAGAGGTGGTTCTTCGGGTGTCGGCTCTACTGGCACCCTCGACGCCATTCTCGTGCGGCTGGTTGGAGCGGGCTCGCATGGTACGGCCACCGTCGCTGACGGCGCCGTCGGACTGAGGTTCGGGAGCGGCGAGCTTTTCCTTGACATGGTCCAAGATGCCGCGGTTTTCACCGCCCGGGGTGGCAACTTCCTGGACGGTCTCGAGACCGGCGCGGACGGGTGTGTGGGCGCCGGAGCTGGTCTTTGTTTCGTCGGTGTCGCTCTCAGTTGAAGTTTGGGTTGTGGTTGAGGTTATTGTCTGCTCGGCTGACTTGGCGGCAGGACTGGCCTGCAGGATGTTGATGGCGGGCAAGTCTTGCTCAGGTTTCGGTGAGGCAGGAACCGATTTGTTTGAGTTTGGCGGTGGAGATCGCAGACGCGGGGAGACGGGCCATCGAGCGGTTTCTTTGGGATCGGCTTGGGCTGATGTGATCTTTTGGGGCGTCGACGTCTGCTGGACCTCTTTGACGGGGGGATGGAGAGGCGGCGTGGCGGAGGTGGACAGACTGCGCGTGGAAGCGGTATGTGTTGGTATTTGGGACCTCGACGTGCGCGTCGGGCTGAGCTCCTGCTGGCTGTTTTTGCGGGAACGGGTGCCGGCTAGACGGCTAGAAGAGGTGGCTTTCCGGATGAGGCGGCCGGGCGATGCGTCGCGAGAGCCTGTGGGGGTAGGACCAGCTGAAGAGTTGGCTCCCGACGAGGGCTTGGTGGAGGCCGGCGTGGTGCCGTTTGTGACGGGAGCGGCGGTGATGGCGGCAGCAGCGGGTGTCGCCGATGTGTTGGCAGCGGTAACGGTGGCAGTAGCAGAGGATGAAGGAACTGCGATGCGAGAGGGAGGATGATTATTATTAGATGGTGTGCTCGTGCTCGTGCCTGTCCCGGGGGCGGCGGCAGCGGGCGTGTGGGCGCCCGAGTCGCCATCGGGGGCGGCAGTTGGACTGTCCATGGCCGGTGGTAGTATGCGTTATGAGTATGATGTCGTGTGTAGGCGACGCATGCCAACGGGGCAGGGTGTGACGGGGTGGGAGATGGCGGAGTTGGCGGACGGCGGACGGCGGAGGGGGGTGTGGTGTGTTGTTGTTGATTGATTGATTCAATGGGCGATCGTGGAGACGGCTGCGGAGGAAAGGCTCATGGTGGTTGGATGGGAGTCGAAGCGGGAAGGCGAATGCGAAGGAGGCGAAGGCAAGAGTTGGCGAAGACTGATGCCCAACGCTGCAGGTCGACGAGGCAGAGGCGCGCGACGCTCCGAGGGCGCGGGTTGGGTTGACGTTGGGACTGCAGATTGCAGATTGGCAGATTGCAGCGCAGTTGACGGTTCGCGGGGAATTTGAGGTGGTGCAGCCGGGGTCTGTAGTGTTGGGCAGAATCGGGGGAGTGATGTTCCTTTGTGTGCCCAGCGTGTGCGTGTGCGAGTGTGTGTGCGAGTGTGTGTGTATGAGTGTGTGTCTGGCGTATGCAGGAAGTGCGTTGTGTTGTGTTGTGCTGCTTGGTGGTGGTGAGCGTTGCAGAAGGCCACAGCCGAGCTGCCAGCAAGGTAGTTAACTGGGTACGGAGTACTGGTGGGCTGTGATTTGATGGTCCGGGTAGGTGACGCCGGCGCGCGAAAAATGCGGAGAAGTGGAAGTTACGAGTACGAGGACGTAACTTGGGTCAAGAGTAATTTTTTCTTATGAGAACAGTTGATGGCTTTGTGTCAGTCTGGCCGTAGAGATGTGCGCCAGTGACGGTTGGTCCAAGTTGTTTGTTTGTTGGTGATGAAGTTGCGTGGGTGGGCAGCGAATGTGTGAGTGCGCAATGTTTGCTGTTGCTGGCGGGAAGGAAAAAGACGGGACAAAGCCAGAAAGCCGAGCAAAAGCAGGGAGCAGAGAGCAGAAAAAACAGCACAGCGCAACAGAACAGAACAGAACAGAACAGAAGCAGATTCAAGGCAATGGGAAGCAAAGAAAGCAGAAGCTGGGGGACTGGCGACTGGCACTGGCGCTGGTGCTGGCGTTGGAGCATGGAAGCCGGCTGCGACGGGAGCAAAAAGGCAACCACGCTAGCCAAGGTACCTGGTAGGCTGGAACTGGTACAGTGGTACTCCGTACAGGTACAGGGTACTGTTGTGTGGACGGGGTACAAGCAGTTACGTGGGAGCTAGTATGGGGAGGAAAAGTACCTCTACGGAAGGCCTGAAGAGAAGAGACGGAGGAGGAAAGAAAAAAAGTAGTGTCGTCGTGGTGAGGTCAGCATCTGGTCCGCGCTAAGATTACGGGGCTTTCTTTAAAAAAAAATAAAAAAAAAAAAAAAATCAGTCTTCTCGCAAGGCCAAACAAAGGTACGGTACGGGGAGGGGGGGGGGCGGGGGGGAGGCGACTGGATGGGTGTGGTGAGGTGTGTGGTGGACTGGTGACTGGGCCGGGACTGGGACTGGGACCTGGGACTGAGACTGCTGGGGGGCGGAGACGGCAGGGAAGCAGGGCAGAAACGGACTTTTTTTTTTTGGCGGGAAAACTTGGCAAGGGCCAGCCAGTCAGTCAGTCAGTCAGTCAGTCAATGCCTGCAGTGAAAAGGGACAGCCGGACTCAAATCAGTCAGAAGCCAGCAGAGAAAAAGCGTTGAAGCAAGGGTGAGTGTACTTGACTGCTTTCCCGTACGGGGAAGTCGTGTGTGGGCAGCTTTTTTTCTTGCAGGACCGCCCGCCACAGTTGTCCACGCGCCACAGACCAGCCCACCAGCCACACAAGCAAGTACCCAAGTACACAAGTACACAAGTACCCAAGTTACACAAGTACACAAGTACCCAACCAAGTAGTTACCACTTTCAGTGCATGTGCCGCCCATCCGGTCGGTACCTTTTTTTTCGTTTCCAGTTCTCTCCCACATGGCGGCAGCCTGGGACCAGGGGCTTTGCGAAAAGAACTTCACAGCGACAGGCCCTTTTTTCCTTCACTTGTAACTACTCCGTATAGTTACAGACGACACCTGCCAGAAATCCCCATGTTGCTCAAGGTAACTTAAACCCCCGGCGCATTCCTCCTTTTTTTTCGGCAAGGGTCCCCGATCCGTGGACAAATTGAAAAGTTGTGTCAGGCATGCCACAAGACACGACTCACACAACATTATTACCCTGCATATTTTTTTTTTTTTTAATTCACTCACTATATCGTGAATACATACAGTACAGTACAGTACAGTATGTGTATTTCGGGCAGCAACAGCCTGACTAGAATGTAAAAAACGGCTCATCTCGCTCGCATAGACTATCCAGAACGGACAGGCCACTGGACTTTGCAAGCACAAGCACACGACTCGCTCGCCCTGCCTCCTGCCATCCCCCGCTCTCCCCGGCTGATGAAAACTCCGTCTGTACCGGCCGGGCCCCAGCCCAAAAGAACGCGACACACACACAACGGCACAGGCACAGGCACAGGCACAGTGCAGGGGGGGAGGGGGCTGCTGTTGGACAAGGGGAATGCATGGATGTGGGTGTGGGCAAGCAAAATAAAATAAAATACAAATAAAATACAAGAATGATAACGATGAAATTTTCAGAGACACACTTTATTTCTCAAAAAAAAAAAAAAAATAAAAAAATAAAAAAATAAAAAAAAATAAAAAAAAAAAATAAAAATAAAAAGACCCAGTCACAAGCTCGCACGTCTCTCATTGGAAAACGCAGCGCGCCACACATCCATCTCTCCTCTCCCGCCACACACTCAGTTTGTCAGCGCCACAGCCTTACGTCCAGCACCGACAGATGAAACTAGTTGAATGACTGTGCAGGCCTTTTAATCCAAGTTTGTACGGAATAGTTAGGTAAACGGGATAAAAAGGGGGGAGAGGGATGAGAATCTCATATCAAACAGTGTCATCGTCATCTACCCTACCCGAGCTCAACCATGCGGAGGGGTGCCCATCAACTACTGCGACATGCAACGCTGCAGCGCCGCAACAGCGTCGTTCATCTACGAAACCTGCTGCTGGGTTTACATTTTCCCTGTAATCTGTTTTACTCCGTACCAGCGTCTCGGTACATTACTACGTATACTTGTCCCTTGTCTCCGTCCCGCCACCACCACTTCGCTGCCGGCGGCCCCGACAAGTAACTATCCCCAACTCGGCACTTCATGTTACTCGACTCTACTCTTCTCAGCACAAGCCTTGTAGTTACTCCTTTGTCTTCCCGTCTCCGTAATAAACAAGCATTTCCAAAAGCTTCTCCCGCCCGCCCACATCTTCCTTCTAGCGCCCTTCGGCCAAGCACTCCCCCCCGAAATGAGCCGTTGCAACCACTCACTCAGCCCGTCTCTCCTTGTTCGTGCAACTCTTTGCTTGTGTAATCTGCAACCTGCAGCGCACTCTGTCCCCTCCCGCAGCCCTGCCGCAAAGCCTTGTATTACCCGTTTAGTTCCCTGCGAGTCCAGCCCCATGCAAGCCTGCCCGCGTGTTCCTCCTTGTTGTTGTTACCTTTGTACAACGCACCACCGCTTCTTTCCCTTTTCTTCTCTTCGCTGACGTCGTTGAAATTCAAGTGTCACGGTAACACAAACGTAACCTTTTCCCGTCATTGGACGAAATTCTTTTGTTTATATTATTTTTTTTTCTCCCGCTTCGGTAATCAAAAAGCAACCACCCATCTTTTAATAAAGAGGCGGCCTGGAACTACTCCTTTTGTAAAGCTCCGTCTGGATACCGTATTTACTTTGTACAAGTATCCTTACTTTGTACTTTGTACCTTGTCCCCTGCCACCGTAAACAATCCAAGCCTAATCATCCTTCCCGGTCAAAGAGAGGTCTTGTGATGCACTCTTCAAAGACCTAACACTCGCCCTTCACACTCCTATTCCCCTGCAGCACTCATTTTGTTGAACCTAGTGTCATGAGCCAGTCAACAACAACTCACTCACTCACCACATCTGCTCACGCTCACGCTCGATGACTAGTTACTTCACGGCTGCCTTGTTCCCGTCCACCGCCTTCCCACATCCCCCAAGTCACCGCCTCGGCATCCGGGTCACGGGTCCTCTTGTTCGAATTTCCCTTGACAGTTCTCTCTAGAATAAACAAATAAATCAAAACAGCAGGCAAAATAGAGTACTCGAGCATTGTCTCTCCTTCCGCTCCACTCCCCCAGCATGGGTTTCGCGGGCGCTAGCCTGGCGGTCCCGAAAGTCTGGGTTAGTTACCCTTTCGCGTTTCCTCTTTTCTGCACCTGTCCAGTGCCCACTGTTCCCAGTTGTCGCTCCCTGTCGCTCCCTGTCGCTCGCTCGCTGGGCGCGCCAAGTCTTATTCAGGGCTTTGTCGTTGTCTGCGCTGCGCTGCGCTGCCTGCATGCACATGGTCGGCCGAAGCGAGCATGTGGTTTTGGCCTTTTTATTTCGGGTTGCGGGCTTGATAAATTACTCCTGGCCTGATTTGCCCCGTGTCGTCTCGTGATTTGACGCCCGATCGTCGCTCCTTTCAGGTGCCCTGGCTGTACCTGGCTCGTGGCCTTGGCTGAGCCGAGCGAGCGAGCGAGCGGCCTACCCGGCAGTACATGTCATTTATATCAGAACGTTTATGGCAAGCGAAAACGAAGCGTGCGTGTTTGGCCGTACGTTTCCGTGGTCTTCAGGTCTTTTCGAAGGTTTCATTTGTCCGGTTTGTTTCTTTGCGCCTGTCCACGGCTTGCGGTCGTTATACACCTCGGCTTGTGACACTTTTGCATGTGCCGATAACTACGTATTCAAGAGTACCAAGTATCACGACGAATTCTGTATTGGACCAAAACGCTCTTCAAACCTCTATATTATTGCTCTAAACAAGGGGGTATTTCCAACTCCAGTTCTACTTCCATAGCCTGCCCTGAAAAATACAAAAGAAACCAATTTTGCCTCTTCGATTCCATTTCCTTCCGTTGCTGCCCCGGCTAAAAAGACAAACAGCAGACTGACAAAAGGGACGGCTGCGAAAGCAAGACCGGCAAAGGGACCTCTGTCAACAAAAGGAAAAAAAGGAGACTGATAAAAGACGACTTGCCAAAGACGACTTGTCAAAGACGACTGATAAAGGACGACTGGCAAAAAGACGACGCGCAAAAAAAAAGGTCCAGCCTACAAGGGCGGTCCCATCAACCGAAAAGAAAAATCCCAAAAGGCACGGACATCCTTCTTCACGAATGCATCTCACCGAACGTAGGGACCATGCCGTCCATCTCCATCATGACCTCCTTCGCGCTCTTGCCAGTACTCTGCATGCGCTCCTGGATCGCGGCCCAGCTGCCGGTGCCGTGGCCGCGCAGACCAGCCCAGTGCAGAGGGGTGAGCGTGTCTTGCTCGCCGGCGGGCGGGGGCAGGAGCGTGTCCTCAAAGATCATCGGAGCGGAGGGGGAGGCCTGGCCGAGCGTCGAGCCCCCGAGCGAACCGACGTCCGCAGGAGGAGTCACGCGGGCGTCGAGGGTCGAGGGGACGTCCAGGGCCATGACCTCGTAGCGCTGGAGCAGGCTCGAGCTGCTGCTGCCCTGGGCGGGGGCCGGAGCAGCAACGGCGACCGGGGGAATAGGTTCGGGCTCATCGGTGGCAAAGTAGTAGATCGGGTTCTTGTGGACGTCGTAGAAGACCGTCTTGCCGTCGTTGCGGTCCTTGGGCAGGTCGTCCGCGTAGAAGCGCTCGCGCACGCCGCGAGGCACCTGGGCGTACCATTCGATGGTCTGGACGATGGTGCGGCGGGCGCTCATGATGTCGGCCTCGACGCGGGCCGACGCCCAGTCGCGCAGCGCCGTGTACGACGAGTTCGGGCCTACGTCGTGGATGTCGCCCATGTCGAGGTCGCCGGTGCCGAGGGGCATGGAGAAGTCGAGGAGGCCCTCGCCGGCGGCGGGGGCGGCAACGACGCCAGGAACGGCAGCGTCGTCGGAGTCGATCGAGCTGGGGCTCGTGGTGGTCGTCACCGTGTCGGACTTCTTGGAGACGTCGACGGACACGGTGCTGGTGCTGGGGACGGTGGACAGGTCGCTGCTCGGGGTCGGGGCCGTGTGCTCGCGGCGCATCTTGTGCAGGGTGCCGCGGAAGCCCTTCATGGCAGACGGAGACTCAGTGCTGTCGCTTTGCTTAGCCATGTTGACTGTTGACTGTTAGGGTTTCTCGATTTCTCGTTTGCTTCTAGTTATTCAAACACGGCACTCACAGTCGTGCTTGTCCTGGAGCAAGATGTTGAGCGTAGAGGAATGAAGAGGGCGGTTTTTTTTTAAGGAACAAAATAATGATTCTTCTCGGCTTGGAGAATTCTTCACTCTTCATTCTGATCCTCGTGTTGTGGCGGTATAGAGTTGTTCGAGCCCTGATGACTCCATGTAAGCCACCACGACGCCCTCAAATCCAACCAACACTCCACGCTGCGTCCTAAAATCGCCACTGGGTATAATGCACTGCCTCTCTATACAAAAAAGCGCACCTCGCTATTCCACGCCCCGTCGTCATTACCCACGCCAATCAGTCACCCAGGCCATCCAGAAAACTCTCCGCCTGCTTCTTCGCCCGCCGCGACTCCATCGCCCTGCGCCGCTCCTCAATCTCGCTCCGCCTCTTGGCTTTCTCGTCCTCACGCGCCTGCCGCACATCCTCTGTCTTTTTGCGCTCCTCCCCCAGCGACGCCATCTCCTTCTGCCGCGTCTCCTCGTCCTTGCTGAACTTGTAGAAGCCGACGCCCTTGGTGCGGATCTCGTTGTCGGCGTCGTAGTGCTTCATCTCGGGCGGCGTCGCGCTGCGGTCGCGCTTTCGCGCCAGCGCCTCCATCTTGTCCGGGTCGTCCGGGTTGAAGGCCATGGCCTGGATGGTATCGCCCACTATGACGTTGCTCGGGGCTCTGGGGCGCGCGGACATGCGGTCCAGCTCCTCGGCGCCCAGCAGGCCGCGGCGGGCGCGGCGCTCCATGCGATCCTTTTCTGCCCGCGTGCCTCGCCGCTGGCGCCCAAACTCATCCTCGTACTCGATGATCTCGTCGGCGCCTTCTGCGCCGTCATCCTCGTCGCCACTGGAGCTCAGATCTGAGAGGTCCTTGCCTTCCTCGTTTTCCGCCCACTTGCGATCAAAGTCGATGAGGGGCGCGGCGTCGTTTTCCTGCGGGACGTAGTCGCCTCTCTTCATGGCAGCGTAGAGCCGGGCCTTGTTCTCCATGTTGCGCTTGGCGCGAGCCCGCTCGCGGGCTTCATCTTCCGTGCCGGCGACGTCCTTGAGGACGAGTTTTTCGTCCTTGGCGCGGGCCTCTGCCTCACGCTTCCTGGCAGCGTGGCTGCGGAACAGGTCTTCTTTGGGCTCCTTGGATGGACGGGCGCGCCCCGCGGTGGTGCCGGATGATGCGCCCATTGCCATTAGCGAGGACATCTGCGCGGTGAAATCTAGAGAAGAAGAGAGAGAGGCATCCTTTCTTTGCTTCTTTTTGGGCCTCTGGCCATAGAGATTCGGATCTTGAGGCATGATGTGTGATGTGGCGTTTGTTGTGGTTGGTGTAGAAGCGGTCTGGCACCGTAATGAGTGGTATCAAATCACATCACGCTCATAACAAACGCGGAAAGTACGTTTGAAGACAGCTTGGCAGCTGATTAATTTTGATGAAGCTGCGCTGTTCCGAGATGTAGCCGTTAAATGTTGTACTTGGTAGGCAGAAGCGAAGATGCTAGGCAAAGATGAAGTTGATAGTGGGGCTGAGCTCTGGGTAGGATGGTAGCAGTGGCCGGGCAGATCTGTGCTGGGGAGGCAAGCAAGATGCGATATTTTTGACTAATTTCGATCTAGAATCCAAAATAAGCTATGCAGTATATCTGATAACATTTCCAACAACAAAAAGACTCAAAACTGACAAATGGTCACGGCAACATGTCACTCTGTAAAGGGTTTGTCAGCCACATTGCAGTGGACGATTCAGCACCAGATAACCTTGCCGGTCCGGTATCTACCACAAGACGCCACAAAACGTGTACAAATTGCGCATATGCACGTCGTTTAAATCGTCCTGCTGCTACTGGAAGCTGGATAGCCTGAGCGCGGGTAGCCGCCCCGGGAAGTGGCCACGCATCATGTCACGCAGGGCTCGTCAGGCTGACGGGCAGGCAGCTAGCTAGTAAGGACCCGCTGGAGGCCGGAGAGTGATAAACGTCTGTCGTTTAGATTTTCAACGCGAGGCCGTACTCTTTCCGCAACATAAACAATTCAGCATTGAATAGACACAATGGCCATTGAAGAGATTACCAAGTACGTGCGCATCATTTCGAGCAGCTCAGCGTCTGAGATTCGTTGCAGCGTTGAACGTCGACCGACTGGCTAACACGTTTTTTCCCCCCAGGCCCGAGACCTTCCACGCCGCGCTCAAGGAGCACAAGGTGGTCGTGGCCGACTTTCACGCGCTGTGGTGCGGCGACTGCAAGATGATTGATCCCTTCTTCAAAAAGTATGTCCCTCTGATGCCCTTTACATCGTTCTCTGTCAGGGCAGCTGGTCGCAGATAGACGGCGCGCAACTCTGTTCCCTCTCTGCCAGCACCGGGGTCTACCCCGCCAGACCCCAACTGTCCCCTGCTTATCCCCAGGCAGCTGACACACAGCTGACATGGCATCTCCCAGGCACGCCGCCTCCGACACGTTCAAGGACGTCTACTTTTGCAAGATTGACGTCGATGTTCTCCAAGACCTCAGCAAGGAGCTCAACGTCCGCCGCATGCCCACCTTCATCCTGTTCAAGGACGGCCAGCGGATCGACGACACCTTTGAGCCCAACCCGCCCCAGCTGGACGCCTTTCTTGCCAAGGCGCTGTAACGGACGTTGCGTTTGATCAGCATCCTGCTTTTCAGTTTGATTTATAGCATAGACGACATGTAGACGGGAATATGAATCAATCAATGCCTCAACCGGCCTAGCATGCGCGCTCTTTACATGTGCAATGACGTGCTGCCCATCCCTCTGTAACAACCCCACCAACAGCGCTGTAGCCCGCCTGCGATCGGCGCTGTCTGCCCTGCGAGTGCTGGACGTGTACCGAGTACAGTGGTGTACGTGCGTGCGACGTTTTCAACCCACCCCGCTATCGGATCTGGGTACCGCTGCGCGCAGATAAAATGGACTCGCCGTTGGACGCTCTTAAGCTTCTTTTCCCTCATCACACACACTTGCATTGTTTCTGCGCGAATTGCTCATCATGTCTGCTGCTAACCAGGTCTTCATTGCCGTCGTCGGTAAGCAATCTACACTCGGCTCGCTATCAACGCAATCAACGCCCGCGCGTCTCTAACTCTCGTCTCCCCAGGTGCTGGCGGCGTCGGCAAGTGCTTCTTGTCGCAGCTCCAGGCCCTCGCGACCCGACGACCCTCCCCCAAGCTCAGCCTCTGCTACATCTCCACCAGCAAGAAGGCCCTCTACAACGACGACTACTCCGAGATCAGCGTCGACACCGCCCTCGACTCCCTCGCCGCCTCCACCAAGACGCCCCCGGAGCTGTCCGAGGTCATCGAGTACCTCGCCGCCGCCCCCGCCAAGACGATCCTCGTCGACAACACGAGCTCCCAGGACGTCGCCGACAAGTACCCTCTCGCCCTCTCCCGCGGTGTGAGCATCGTCACCCCCAACAAGAAGGCCTTTTCCGGCTCCTACCAGCTGTGGAAGGACATCTTCATCGCCGCCACCGCTTCGGGCGCCAAGGTCTACCACGAGTCCTCCGTCGGTGCTGGTCTGCCTGTTATCTCCACCCTCAAGGACCTCGTCGACACCGGCGACAAGGTCACCAAGATCGAGGGTGTCTTTAGCGGCACCATGTCCTTCCTCTTCAACTCGTTCGCCCCCACTGAGGGACAGGGCGGCAAGTGGTCCGAGGAGGTCAAGAAGGCCAAGGCACTGGGCTACACCGAGCCCGACCCCCGCGACGATCTCAACGGTCTCGACGTCGCCCGGAAGCTCACCATCCTCGCCCGTCTTGCCGGCCTGCCCGTCGAGTCGCCTACCGCTTTCCCCGTCCAGAGCCTGATCCCCAAGGAGCTCGAGACCTGCGCCAGCGGTGACGAGTTCCTTGAGAAGCTGCCCGCTTTCGATACCCAAATGGAGGAGACCAAGGCCGCTGCCGAAAAGGCTGGCAAGGTTGTTCGCTTCGTCGGCAGCATCGACGTCGCCGCCAACGCCGTCAAGGTCGGTCTGCAGGAGTTTGACCGCTCACACCCCATTGCCGCCCTCAAGGGAAGCGACAACATCATCAGCTTCTACACCGAGCGCTACGGCAGCAATCCCCTCATCGTCCAGGGCGCCGGTGCTGGCGGTGATGTCACTGCCATGGGTGTGACTGCCGACCTCATCAAGGTCGTTTCGCAGATGCCGTAAATATGCACGAAATGAAATGAAAAGGAATATACAAAAAGGGAAATATCCGGTTCCGGTAGAATGAATTAAAAAGACGCTGGAAGTCAACATTCGACATCATCTTCGCCTCGTTGCTTGTGCTTGTGTCCCCGAGACGTCATCTGCTGTACTGATTGAGCTTGCGTGTGTAGCTTCTGATTTTGATTCTGACCCTGGCGCGTCGCCGTGTTCAGGGGGACAGCCGTGTCGGAAGATTCTCCAGCTCCAGAGGACCAGGTCAAGAATAATGAGCATCAATACAGGCACAATAAACATCAAGCCGATGAGGAGCTGCAATAGAAGCATTAGCTGGAGCTCAGGACACGGGCGCAAAGCTGATAATCATACGCAAGCCACAGACAGGTAGCGCACAATGGACGAAGAGTAGAGAAACAGTCCGGCGCTGTACAGCCACCACTCATTTGGCGGAGACGACGACATGATTGCTGGTCTTTGACGAGAAAGGAAAGGAGATATAAAGGAGTGATGGGATTGTGAAGCGTCGCGAAACGGGAGAGCAAGTAGGGGTTCGTCGTACTCGGCCTGCTCGGCTGGCCCCGTGCTTGTAGTCCCTTGTAATTGTGGCGCTGTGTCTCTTTGCGCCACGGTGAGCTGGCATGCCAACAGCAAGCACAAATCGGAGAGTTTTGGATCCCAACGAGGGACATTCGAAAAATACGAGACTTCCTTCAAATAAAACCTCCTACGCCATGTATAACCAATTTTTGGCAACCATTCAGTAACTTATAGCTTGCCTTAAGGAACCTGCCAGCGCGCGCCGTTGGCTGTGTGTAGACTGCGCTTCACCGCTTTCCTAATCTGGCTCCACTTGACCTGACATCGCAAACTTCTTCGACGCCGCCAATTCACTTTCGATTCGTAGTATATATATACACTCGGCAACGGACACTCAAACCAAAATGCCGGGAACAGCACAGAAGAAGGTGAACCGCGAGAGGTTCCACGCTGCGCGAGACAAGAGCAATGTCGCCCAGATGCCGCGCAAGCGGTTCTACCGTCAGCGAGCTCACGCCAACCCATTCTCAGACCACGCCTTAGAATAGTATGTAACGGATTTTATGAATATTCGGAGACCAGTTGGGAGCGACTTGGTTGGCTAACAGCATGACAGTCCCGTATCACCGGCAGACATGGACTGGGGGAAATATTACCCTGACTATGTATCAGAGACGCCAAGCGATGAGACCATGACCGGCCAGCCGAAGCCCTTGAAGCAGGATGTTGAGATTGTTGATATTGGCTGCGGCTACGGTGGTCTTCTTGTTGCTCTGGCCCCCATTTTCCCAAATAAGCTCATGCTTGGTAAGATTGCATCTCATGATGAACGCGGCCCCATGAGAATCTTATACTAACTCTCCACCGCAGGCCTCGAAATCCGCACACAGGTAACCGCCTTTGTCCAGGAGCGCATCTGGGCCCTCCGCAAGCAAAATGAGAGCAAGCTCTACCAAAACGCCGCCTGCATCCGCGCCAACTCGATGAAGTTCCTCCCCAACTTCTTCAAGAAGGGCCAGCTCAGCAAAATCTTCATCTGCTTTCCCGACCCGCACTTCAAGGCCCGCAAGCACAAGGCGCGCATCGTCTCCACGACGCTCAACTCCGAGTACGCCTTTGCGCTGCGGCCCGGCGGCATCGTCTACACCATCACCGACGTCGAGGCGCTGCACCACTGGATGGTCGAGCACTTTGAGGCGCACCCGTCCTTTGAGCGCGTGTCCGACGAGGAGACGGAGGCGGACCCTTGCGTCGCGGTGATGCGCGCGGAGACGGAGGAGGGAAAGAAGGTGGCGAGGAACAAGGGTCTCAAGTTTGTGGCGCTGTACAGACGGCGGGAGGATCCTCCTTGGTAGGGAAGCGAGGGCGAGAGCGAGAGAGAGAGAGCGAGAGGTGTGCGCGTGATTTCTGGGAAAATCGGCGTTGAAATCTTTAGTTAAAACGTACAAGACGCATTTATGATAATTAAGACATGTACAGACATGAAAGCCTTTGTCGGAATGAGACCGCGAGACCGGATAATGCCGCCAGGTGCAGAAGCTTTAGTGACCGCTTCAGAAACCAGCTATAAGCACCTCACCACAACTTAGTTTTTGGACATGCTTGTCCAGACGCGTCAGCCTGAATGGCTTGATACTTGATTTCATCTCAAGCCCTGTAAAGGTCCCAAGTAAAGAGGACCAGTGCAGAACCTACCCATGGCTCACCGCAGACGATTTATCAACGCTATACGTGGCCACAATATTACCCGCAGCTCTCAAGGAAGGGTGGTTTGCCATTTAAAAGAAAGCCCCTTGAAATATGGCTGTGTCTCGGCGTCACTGCCGCTTGTGATCATGATGCCGTATGTAGCGCGGCGCAGCGCTATATACGATATTGGAGCATGGCAGGGGGGCGAGCAAGGTAAAGTGAATAGCACAATAGGGCATCCTATACTGTGTTTTGAGTGTAGTATCCTTACCAAACTTTTATACAAGGGCGTCTCAGTCTCCTTCATCGGCATGGTGCTGCCGCTTCCCTCCACAGCGCTCTACCGCTAACACCGACTCATGAGCCTCAGGCGAACGAACGCCACAGATGGGTTCATTTCATAACCACAACCATAGCAATTGTGCCCCCAGGCTGGACAAATGCTACCCGCATCCACAGATGCCTCCCCGTGCGCGTAAATAGTTTGCAAAGGCCTGTCATGACTTGCTGTATCTGACAACTATGCCGGTCACCACTTGGGAATTAGGTAAATATCAAGCCTAGAGGCTATCCCCAAGCTTTTAGCCTCAAAACAGTAAGGTCCTGATACATACGACCATAGGTAAAGGAGTATTCCGGATCCCGTCCGCTCTCCGATAGACAAACCTTTGACCGGCAGATTAGTAGTTGGGCCGGTGACGACCAGCGAACACCGGCTGTTGTATGTTCTTGTTCGTTACGTTTTTTTTTTCTTGGAGACTAACTAGTTGTCGTCGATCTATGAGCCTCATTTGCTCATGCTTCTGTCACATACGACCATAGATAGAGGAATATTCCGGATCCCGTCCGCTCTCCGATAGACAAGCCTTTAATCGGCAGATTAGTAGTTGGGTCGGTGACGACCAGCGAACACCGGCTGTTGTATGTTTTTTGTTCATGATTTTTTTTTTTAGACACTAGTCGCTGGTCGTCGATATATGAGCCTCATTTGCTCCTGTGTCTCCCACATACGACCACAGATAGAGGAATATTCCGGATCCCGTCCGCTCTCCGATAGACAAACCTTTAATCGGCAGATTAGTAGTTGGGTCGGTGACGACCAGCGAACACCGGCTGTTGTATGTCTTTTTTTGCTGCTTTATTTCTTTTTGTTTTGTTGTTTCTTCACAGCGGCGACGATAAGTACAACCACGACAATAAGCACAGCGGCGAAGCGGCGATGATGGACTGGTACCAGTACGCAACATCGAGGACCCTGAGAGGGACGAGGACGGCTGGGTAACGATAGAGAATACAGATTCTTGAGCGGAAGAACGACTGTACTCAGTAGCGATCGGCAATGGTTCTATCCCCGCTTCTTGCCTAATGTTTCTACTGCACAGATGTTGAGGACGACATCATGTGCTTTGCAGATCTTGCATGTCTGCGTTGACATTGACTTTATTTTGACACAGGTCATGGCTGGTCGGCAGCTGGACAATCCAAGAATATACAGTGATACAGGATTGGACAAACACCGAGGACCGGCGCCAAATGATGCATACTGTTGGGGCTTTTGGTGCGCGCCACAATGGCTTCGAGTTTTTGTACTTGCGGAGGCTGCTGCAGAAGCGCGCGTTGTATCTTGCGGCTACGATCAATATCTTGAAGAAGGAATCTCCCAGAAGTGGCTACGCCATGCAGCATACTCGCCCCTAGCTTCCACTGTGCGTGAGGCTCTGCTTGAGACGGACGGCTTGGCGCAGTTCGTCAACTCACTCGACCCAAGTTTACTTCAGTATGCTCAATGCGTAAAGTTGAGAACAATGGATGTTAAGAAAGATGAAGGCATGGATCTCGTCCACTTCTTCGACATGTAAAAATGGTGAAACCAAATTTAACGCCACCTTGTCAAGCAAGGCTAGAGTGCCGGGCGGAGCGGGCTGGGCTGACAAACTGATAGATCTCCGGCAGTGACAGGACGTTTTCCAGATACAATCTACGCCTCATGGTACTTCTCCATAAAATATAGATGGT
The DNA here is from genome assembly GCA_037575805.1 of Lecanicillium sp. G3. Lineage (NCBI taxonomy): Eukaryota > Fungi > Ascomycota > Sordariomycetes > Hypocreales > Cordycipitaceae > Lecanicillium > Lecanicillium sp. G3. The sequence goes on from JAZHPD010000039.1 coordinate 283,618, forward strand.
GCCGGTGACATGTCAAAAAACAACCAATCCTGTGAGGGCTTATCTGTGGTCATGTCTGAAATAACTCGTGCAAAGTTGAAAGTTCTCACTCGGAATATATAATGCTTTGTGACTAATGCAAAGAAACGATTGATGCCTGTGATTTTTGTACCAGAATGCTCCTCTCAATGTATAACTAGGCTCTGGCTTGCGCTCTCCTAGGCGCCAACCTTGCCCCGGCACCCGGGTAAGGTTGTTCCAGGGCCTGCCCAGGGGCTGTCTATTTGCTATCCACCTGTAGTTATTGCAAAGCGAGCCTCCCAACTCTCCAGGCCGTCGGAGAAGCCACGGCTGAAAATGCATATTGCTTCTGAATCGAGGCCAAGGGCAAGAGACAGAGGAGATTGACGCGTTGAATAGCTTTACCTTGACTCAAGCTTAAGACAAGAAACGGGGGTTTAAAACAGCGTTGCAGCCGGTGTGTCCCCCGACGAAATATATTGAGATTGCAACATCAGCGTGCAGCAATCAAACTGCGTTATATCAAGGGCCCCCTTTCCCTATTAGACCAAGCTTGGCACATCACATCTGCAGGCCCCTGTGTTGCCTATTTACCCCGCATTGACCATTCGCCTTATTGAGCATTTGCCTTCTACATCCGTCAACCTCATCGCATTAGTTTCAAATCACGCCGGCCATCGTCGGCGGCGAGGCTCAAAATGGCCGACAACAAGCAAGATGACTTGCTGGACCCCGTATCGCAGCGAAAAAGGCGCTGGTCGCCCAAGGTCCGCACAGGCTGCCACACATGCCGGTTGGTGCCTTTCTTTCCCGCCATCCGTCGCTTTCTAATCTCTGCCTGAAATGCGACTGACTCGACTAATTCCAATCCGCTCTAGTGCGCGACGAATAAAATGCGATGAGACTCAACCAGTCTGTAAAAACTGTCGCGTCAAGGGACGCGCATGTTCATACCCACATCAAGCTCACGCCGGCCCCCTGAACCTGAGAATTTGGAAAGCGCCCGCTCCTCCAGACTGGGACTATCACGAGGGCTTGCGCTACTGTAAGGGGGGATATTCATTCTTCGATTCTGATAGATGCGAAAAACTGCTAACAGCCAGTGTCATTTACGCAGATATTGCAGTCACTTTCGAGTCCAATCCAGGCCGGGCTGCGCCAAAACACACGCCTGAGCAACAGATGAAGACCGTTTTCCCTGATCTGCACATTTGCAAACACGAATCAATACCGTCTTTCTTAATGCTTGTCACATTCATGAAGATCGAAAGATGTTGCGCATCCCAGGGTGTCATTGTACAACCAGGCTCCTCGACCGCAATCAATCATCTTTGGCACTTGCTGTTCGAGTACATGGGTAAAGCCATACAACTCCTAAACCATTGCATAGGTGCGGGCTATACTCCACGATTTAATCTCTATCGAATAGTTGATCTCCTAAGTATTGAGGTACGGTCTCGCCTTGCCAAAAAAAAAAAAAAAAAAAAAAAGAGCTCGCATTTTTTCTGTTTTACATATGCATGGAGTTGCTAACTTGAAAGAGCCTCAGTTGTCCATTGTAAATTCGCCACACTGGCGTCCACATCTGCTTGGATTTCTTGCACTTCTCGAGGTCTACGGCGGAGTCTATTCTGTCCTTGAATCTTCTCATGACCCCTCTCCAGTTTTAGGTCTTCAGTTTGTTTTCATGTAAGTCGAGCACATAGCTTCCCGCGTACTGGCTAATGCAAAATTGAAGCTACGGGCTTATGTGTAACAGTACTAGCCCTGTTCACGATCAAATCGCTGAGCTGAACCGGTTTAGTGACGAAGAAATCCTTCGCATATATTGTGCAATGTATTTCCGCACTATTCCATGTCCCAGCCGCCTGTTCATCACTATAGTCAGGATAACAAGACTGCGTGTCTTGGCGGCCAAGCTCCCAGCCACCGATGGGAGGATACGATCAGCATCCAAAACAATCTCTGCTGAAATTAATCAATTCTCGCCGGACGGCTGGGTTGAAACGTACAATCTCCCAGACGACCCAAAAATTTACACCTTTGCGCGTGTATTCAAATTAGCCACCACCTTATACGCCTTACTAACTGTACTGGACCACCTACCTGGAGACTTTCAACCTCCAAACACTCCAGATTCTTCAGACATAATAACGTATTACCGCGGTGCTCTGCTTTCCGCTCTCATGGACGCAAAGGCAATACCTCGTGGGCTCGTGGGCATGGGCTGGCCATTAGCTGTACTGGGCATGGCTTTTCATGATGGTACCGTGGCCGAACGGGCAATTATTATAAACTTTATCGAGGATCTGAGAGCGCTCCCAGGTTATAGTGCTGGCCCATCAACACTTCACTCGTTGCTCCTTGATTTTTGGGAAACAGACAGGAGCGACTGGGAAGCTTGCTTCTACAAGCAATCGCAAGTAATGGCCTAGTTCTTCAAGGGCACGAAACTCGGGAGTCGGACGGCAAATATGTATAAAGTCAGATGCAAGGTGGCATGCCCAACGAACAGGCTCGGATGTACGCATACTGGGATGGGCTTAGATATGAGCCTAAAACAAATAAATATATGGGTTTCTTTTTGGTGCCCATCTCAGAGCTAGTTGCACGTAGATATGAATAAAATCCTTGGTGTTTCTCTCTTTTGAAAAACTAGCCCAAACTACCACTATATTGCAGAGCGGGTTATATTTAGTAATACTGAGCTTATGCTAGATGGAAAGTGTTAAACAACCGATTTCCAGTATCGGTGCCTTTGGTCCCGGTAAATTTGTTGCACGATAGCCTCAGAGCTACCATTCTCACCCGATGCCGGTCCATCATCGTTCGCAGTGCATGGCCTTCTGCGACTGTTTGTTCCTGGACCACTCCCTCCACGACGAAAATGTTGTTGAGATCGTTCTTAAGCAGCGTGATGCGGCGTACAAAATCCATGACGCTTTTGCCGCTGTTGACCACTGAATCAACAAGAATAACATTCTTTTGCGTCTCAAGGTGATGGCTCCCGACGTCTTCGGGACGAAAAGCATGCACAAACATGGCCTTGGGAAAGGCTTGGTTGATGCCGAGGGCCATGGGTTCCCCCCCGCGCATGAGCGCGATGATTGTCGTCTGTGCCTCATCCGCGAGGCGGAACCCGGCCGTCTGGTGACCTTGCACATGGGGCATGCTGAACTTCTCGACGCCAATCATGTCCACGAGAAAGCGCAGCGCCAGGAACCGACCGACTTCTTGGTGTGCCTCCCGGAGCGCCACGCCGGTGACGGAGGCATCGCGCGTCGGCGACATGAGCAGCGCTGCCGCATTCGTGTTTGTGGCGTGGACAACGGTGTCGCTGCGCGTGGGCGCCGATGCAGGTACGGTGGCGGGTTCCTCTGTCCCGCGGCGGCGCAGGATCTCTTCAAGAAACTCGGCGTCCGAGAATGACAACACTGGTAGCCTCTCGGCGTCGAGACGTGGTGTGGCGTGCGGCGGGAGGAGCACTTGTCGAGCGGAGAGTCTGCGTGTGTCAATCGCTTCACCAAGGGCGTGCTCCATGCTGTGACTCCGCATGCTTGCGTCACCAGAAACCACAACGGAGCTGTTTGCTGCTTCTAGCATTGGAATATCAAGAGGGCTGTCACCAAAGGCCCAGGCATAAACATTAGCTTGCTTTCGAAGATTAGTGACAATCTCCGCTTTGAGCTCCGGCGTCACGACAATCTCATCCGATATTCTTCCCCCGCCAATGACTTTCATTTTTGGCCCAAAGCCGGCCTTATCCAGCACGCTTTGCCAAACACGCCGAATTCCGCAAGTTAGCACAACCACTCGCATATGGCTGTGTTTGCAGATATGCTGGAAAAAGGCACAGAACTCTGGATGTAAAGTGATGGACGATGCCACTTTATCACACAGAGTCTCAAAGTCTTCGTCATCGACTGATTCCTCATACAGCAATGTTGCTTGACGAAATGCGGCCTCGGAATGGCCGAGGGGACTGCTGAAGAGGCTCTTTAGCGGACAGACGTACAACGTGTCCTGGCCAGAGCCATGCACGTCTTGCCAAAACATGGAACCGGCATCTTGACTGGCCAGGGTCTTATCCGCATCAACTACCAAGACAGTCTCTGGGCGTTCTCCCCCGGCTAAGGCCGCCTCAACCTTGGCGATGGCGAGAGCGAGGTTGCGTTCCGCGTTGGACTGCTCGAAATAGTGTACCAGTTTCAAAGTAAATGCAAGTGGATCGGCGTGCTGCGGAATCACGGAAAACAGAATGCTATGCTCTCTACACAGTTGTCGGAGCTGCTCAATCTCGGCCTTCTGCCACTGGTACAGGTGTGTGGCAGATGTTGGCGCGCGCCGGCGGAGCGTGTCGTCGCATCGACGCTTGAGAATAGTGGGAGCCGGCACCTCCAAGTAGATGATGTGTGTGTAGACTCGAAAGTCGCTGGCAGTAGCGACAATCTCACCTTCCACATCGTTTTCCGTCCAAAACATGTAATGACCGGTGACCAAAGCAGTGTGGCCTAGCGTCAAGGACTGCTTTGCAATACTGGCAATTGCTTGCTCTCGGACACGGCATTTTTCCTGTTCGTCTAATTCGGCAAAGGCTCTGAGACCTCCTGGTACGTGGGCAGATATCATATCTGATCCTTCGTAGAAACCAAAGCGTCCATGGTCGACGAGGAGCTTTATCTGATGCATCAGAGTAGATTTTCCAGACCCCGGAAGTCCGTATAGACCGACCACCGTCGGCCGCTTATCAGGGCCTAGGCCAGTATCAAGGCTAGCTGGAGCGGTTGTAGGCATGATGCTAGTAGCGTGCGGATGCTGGGGGTGAATAGTCGATTAAAGCGAAGATAAAAGTGGCAGTAAAGATGCAGTCTTGCTGATTAAATAAACAAAAGGGCTCTAGTTCCGTACACTATGAAATCGAGGCATAGCACTGACCGGCGTCGTACGGGCAAAGAGGTGCAACTCTGACTCAATGCCATGCAAGGCTCGGCCGGGTTATGGGAGTAGAGGCCAGATTTTTCTCAGCCGAGAGCATACTTTTTCAAATTCAGAGCAGTTAAGTCCATGGCGAGAGGCGACCTCGGATATTTTTGTCTTCTTGGCCGGATTGATCACTTCGCGTACCTGGTCGGCATTCGGAGAACGGCAAATCTTTGCAGCCACGCGGTAAAACAGCCATCTCGATGTGTACTTGGCCATCATGTAGGTGTAGACTAGAGTGTGTGGTACCGTTTTGTACCGCGGCATTCCTCGGAGCGGGTAGCCGTCGTGTGCTGAACGGCTGAGAATGTAAAATACGTCTGCAGTCTCGCTCAGCCGCTGCAGCCGAGTCAGCGCCTCGCGACGTTCTAGCAGCTCTTCGCGCAAACGCTCCCGATACCAGGCGGGACTCTGTCTCGGGAGACGGAGAAATCTGTGCCATCTGAGAAGTGGTGGCTTCCGCATCGTGACTCGGGTAGCGGCGCATTCACTTCGTTTTGTTCACGGAAAGTCAAGGACGGCTAGGTAGATGACGGGTCAGCAACCTTGTGCGTTTACATGTCTGTGTAACGTCGCTGCCTAAGGTACCAACCTGGAAACGTAGCTAGAGGAGCATACAAAAACAGAATCAGTGCAACTGTATTAATAAGATTGATAATCTCCTGTCTTGTTGTCGGATCGAGGGAGGCGAAAAGGGCCGGCGACGAGCTATATCTCTAAATACATCCGACAATATCCCTGAGCCTATTAAAAGGTATGTGCAATATGAGCCTCATTATATTTACGTTGGCAAAATATCAAGGTGAAAAGAACTGGTCTGGCTTGTCAAGTAGAAGCGTAAATGAGCGGGTGTATGCATGTGTCTTGATGGGACCCATTATGCAAAACACTATATGAAGACGGGAAGCGCAGACTAGTACAGCACCGACTACACTTGTGATATGTATTCGACGAATAGGCCGGGATGCACTTAGAGTGGGTTGGGATTACATATGAGTCTGGGACAAAAGAAATATACGTACTGGTTTTCTTTCACGTATTTGAATGTCCATCTCAGAGTTCCTTAGATATCTTTCTCCTTACGTACTGTCGTCGGTGGACAGTGTGAACAGCATCAGGCAATCTTTGTTTTATATTTAAAAAAATAATAAATATATTAAATTAATAAAAATTTAATATATTAAAAAGATAATCTATTTTTTTAGGTATAAATCTATTTAATATATTTATTATAGAATTATTTTAGTATTAGTGGTGGTTTTATTGAGGAATGTTTAGTATGTATTTTGCAGTGTTTTGGGCGGTGGTGACAGACTTTTGGAACCCCACTGTACTAATTCAGCGCCACCCATCAGCACCACCCACTTTGCAGTGCTACCAGGCTCCGTGGCGTGCGCACCACTGTAGCAGCAGTTTAGCGGGATTCCATGGTGCTGGGCTGACCGACGGATAATTTACGAAACAGCGCTCGCTGACTGAAGCCACTTCGGCCACCGCCCTGCGCTAACTGTTGCTGTTGAGAGATTGCGCGTCTCAAGGTGACGACTGCCTTTACGTCATGTAGCGGGGGAGCCAAATGTCGGGGAAAACTCCCGCCGTTATTTTTAGCCGTGTATGGACTCAATGAACAGATGTCTGCTCGTATACAATTGTGGGTTGTGCCTGGTTGGTACGGTCGTCTACGATTTCCCTTTGCTGTCATGGGCTGGCGGCGTCGCAACGGCGGAAGCACACCAGTGCGAAATCATCAGGCCGCCATTGGGGCCGCGCATTAAGCATATAAAAACTAACTAGTTAGTTAACTAGTTAGTAACTAACTATTCAAGCCACATAATCTTAAGGCGCTCCTGCCAGCCACTGTGCGCATTCTTCTCCTAGCTCTTCAACAGCCTTGGTCTCATACCTCTCTATATCGGCTGCTGTGAGAACATCTCGCCATCTGCCATTGGTACCCTTGTTGATAAAGGTATCGGCGCCCTTGTCGTACAGCTTGTCCGATTCAGGAAGACTGTATTGCGCTGATCGGCCTTTCATGTATTCAAAAGTGCAGTGCTCAATGATCGTGGGCCACAGCTCGTTAGCAACCTTAATGTCCAAGTAATCCGCAATGCGCCGAATTTCCTTCTCCATGTTCTTCTTCAAATCGGCAAAATGAACCAGGAGAATATTTGGCAAGTGTCTTGCACCCCACCATCCTCTCACGTAGGCCCAAAACGGAGAGTTCGCTCTGCTCTCATCCTCGTCATTGTCGAGAAACCGCAGAAACTCGGCCCTTGCATCAGGGCTTGGCCGCTGTAATGGCTTTCCGATGCCTTCGACGCCCTTGTTTTTGTACTCGTAAAAGTATGGTCTCGCGTTGGAGGTGTATTCATGCCAGCTCCACATCGTGTCGCGCCCATCTCGCAGCACACAAATGTATTTGGCCGCTGGGCTATACACAAGAGCGTCGATGGGCAGGTGTGATTTGATGAACCGGCGGTGGGACTGCGCTTCACATTTTGCTAGCACTTCATCGGCTGCGAGCTGTCGCTTCTCGAGCCATGGCGACGTCGCGTGCAAGTCCGTCTCTTCGGACCCCGCAAAGATAAGCTGGCTCACAATTTGCTGCATCCATGTCGTCCCAGACCTGGACCAGGTGCTAATGACAATGTCGTCAGGTCGGAACTGAAACCGATTCCAGATGCGAGAGTCGATACTGTGGTTCTGTAACTCTCGGCTTTTCACAGGCCAAACCGCGTTGGCAGACTCCGGGGCGTGGGCGGCCATGATCACTTTTATTCTGGGCAAGACGTTGCGCACCTGTGGAGCGGAACCTTGGGGGGTCAGCCGGGCCTTATGAGATTGGCAGCGTTCGTCAATTTTCGGAATGGCTTATTCCTGCTGTAAGCTGATTTACACGTATCCGTGGAAAATTCGTGCATGTCCTCGGATGCGCAAGGCGTTTTCTCAAAATAATGTCTAGTATTTCTAAATAAACATCTTCTCATAATATTTCTCATAATATTTCTCATAAATTTCTCTTATCTAATAGAGTCATTGTGCCTTTAGTCGTACCCGCCTTTGAATCACAAGATGGCCATCCCCCAACATGGCACTCATCTTCCTCTTGTCCCTCGAGCCCTGTCCATCGCAACCCCTCGCCCATTCCCATATTCCACCATAGCTGCCAGTAGCGCTCTTCGAAAATCGACATCCAGAGTCTGACCACTGGCATTCGTAGCCACACGGCATAGTACGCCCACCACTTGGTACTATATGCCACCACTACTGTTGGGTCAACAACAATTGGCGAACCACCGGTAATATTCCGTATCGCCAAGGGCAGCATGGCGCATTCTGATATTAAACACTCGGGAGGCTCTGGAAAGCGCAGAGCATCTGCCTCCCATGCTGTTTTCGGGCTTCGGAGCTTGGGCTCCAGGAACATGTCGCCGTCGAGAACCGCAATGCCATTCCAGCATGTTCCGACGTCTAGTACGCGGCCTTGGCGCACCGACTTCCTGTCTTCTTCGGAAGTGAAAAAGGGCCAGAATCCGCTGATTGGTCGCCCGCAGCGGTCTTGAAGCACCCATGAGTCGTAAAGAGCAGCGTTGTCCATATCCAAGCCACAAGCCATCCGCCGTTTCGCACTTGGAGGCTGACCGTCGCTGGTGCCCCCGTTGATGTCATCGCCACCGACTGCGGCAATGAGCTTCAAGACGTCGGTGTGATGGTAAACGACGTCGTTCAACAGGACAACGGTGTCGAATCGGCGACCTGATTTTTCCAGAGCTTGCAGCGCGCCGTTGCGCAGGTTCGTCATATAGCCTACGCGGTGTCCGACGCTCCGCCAAGGGTCCTCCAGAGGCTCCTCGCGAATCCCGCTCGTAATGTTGAGGTTGTGCATAATTTTGCGCTGTGAGAGTTTGCGACTGAAGTGCAGGAGCTTGCTCGCAGTGTTGTCCTGGCTGTCGTTTTCCGACATGGAGACGTAGACATTCGAGCGGCCAAGAACGTCAATCAATGTCAGCGTTTCTGATGTCCAGGCATCGAGCATGTCTTCATTGTTCCAGAAGGTGGCCGAGATATAGTAGGATGAATTTCGCGCCTGGAGCGACTGCAGTGTCGGCGATGCAGATATGATTGAGGCAGCAGTCTGAAATGGCGACGCAATGCCCCATATGTAAACCCACAGGGTAAAAAGGGCGCCGCATACCCATAGGATGCTCAACGTATCGAGGCTTTGCGACGAGCCCCTCGCCGACCAGGGAGAGTGCCCGATGCGGGACTCTGCCGCGGGAGTTTGTATCTGCCACCTTGGTATGAGGGGGCAGGCATGACTGTCTTTGCCCGCTTGCTTGGCCTTTGCGAAGCTCAAATACGCTTTCCAGGCTCGAAGGGCAACCTTTGCAGGTATGAATACCAGCACGAGGGCGAGGTAGGCGCTCAATGGCGTGGAGTTGTGGGTAAGGATGAACGGGAAAAAGCGAAAGAAGAGCGCCGGTAAAACGAAGAAGCAGACAATTACCTGGTTATTGCGCTCGTGGTCGAACGCATTGCGCCAAAAACGTCTGAGTCGGCATTCGTGGGAGCCAAGCGGGCGCGGTTGGTAGGATTCCGCAATGCATTTCTTGTAGCCCTGTGTGCGAATGGTGATCTGACTGTTGATCCCAACGTTCTCCTCCACAGTGGCACAGCACGGTCGCGTGCTCACAGGCATACTAGGATACTGCCACCTGTGTCCGGGCGAGCTGTCAGGCTTGATAACCTTAAACCTTAAGTTGGAAACAGGAACAGTACGCCGAATGGGGCAGCTCATGCATGCTGTGATGGGTTCAGAACACGCAAAGATGCAACAAACAGAGCGGACGCCAGCCTCTTCATTACATGTACTGCTGTTCCCGTGACGAAGAGACCACAATGCACTTAAATATTACCGTCGAGTCCTTTGCGGTTAGGCTGACTGCCCAGTTGTGGACAATTGCCCAGTTGTGGACAACTGCCCCGTGTCTCCCCCACACTGTAGGGCCGCGTCCAAGACTCAGCCCCAGCCTTGCAGCCCGCCGAACCGCTGAGACAGCCCGCCGCATTTCCGGGATGACGTACGCGGCCACGCTGACACTGCTGGTGGCTGGCTTGCTGTTAAGATGCACGGCTGGGGGTCGACAAGAGATGTCGGCCAACCGGAGACGAACTGGCGTGAGGAGCCTTACATACAGACTCGACTCGAAATTGTTGGCCGGCACATCAGTGACCGTCCACCTTGGGGAGACTTGTAGGAAGAAGCCAGGCTGTAATCCCTGGCCCTGGTTTCCCCACAAAGACATGTGCCAACGCACATTACTCCGTTGCTAGGTGTGGTCCGCTGAGTGTTCCAAATAGCAAACTCCACTGGGTCAACGAGGGATTCCCGGCTAGCTTCGCAGAAGAAATGTCTCATTTCCTGGTGGAGACGACGGTAGGGCTGTACACCTACTTTCCTTGTATCGTGAGTTACCAGGCCTGTTGTGCGCTTGGAGTTTGGCAGACGTTTGACGCTGCTGCTACCGCAAATGATCTGCTACAACCGGCAATGGCCACCTCTCCGATCTGGCAATGCTGGCTGTCCGAAACTGGTACATCGTCGACAGCGGCATCCTCTCTACTGACCCGACAAGCATCGCCTAATCATCTACTATGGTCTTTTCTCGTTTACCGTTAACAAGGCCGTCGTCGGTATGTAGCCACCTCACCTCTTGTACCCCGACTTTCCCCAAATCGAGCAACAGCGTCGCGCATGCCAACGACAGACAACCACACAAAATTGTGAGACCGTCGAAATACTACTATTTCAACCGCCCATCTGCTGCACTCGTGATGCGTATATTATTGTGCGATTGTGTATCATGGTTTAGTGTAGCGCCCATTAAGTGCGTCAGCTACGTGTAGTTGAACGCTTGTTTAACCAACAGCCAGGCGATACTTGAAAGCATGGTATACGAAATAATTGCACATAGATACATTGAGTTTAGGGTGCTACTGTACTTCGTACCATTGGCTGCGCATCTGGACAGAGTCACTAAAGAAGCCGCCAACCACTGAAACCGGAAACTTATTTCGTCGCTTATCTGTTCTTTGTATGATGATCAACGTAGATTTCTGTTTATCGTTATTATGCACGCATGTTGTTCAAGCGTTGATGTAATGGCTTAATAAAATAACAATTATCTAGTTAGCGACCTGTTCGGTCGGCTTGGTCCGGAGTTGCCATTTTTCTCCGCCCAAGTTGAGATAACAAAACTCAACTTAAGGCATTGATACTGTGTACCGTGCTCTTGAAACGCCTATATTTCGTTAGCGGCTAGTATTTACTATATGTAAGTTTTCGAGACGCCGCACATCATCGTTTTGAGGAGCTGCGCGAATTGGCGATTCTGCAACACCGAAGCCCGAAGGAGCTCCGCACCATTTTGACCCTGAAGGACTTGGACCCGGAGCTTCTCGGCAACGGGGGCTGAAAGAAAGGAGTCCAGCATAGCTCCAAAATTTCTGTAGCTACTAATAAGTAGCGATGAATTGTTTGGCGCTTTCGCCCAACTTTAATCCTTACGTTGCTCACGCTTGCTTGCTGATTCTAGTAGATCTCAGCGTACGCACCTTGATACTCTTCAGCCATTGTACCAGGAGACGAGTTGGAGATGCTTGCCGTATATTCTCTTGGATCAGAAATGTCAACTCTCGAGCTCGCAGTTGGCGATCTGTGTTGTACTTTCAATACTCTGCTGGAGAGTCTTCTCAGTACCCCACCACGCTGGTGCCCTGAGAGTTGCTCGGCCGCGACAGTCAGTCTCTTCCTGCAAAGTCTAAAAAAGCCGCAATCAATTGAAAGCAGCAACAGTGCAGAGTGCGTCTAGACTGCGATCCTGGGCAGACTTTTACCCGACACAGATCAGCATATGCAGAGCGGTTTCATTCGCATAAGCTTCCGGCTATACCAGGAAGACGACTACAACATCAACATCCCCGCACGCAGAAACCCAGCCAGTCCAGTGTTGCAATAGTTAAAGCTCTATTAATTTACAGCGCCTTGTTGGTAGACTACTCTTTCCACATGCGGCCGCCCGCATCCACCTTAGCTAGTTCCAGGCACTAACAGATTATGGCGCGCATTCATAGCAAAAACGCCCGTCTCTTTCTTTTATAGAATTGTTATATTGTAGTTTTTATTTTAGAATGCAATGCTTGCCACGATAGGCTTCCAGGATCAGATACTCTGAAATCGATAAAAGGCTTTTTGAGCGCGCAACACGTCAGCCGTCAGCCGAAGCGCCACCGGATGAGGCGGAACCTCTCCCATTAGGTTTGCTGGAGATAGCTCAGCAAAGTCGACATGCTCTGGACGTGGCCGTACTGCTTCGTGGCTGCGCAAACCTTGAGCACTGAACTAGTGAATCCACAATAGACCCTGGCTTCGAGACCCTGGACAGCTATGCCTTGTTTGGGACTTCTAGATCTGTCCGCCACGGATCAAAAAGTGATAGTAACGGGCCAATGACAGAAAGCCGCTCGGCTTGGGCTGGAAACTTTGAAGATGCTGGCTACCTTTTTTGGAACAGCTAACGGACCTATGGCATTGTGCGCAGTTTTAATGCTGCCCCATCTCTGAACAGGTAGCAGCAGTGCTATTCTCATCAGGGCTTTGGCATGGATAGTTAGTACGCGCAAGTATTGGCAACACTCGGATATAAAAGCAAGCCTGCGTCCCGACGATGTCCGGAGCGCATCTGAATCAATCGTTCAGCAACCTACCTAAACTACATTATACAATCTTCCACTATACAAGTTACGATGGCCCCTCAAGACGGAGACCGTTTCGACTTCATCGTCGTTGGCGGTGGTACAGCGGGTAACATTGTTGCATCTCGCCTAGCCGAGAACCGCAATGCTCGCATCCTCGTCTTGGAAGCCGGTATCGGTTCCTCCAAGGACAATGAAGAGATCAGAACGCCAGGCCTCGCCATGGACATCCGTGGTAGCCAGTATGACTGGGCATACAAGACAACCATGGTCAAGCGCGACGACTACGAACGTATCGAGAAGCCGAATACCCGAGGCAAGGCTCTTGGTGGTAGTTCCTCCTTGAATTACTTCTCATGGGTCCCCGGTTCGAAGGGCACCTTCGATATGTGGGAGGAGTACGGTGGCAAGGAGTGGACATGGGAGCCTCTCGTGCCGTACCTGCGCAAGAGTGCCACCTACCACGACGACAAGGGCATTTGGCCGAAGGAGCTGAAGAAGATTGGCGTTGACGGCCCTATCCCTATTGCCCACGCCGATCTCATGCCCGAGATGAAGCCATTCCGTGACCTTCTGACCAAGGCTTGGACCTCGACCGGCGAGCCTACCACCGAGAACATATTTGATGGTGAGATGCGCGGTCTGGTCCACAGCGTCAACAGTATCTACCAGGGTCGTCGCTCTGGAAGTTTCCTCGCTGTTGCTGGCAAATCGAACATTACCATCCTTCCGGAGGTGCACTCCAAGAAGCTCATCATTGACCAAGCAGACCGCACTGCCAAGGGTGTCACGGTCATCGCCTCTTCTGGCCAGGAGCTTAGCTTCTACGCCACTCGTGAGGTCATTGTCTCCCAGGGTGTCTTTGAGTCGCCCAAGCTGCTGATGCTCAGCGGTATTGGCCCGAAGCAGGAGCTGGCCAAGCACAACATCCCACTTATCGTGGATTCCCCCCATGTCGGTCAGCATCTGCTTGATCACCCCGGTGTACCTTTCGTCCTCAAGATCAAGGACGCATACTCGATGGATAGTCACGTTCTCCGAAAGGGCCCCAAGCAGGACAAGGTGCTGGCCGACTACTCCAAGGGACACGGCGGCCCCATGGGTTCGCCTTTCCTGGAGATGATCGGATTCCCCCGCATCGACAAGTACTTGGAGAAGGTCCCCGAGTACCAGAAGGCCAAGGCTGCCAACGGCGGTAAGGATCCGTTCTGCCCGTTCGGCCAGCCTCACTTTGAGCTGGACTTCATTCCCCTCTTCGGAAGCGCTTTCCAGTGGCACTTCCCCCACCCCAACAAGGGTAGCTACATGACCGTCATGGTTGACCTTGTACGCCCCGTTTCTGAGGGCGGTACCGTCACGCTCAACAGTGCCGACCCTCTTGAGCAAGCCAACATCAACCTGAACTACTTCAACGATGACTTGGACATCATTGCTATGCGTGAGGGTATCCGATACACGTACGATATCCTGAAGCATGGTGAGGGCTTCAAGGACATCGTTGAGGACGAGTACCCTTGGGATATGCCTCTCGATGACGACGACGCGATGAAGCGCACTGTGTTGGATCGTTCGCAGACCTCCTTCCACCCTTGCGGTACCGCCCGTATCGGTAAGAGCATTCAGCAGGGTGCTATTGATCCGGCTCTCAAGGTCTACGGCATCAGCAACCTCCGTGTCATTGATGCTTCGGCCATTCCTGTCATTCCTGACTGCCGCATCCAGAACTCGGTGTATATGGTTGCAGAGAAGGGAGCTGATGCCATCAAGCGTGACCACAAGGATCTCTACGCATAGTAACAACGTTAATTAGGACTATTGGTTTCACTAAATAAAATCATCAACGTGTTTATAAAATAATCCAACTGTAAATGTATTCTGATAAGTCCGTTGTTCATAGCTTCGGTCCAGGTTCCCATTGACCACGGCCGCCACCTCTCCCGCTTCCACTTCCTCCGCCTTCTTCTCTGTCATTATCCCCATTGGACCTCTTGGACCGACGGATTTTGCGCTTGATGTAAGTTCGACGCCTCATACGCCCACCTTGGCCGCCCGCGCTGTCATGCTCTGTCCCGCCACCGCCTCCCTCCATCTCAACGTCTTCGTCAATTTCTTCTTCGATCTCCTCAAACTCACGCTCTGAGTTGTTGTTTCTGTGGCGTCGGCCGCCACCGCCGCCTCCTCCCTGGCCACCACCACTGCCCTGTCCGCCGCCGGTGATAGTTCCATGCGTACGCCCCGGCTCCGGGAGAGGCGGAACACGAGATTGGATATCGTTTTCTAGCTCTTTTTCGAACTCCGATGTATTAGGCTGCTCTTCCTTTGCAGCTTCACTACTCGCTGATGGAGGAGACATGGTGTGAAAGAGTCGAGAGCGTATTATTTCGCAGCTAGTGTGGGCTTGAGGCTCCTCTGTCCCGAGGGTCTTTCTCTTGTCGGTAGATGGAGTGGGCTAAGTTTGCGTAGCTGATGAATCCCCAGTTACTAACTAGTTACTGCATTGATCGAAACACCCCGCGCACCAATGTAACCCCCGGCGGGCACGTATTAAGCTTTGAGTTAGATTAGCGTTTTCGGTAAACAGCTCACTCCATGATTAACTGATTGCCGTAGAAGAGCTCCGTCGTCCATGCGCTTCTCCTCAACGAAGTCCACAAAAAAACGAGTTCCTTTGCTTTGCGAATTTACATCGCCCCAATAAGGTTTTGAAAAGGCAGTGCAGATTAAAATGCCCCAATCTGCATCGAGAGCGACGTCACGAGCACCTCTACACACAAATAAGCAATCGGCAATAGCGTAACCAGAGCCAGCTCTTCTGCAATGTAGTACGCTATGAATAATAACTTTCTCTTGTTGTCATTGAAATGGTCTTCTTCGCTATTTTCATCGCTGTGTGCTTATTCCTTCTCTATGAGCCGGTAGCGTGGCTTCTTCTTTTATCCCTCGCTATTCACAATTGGCGTGTCAAATCGCGATCTGGACCAACGGTTTGAACCATATTTCGCGCTTTACGTAGGGACCGGCATCGTACCCTGCTCTGCTCTAACGAAACTAAAAGAGAAACTGCGCCCAGGACGAACGGCTCGGCGCGTTAAGGCTTTCTTACTACCGATTTATATCCTTTACTGCTAGTTATCACTTTTCCTGTGACTTGGTGGCCTCTAAAAGGTCTACATGATCTCCTTCCTGGCGTCCTTATCTCGTAGACGAGCCCGAATCTTGCAGTCTCATGTGTGGACTTGATTTCGACCGAAACCGAATAGAAATTTAGCATATGTCGCCTACTTCGCGACATGTAATAAGCAGCTTGAAAACAAATAAACTACTGGAAAGTGCTGGAGAGCCCTGGATGTACCTAGCTGAGCCAGCCACGACAGTTGGGCAGCCTGGAGTATGTTGGTGATTTGCTTCAGTACCGTACAATAGCTACAAATGAACCAGATACTAGTCTCAGCTAGCATGCTAGTCTCTGACGGGGCCTTACTCACCTCACTTCGTATTATATCATAACCAAGATACTATCCAATGTAAACACAGGACCGTTCATCGTGGTGCACATGGGCTGCATACCCTGTCTGAGTTCCAAACCTTAGCCGCGCCCTTGTTAATTTGAAAGAAGGGAATATCTTCTTGATTAAGAACGTAGATGTAGATCTTAAAACCAATTAGAAGGACATGCCAATTCCCTCGCACTGCAAGGCATTACCTTGCTGCCTTTTGGAAACACGAAGTTAACTCAAGAATTATGTCCGCCAAAACGCTGTTCTCAGCGCTTGCATATTGGGTTTAGAATCGCTGCTTGGCTGGTAGGTAAGCTGCACAAAGTTGACCCCCGGCATGTAAAGGAGACCTCTCGCCTGCAGTAACCACACTTCGGCAGAGCACCCGCCTGGTACATTCAGCCGCTGCCAAGTTATGGAGCCTATACGCTGAATCCAGGCCGAATAGACGAGCGAAGGTAAAATATAGCATCATCGAAACAGGAACTCTTAGGGCAGGCAACCAGAGACTCGCCCTGACGCACGTTTTCAGAATAATGGCACTTCACTTTTCCTCTCAAAGAGCTGAGATGGACATGGAAGCACGTTTCAGCCCTCCTCCTCCGACGCCTTGTATCGCGTATCCTATGTCCACGTTTTGCGAAGACTGGTACTGAAGGTACCATTTACACAATCAAGAACGCAACAGGGAGTTTCTAGCAGGATATTTGCTAGCAATACAGAATAATTTACGTGAGTACGTTCTGGCTCTGCAATCTCAATTGGTGCTTCGTGATTATAGACTTGCGGCACGTCGAAGCGACACGGGCGGAATATCTCACAACTCGGATCTTTCATCGAACGACAACTGTGCGAGCATAGGCAGCATTCAGAGAATTTTTGCGAATGCGGCCGGATGACACCATACATGTCATCATCAACTGCGTCTTGTGTGTACAGGGAAAAGTTTTGGAAGGGAAATTTTAGCTCTCGAATGTGACCAGGTCGACATCTATCTAAGAGACTGCGATGCGGAAGATTTTCTATAAAGAGCCCTGGATTGAACGTCTTGTTCCAGGAGACTTGTTGTGTTCTCGCCAACATCACTTCCTATTATCTCTTCAATCAGTCACAGCCGAATCCTCATCGCTATAATGGCTCCTGTTCTCAAGGCGGTCGTCACCGCCCTCTTCTTCGTCAGTGCCCAGGCCACCTACGGCATTGGTGGCTTCCCTGGCTACTTCAAGGCTGTTGGCAACGATGCCAGCAGGCCTGTATTTGACTACTGGACCAAGCAGCCTGCCGATAAGAACTGGATCGGTGTTTACCCCGTTGGCGACCCCGGCCCTGTTGGCGGCAAGTCCAGCGGTGGCATTAGCAACCGTGCTGCTGCTGCTGCCCCGAATGCCCCCGTCTGGGCCTATGCCCCAGGGGAGAACAACAAGTTTAACGTTCCCGGCGTCGAGAAGCTCTCTCCCGGTGACTACGAGGCCTACTTCGTCTCCGAGAACTACACTTGGCTCGCTCCCCCCGTCCAGATCAGCATTGGCAAGAACCGCTCGGCCAGCATCCTCGATGTCGACCCCAACGGTGGCCTCCGCATCAAGTACAAGACCCCTACCGCCGGTGCCAAGAACTGGATTGGTGTTTACTTCTACGCTGGTGGCGGCCCCGATGGTGACAAGAGGGACGAGCCCTCCATCACCTGGCTGTACGCCCCTAACACCGAGGGTACGCTTGAATTCAACGCTACCGGCCTCGGCTGGGGTGTCTACAAGGCTTACTTCCTCGCCAACAACGGCTACACCTCCATTGCGACTCCCTACATCTTCACCATTGGTAACGCCGCCGAGTACCCCGGTAGCATCGCCGTCAACCTGAACAGAAAGCCGTGGTACCTCCGTTATGCAACCACCAAGCGCGTCAGCGGTGACTACGTTGTGCAAACCTACCATCACGGCGACGAGCCTGGTCAGGGCAAGCACCTCCAGGGTGGCCCTGTCAAGGGTTACTACGGCATCATAAAGGTCGACCCCGTTGCTGCCAAGCTCCCTCCTGGCGAGTATCACGCCGAGTTCCTTACTCCCAAGGACCCTGCCACTGGCAAGCACATTAGAGTTGCCAAGCACATTCACGTCTTTCTCTGAACGGTGTCTTCAAAATTGACAGTTAAGAGGCCACGATCTGGTTGCCACTGACTCGGATATTTGAGACGGTAGTTTCTCGGACATACTGCACCTTAAGCCACGAAAAAGGATGTCTGTTATGTTATGGAACGGATTATATAGCATAATAAACTGCTGTTAATTGTGATTTGCTGCGTTTGCATAAGTTGTTTTCGGCCTATTCATGCTCCATTCATGCTTGCTATCTAAGGTATATCTGGGATGAGAATGACGGATTCCTCGATCCACATCCATACCGATTCAATAAGCTTGCGGTAATGTTTATTCCAACAAGAAAGATAGCGCAAGCCTAAACAGCTTAATAAATGACCGGTAAGGCTGCCCAGGGACTACTTCCGTTACGATATAGGGTACGCAGCCAGATTTGGAGACACTGCAGGCGACGTAGCAACGAACGTTCACGGCAATATTGACCATTTCGGTCAATTTTAGGGTAATTGGGCAGAGAGTAGAGTGTCCTTATTTCGGAATTATAATTTTAGTAAAGGAGAGCTGCTCGTTGAAAAATGCGCCCGTGGAAAATGCGATGTCGCGACCGAACGTTAGTCCCGATTTCCCCGCATTCTGTAAATGCAACAAGACGGACCATGCAATACAACGAGACTACCCGCCGACTGCTACAGTAGCATTTGAATGCAGAGGAAATGGAAACTAGCTACTTTCCAATATAGAATTAATCTACGCAGTTTACGGGGCTTGAGCCGAAGCCTCTGTCTAACGCAGCAGTCTGCCAGCAGCCACTGAAATCTTGAAGGATAGTCGGCGACAGGGGTTTCATTATGCTTATTGATTGGACCGCAGGCGCAGCAGTTATTGCTACTCAAGGCTCTGGGGCCTTGGCACCGGCGAAGCACGGCGACGCCATAGTGCTACATGAAATGAAGCTGAAGTCGCAGCTAGCTGGCTGCTACAGTGGCTTGCCCGCACCAGTGGCAAGCGTGACTGGTATTTGACCCAACTGTGTCCCGATGTGCGCGCCAGTTAAATTCCGCCTCTCTTCTTCAGCAAGGGGTGATTGATCAAGTCGCATCCTTTGATCCCTGAGTACAAAAAGCCAACGCTTGACAAAGAAATGGCTGCAGAAGCCGGTCACAATGGGACGGCCAGCTCTGGGAAGCAGGAGACTGCTGACCATAATCGAGCGGACATTGTCGAGGCCATCCGTGCTGAGCATCAAATGAGTTTCACGGAAGCTATCAAACTGTATCCGAAGGCTATTGGATGGTCCGCATTCGTATCCATCGGAGTCATCATGCTGGCGTTCGATCCTCAGCTCGTGGGCAACCTTTATGCAACACCTCAGTTCAAACGCGACTATGGCTATCTTTATAAAGGCGACGTAAGCGACGAATCTATACAGCTCAGAGCCTTTCATTCTGACGATCACAGTACATTATCGACGCTGCCTGGCAGACTGGTCTGTCAATGGGCTCACCGGTTGGACAAGTCGTCGGCGCCATCTTTGCGGCGTACCCCATGGACTATTTTGGCCGCAAGTTAACCTTTGCCGTCTGCGTTCTACTGACTACCGGAATCATTTTTATTCAGTTTTTTTCGCGATCGCTTTCGGTTCTTCTAGCCGGTGAACTTCTTGCTGGTTTGGTGCTGGGCATGTTCGTTGTCATCGCCCCAGCATACGCCTCGGAAGTTTGCCCGACAGCGTTGCGTGGCCATTTGACTTCGTACGTTAACCTGTGCTTCGTCATGGGCCAGTTGCTCGCCAACGGCGTGACGGCAGGTACATCGAAGCGGACCGATCATTGGGCCTACTCGATCCCATTTGCGCTGCAGTGGTTCTGGATTTTGATACTGCTGCCAGGTCTGATGTTTATACCGGAGAGCCCCTGGTGGTTTGTTCGAAAGAATCGACTGGAGGACGCAGAAAAATCCCTTCGGCGCCTTGCATCACCCCAAGTCAACATTGCCGCGTCGCTGGCTTTCATCATTGAGACTGATAGACTCGAGCAGGAACTGGAGGCAGGCAGCACATATCTGGATTGTTTCCGGCGGTCAAACTTGCGCCGGACAGAGATATCAGTTGGTGTATACTGCATTCAAGTGTTGAGTGGCATTTATCTTATTAATTACGGCACGGTATTCTTCGAAGAGGCCGGTCTGCCAACAGACCAAGCCTTCAATATGAGCGTTGGATTCCTGGGTAAGTCTACCCCTTGGCTACACGACAATGTCACTAACCTGTCTAGCTGTCGGTTTCGTTGGGACCCTCGTGGCGTGGGGTTTCATGGTGAACGTCGGACGTCGATTCTTATATATATGGGGCCTTTTCATGCTCGTGGTGCTGCAATTGATCATCGGCATACTCGACTGTATCCCCGGGCGCCCATCGGGGGCCATTTGGGCGGAATCGGCTCTAATGCTTGTCTGGAACTTTTTCTACGACATTTCCATTGGACCTATTTGCTTTGTTCTGCTAGCCGAGTGCTCAGCCACACGTGTGCGGTCCAAGACAATTGCGACAGCAACCGCAGCGCAGGGCTGTCTGGGCATCATCATGACGATTGCGATCCCTTACATGATCAACCCGGCCGAGGCGAACTTGCAGGGGAAGCTTGGGTTCTTCTTTGGCGGACTTGCGGGACTGTGCTTCATTTGGGCATATTTTCGCGTACCGGAGACAAAGGGCCGAACGTACGAGGAGCTGGACTTGCTGTTCGACAAAAATGTCCCTGCCAGAGGTTTCGCGACCTATCGTCTTGAGGGAGCAGTGTCAGCTGGCGACGACCGTCATGGAAAGGGAGCGATGTACGAATAGCCGGCCCAGGAAGATTCATCGAACCATGCACGAAGTTTCGTATGACACATAGCTAGCTTGTTAGTCGATAAATAATACCATGGTGTTCGCCGTTTTGTTTTTCATGCAGTTGAACAGGTGGGGCGAGGACAAAAACATGGCAATTCTAGAGTCTCGATGACCGTTGTGGTGGCAGTTGGGTACCTATAAGCATTATAAGCATGACCAGCGAAGCCGTAGGTAAATATCCCGCGTCTACACAACGATTCGAGCTGCGCACTTTGAGCAGGGCAACTGAGATAGTGACCAGCGCACGGAGGAACAAAGGCGGACACGACGTTGGTCACAGACGAAGAGTTGGATTGAAACTAGAACAGTGGTACCCATCGGAGACATGGTGGGACTGAATTGCAAGGCTGCAATCTTAGCTTACCTGGACCTGCAGCGGAGCTTTGCAGACGTTCGAGGTAGGGATGGGGTTAACAAGCGACAGCTAGTAAGCAGGGGAATATGGCGCAAGGTTTCCACGGTGAGGATCATTTCGCCAAGTTTTTGGATCTCGTCAAACACTCTGTAGTTGAGAATCAATTACGCAACTTACTGCCAGTTGTGCAGTATCATCAGCAGACCTTGACCACGGCACCTTCTACCTGTAATGACGAAGAATGTCTCAACTTGGAAGAGCGTCTGCTGATCCAGCTGACATTCCACATGTCCCTGTAGGGCAGGAAAAAGGGGTACATACAAAGTACAGGGCCGAAGGAAAAGTCAGACATGGACTCCCCCCTCTTTAATATAGTTGTACCAGGATTATGGGACGGCGAGGGGAACACCTTTCCACTTTCAGGTTGACAGCGGGGACGTTTTTTTAACCTGCTGTGAAGAACATGTGAGACACAGGCGGGTTATGATGTGCCAGCAACACGAGAACTATCGTTGCCAACACGACGGCTAATGAGACGCCACGGATTAAAAGTCTTCGATGGTGGGGAGGGTTCCATTCTCGCCTCTAGTGTTGTGAAGACGTCGCAACCTGGCATCCTTCGTTTTCTTTTCTGGGGACGACACTCGCATTAATACGGAGTACTTGCCAGGAAATAACGAACTGCCCCAGCTGAGCCAGCCACGGCCTGGAATCAAACATATTCGCCTTATTAGTCGGAAACTAAATCGATAAGGGACAGTCGCCGTGTGCGCGAGGCCACCAGCTAGACTCTTTTAAGTTTCTTCTCCATACACTGGGTCATGGGTCGCGTGCTCCAGCTCCAACAAACCCAGGCTGATAAGTTTTTCTCTTCAACCAACTCGCCCCTAGCCAAACTGCCTCCGCAGATTGTTATTGCCACCACCGACCTGGGCAGACGAGGCAGTGACAAGAGTGCATCATGTTTGCGAGCGAAAAGAATGCGCAGGGCCGGTCCTTTGCCGTGCCAATCTCGAAGCGGCTGGTCGTGGCTGTCGCCGCCGCTATTGGGTTCGTCTGGATCCTGCTGCAAAGTCACCACATCAAGCCCGTTACGGCACGGTACAAGGCGCTGTACACCAACAACATCCTGAACGAGATTAACAACAGCACACTGGGGGTATGCCAAACGAGTAACTATATAAAGCAGAAAATTGATGATCGGTAGCTAACATTTTCACAGTTTGAGAAAATCTTTGTAATGGGCCTGGCCTCTCGCACGGATCGTCGCGATGGCATGGCCCTCCAGGCTGGCCTCAGCGAGTTGTCAATCGAATTCATAGATGGTCCCATGGGCGACAACATCTCTGAGAAGGCAATTCCTGTTGATGCGGAGGGCAAACATTTGGTGGGCGGCGAGCTTGGTTGCTGGCGTGGTCACATCAACGCTCTACAAGAGTACGTCTTTCCGCACCCTGGCAAGCCCACGGTATCAATTGCCCGCTAACACGGCCTTGAACAGAATCGTCCGCCGCAATATCTCTTCGGCTCTGATTCTCGAAGACGACTCTGACTGGGATGTGCGCATCCGCACCATCATGCAGGAACTCGCCATTTCTACTCACGCCCTCACCCAGCCGCTGGCCGGCACAACCTCGTCCTACGCCGACTCGACATACCCCAACAACACGGACAGCAGCGAGCCCACGGTCCGGGACTTTGACTTCAACGCCCTCCCGCGCACGACTCAGCCCAAGATTTCCCCGTACGGCGACGAGTGGGAGATGATGTGGCTCGGCCACTGCGGCATGCAGTTCCCCGTTGCGGAATCCGGCCTGCCGATGGCCCGCGTGATCCACAAAGAGGATGTCACTGTGCCTCCGAGCGGCCTGTGGTCGCTCTCGCAGCCTTTCGAGTTGGTAGACAAGTACGAGAAGCGCACGCGCGCCGTACATCACGTATACCAGGGCGTCTGCTCGCTGGGCTATGCCGTCACGCAGAAGGGAGCCCGCGGGCTGCTCCGCGAGATTGGCCTCCGCGAAGTCAAGGATCCTCTTGACATGCTGCTGCGCTTCTACTGCGAGGGCTCCCACGGTCGTCGCAAGCACAACTGCATCACCATCCAGCCCCCAATCTTCAACCACCACCGTCCAGCGGGTCTCAAGTCTGCCAACAGCAACATTGGCGACCACGGTAACGAGTACGTCAGCGAGCCGTGGACTGACATGGTGCAGTGGAGTGTGCGTATGAATGCCGACGCCATCATGGACGGCGAGACTGAGTTTCCGGACGCGTTCTAAGTCTTCCATTCTTTATCATCTTTTCTTTTCCCGACATTTTCGTTTCACATTCTGTTTTACTAGCCACCATTTCTGTTAATATCATCGGCGCATTCGGGTGGAAGGGGAACAAGTCCGCAGTAATAGGATACATCATTACCACCTACGGGTAAATACAAAGTTTGAAACAACGGCAACTCGCCGAGCCAAAAAGTCAAGAAGCTTCTGGTGTGCGCCCTGGCCATTTTACCATAGTCCATGTATATCTCACTTCCAATCCACGGTCCCTCGGATGCTTGCGCTGCTTAAGTGGGGGGCCTGCGAACGTTACGTCTTTCGTGGGGTGACCGCCCCCCACGTTGAGGGGAGCGCCCTCTAAGCCGCCTGAAGCCACGGCCTGTACGCCGGGCAGGCACAGCGCGGGGGCCGCCTGAAGGACTGCCCCAGGAGACCCCCGGTAGCAGCTGTCGCCCGCGGGAATCTCCCCCGCCGAACATCGCCGCATCAACGCGAACACCCCACCACAGCGACGGCTTCGACGTTACATGAGACTCGGCATAGTCCACTGTCCCCGCCGCGCAGCTAAGAAGAGTTCTGCTATATACCGAGGCGGCGGCTGCTCCTGAGCTGTTTTCTTCACTCGCATACTTTACTCGGGATATTGTCGCTTCATCAACACCACAATGGTTACGCCAGAGCAACGCAAAACCGTCGGCCAGGTACGCCCCAGTGCATGAAAGAGTGCGTTACCGTCGACATTTAGCTGACTATGTCTCTACCTTCCTCCTACAGCTGTTTGCCATCGGTTTCCACGATGCAAAGGTCAACGATGACATCAAGTCTTTGATCCAAGACTATGGTGTCGGTGCCATTGTTCTGTTCAAACGCAATGTCTCCTCCGCCCAACAGCTACGCACGCTCTGCCACGACCTCCAGCAGCTTGCCAAAGACGCCGGCCATGTGCAACCTCTATTTATCGGCATCGATCAAGAAAATGGCCTCGTTACCCGGATTTCACCGCCCGTCGCATCCCAGCAGCCCGGCCCGATGGCCCTCGGTGCCACTGGCTCCCTCGAGACCGCGTTGAACGTTGCCGAAGCTACAGCTGAGATGCTCCAGCATTTCGGCATCAACATGAACTACGCGCCCGTCGGTGACATCAACTCCGAGCCGCTAAACCCTGTCATTGGTGTACGAAGCCCTGGTGATGACCCGAAAATGGTGGCCCAGTTTGCGTCGGCTTGTGCCAAGGGCATGAGGGCACACAATGTGGTGCCCTGCATCAAGCACTTTCCCGGTCACGGCGATACTGCTGTCGATTCGCATATCGGCTTACCTGTTATCAACAAGAGCCGCGCCCAGCTGGACGAGGTTGAGCTTATTCCCTTCAAACAGGCGGCCGCAGATGGCGTTGAGATGGTCATGACTGCGCACATCGCGATGCCGCAGTTGACTGGTTCCGAAAAGCCCGCCACTCTATCTCCTGAAGTCCTCACCATTCTCCGCAACGACTTCAACTTTGGCGGTGTCATTATGACTGACTGTCTCGAAATGGATGGTGTCCGTGCGACCTATGGCACAGTCGAAGGCTCGCTCATGGCATTCCAGGCGGGTGTGGACAATGTCATGATCTGCCACACCTACGACGTTCAGACGAGCGCCATCGACCGCATCTGCACTGCTGTTGAGTCTGGTGAAATATCAAAGCAAAGAATTGATGAGTCGCTGGGGCGTCTGGCTTCGCTGAAGAACAAATTCACAAACTGGGACCGCGCGCTCCAAACCAGCACCGATGAGGCCCTCGCCGACATTAACAATCGAGGTGCTAAGATTGCGCACGAAGCTTATTCAAATGCCGCTACAGTTGTTCGCATTCAACCAGATCTTGTACCACTTTCCAAGACAGCTAAAACAGTTTTTGTGTCCCCTGGTCCAGACTTCCCTGTTGGCGGAGGTGCGGTCAACAGTGGCGATGCCGCACACCCGACTCGCGTGCCTTGGGTATCCAGCTCCTTCGGCGACGAGATCCGTAGCCACTGCCCAGCGACAGAGGAGATACGATTTACGGAAACACCGCTCAACGAAGAGCAGTGGGCAAAAATTGAAGGTGCAGACGTTGTAATTCTGGCGACGCGCAACGCCAGGGAGGCCCCGTATCAGCAAAAGCTTGGCTTAGAAATCGCTCAGCGTAGGGGCGACAAGGCGACGGTCAGCGTTGCTACGTGCGCACCATATGATTTCTTGGAGGAGGCGGCCATGAAGAATGTGATTGTGGTATATGAGCCGACCCTCGAGGCATTCCGCGCGGCTGTGGATATTATCTATGGAGTGGACAAACCACGAGGCAAGCTGCCCGTTGCCGAGAAGAAATAGTACAGAACTACACACAGCTACAATGTAAAAGTGACTGGCTAACGCTCTATCCTATCTGGCCGTCAGATACCAAAGTCCATCATGTCAAATGTACGCGGCGCGTCCGTAAAATCCATCCCCAGCAAAGCATCGAGATCGAAGTCTGCAAACCCCCCATTACCCACATGCGACGCCGTTAATCGCGCGACAGAATCTTCCAGCAGCGCCATGACCCTGCTCAGATTACCCGTCGGGACCTTCGTCAGCGCTTCGCGCGGATTCTCCCCCCGCTCCAGCGCACGCAGCTGCGCCGTGATAAAAATTGTCAGCCCGAACGCCTTGGCGCGCGCGCTCCCCGCCTCGATGCGGCGCTCGAGCACATCCTGAATATTCTGCATGGCTGCGAAGATGGGCTCCTATATCGACGACGGAAGTTCTGCCATCGTTGTTTCTTTCTTCTTTTCTTTCTCCTTAGATTGTATGCATAACGCATGAGGACTACTCCGTACAATAGCTGTAATTTACACTACTGGAGCCCTTCCAAATATCGCTCGGCAGCTGATTGTCGCTTCAGCAGTTGGTAGAAACGTCAGGTGGCTCTCAAATGACCGAGTGGATACGGGTGCTGAGGCCTGCACCGGCCCAGCCCATTACACATAGGGCCTGCTTAGTTTTCAAAGTCGGCTGGCTTAGTTGTCCAGTTTCTTATGGCTGGGGGTGGCTGGGGTAGGCCGGCGGTTCTATCCCTTTGACTGTGCGAAGGCTCTAGTCCGTGCGTTCCGCCCACCACGCTAATTTTTAGCATAAGTACGCGCTTATACTTCGATAATAACACGACCTGACAAAATAATGAATTCCTTATTAATTATATTATATTTTTTATAATTAAAATTATAAGTAAAAATATTAATAATAATATACCTCTTAAAGAAATTTTTAATATAATATTATAAATCTTAAATATTATTAAAATTATTAAAATTAAGTTATTTATTAAGATATTATTAATATTAATAAGCCTTAGTTATAACATAATTAATAAGCGAGTCATGCAGACAAGCGAGTCGCGCACCTTCTTAGATCTTATAGCCTTCAACCATTAATAATTCAACCATAATATAAGAAATTATCTAAAACTAATTAGAATCCTCTCCTTCAATGCTTTCTATACTTATAATATAAATATATATATTATAATTAATCTTATTATAAATATTATATTAATAAACACCCTTTTTAATTCTAAGTTTATAATTATTATAAGCCTATATTTTATCCTTTATTTAACCATTTATATCTATTTAATCTAATAAATCTCTTATATCTTATATAAAAAGAGATCTTTTAATTTATAATTTAGTTTTTTTTACTCGTTAGTGTTTATTAATTAATTTATTTATAATCTTAAAGTTATATACCTATATATAGAAGAGAAT